>JARYHS010013630.1:187162391-187439636 GCA_031002005.1 Vandiemenella viatica
GGGGAAATGACAAAATGCTCATATTTACTAATTTCTTGTTATAATACAACAACTATAAGAGATATTACAACTTAAGGAGAGTATTAGACGTTTGTTTGGAAAAATAGATTTAAAGTACCATTTTCATAGTTCAAAATATGCTTTAAACCTCAAGGTTTACTGATTTTCTGCAATCGTTCCAAAGCTCATGCAGATTGTAAGGTACATAGTTCTTACCTGGAATTATGGCTTATGTTTTAAATATATTTGAAATGTAGTGAGATCACAGACTATGTATTTTCAACAATAAAACTTCAGTTTAAAAGTAAAAGACACCAATAAAGACAGTGTAGAGCATCTTTGAAAAACACATGAAGAGAAGAGACGAAAAAGAAATGGTTTTGATGAAAGCATGAACAGACAATTAATTGAATGAAAGAGGAAGTTTCGTAGCAGAAACTCTCAATGAAGTTGTTTTTTGACAAGTAGTGTGTAAATGTTAAATGTAATGTATACAGCCCGAGGGAGTAATTAAAGAGAATTAATGTATTGTTTGTGATAATAATCGAAGATATGCATTAATTGTATATTATCTAGATAATATGAATTTCAGCAATAAATCGTATGCTTAATGATTTAAGGAAACTGGAGGATTTATTCCAGAAAGTAAATGAATAAAACTTCAATGACATTAAATTAAATATTTTTCGGATGTTATGGTATAGGATTGAACCAGATATTTAAAGCCAGCAAGAAGCAATTCTAATAACGGTAAATATCTGGGAAGTACACAGAAGGAAGAAAGTAAAATAAAAAGACACGTGAGGTAGCGTACGGACATACTGTCATGGTACAACACTTCGTGAAGGAAGGAAGTATTTTTTCGGAAACGTCGCCGGGAATTAAATTAAAAAATGCCAAAGTATGAGACGCTCCGCAACCGCAAAATGTTATCAGCACTGCAAAAATGACTCAAAAATTATCGGTACTGGGGTCATATCAACCTAAGCAGATTCATTTCGTCATAGTGATCGTGGTTAGGTTGAAATTCTTGCTGGATCAAGTGTAATAAGTTTGCGGGAAATTCGTACTGCGGCATCCATCTCAGAAACGGCGCATTTGTTTACAACGGAAGCAATCGATTGTCTCTGACTGATTGATTACCACTTGATTCTAAGATGGCGAGCCTTGTTGTACTGCATCTCGGATAAATATTGTCTATCTGTTAATTTCGTGCTACGTTTTACAACTGAGTGAAGCTAAAACTGCAAGAAAATGTTACAACAAAGGATTTAACCAAAAGATTGTCATTGCTTTTGCAGCGCCGGCGGCATCTAATAGCTGTGAGCCACTCTCACGTTTCGGCAAATTTAATTCTTGACGACTTTTCCGAAAAAGGAGAGTGCAAAACGCGAAGAGTTAAAATAAATTTCAACAGGTCAGTACTAGTTTCGGGTAGGTGGAGAATGTCCCCTTCCACCCTAATTTTATTTAATACAACACCTACAAGAGATATTACAACTTAAGGAGGGTATTACTCGTATATCATTTCAGAGACGTTTTGTTTGGAAAATAGAGAAAAAAGAGATTTAAAGTACTATCCTCATAGTTGATAATATGCTTTGAACCTTAAGGTATGCTGATTTTCTGCAATCGTTTCAAAGCTCATGCATGTGCTTATGATTTATCCCTATAGTGCTACGAGGAAGATATATTATCTACACGAGACAGGGAATTGGCTGTTTCCATTTGACACGACAGGTCAATAACCTCTTGAGCAGACAGCTGTCATCGTAATTCACTTCGGGAAAGTAGTGAATCACAAGGCGTTGCTGGCAGTGTGGAGGGGCGACAGGTCACCTGAGGACGTTGCCTCCTGAATGCCGGGGCCTCTGCTGCTCGCCACCCATCGCACGGAATTGGCGTCCAGCTGGATGTGGGCTACCATTATGCTACTTGGCCGTTTGAGTAACAGATTACATTCTGCGTCATTGCAACACTGTCCTGCTGACAGTCTCCAGTACACTCAGAAAGCAGTGCATCTGCACTTGGGACCAAATGGCACTTGTTAGATTGAGGTGCTCAGTGGTATATATTTTTGTTTATGACGCATCTGATCAACTACCATACTTTCCATCAAGCCACCCTGTCATTGAACATTAACTGAACATTTTGTAGTAAGGGACAATCATTATAAATATATTCTTAAAGACTCCATTCTCTTTTTTTTCAATTCATGAGCAATGAAACTTTATTTGTTTTTCATTTTTTGTTACGATTTCAAGAATACACATCTACTTCTGCCAAATTTTAGATAAATTTTCTTCTGACACTTAAAATGTACATCACGTTTATGATACAGTCAAAATCATCTAATATATTACAAGTGTTTCTGTCTTACCTCTTTCTTTTCGTCCGATGAATCATCTGTATGTGCGCACGAAAGTGAATACTGCAAATTTAACGAATCAAGCGAACGTATGATTCTACTAACCATTCTATAATTTTTTTTCGATTTGTGACATAAAATTCATCTATGCATTCAGATTTTTCAGTGACGAACAAATTAAAAATAAAGCACTCTAAGTTTTCTCAATATACGTCCTTAATTATCTGCATCACATTTATAATCTTTGTCATCCTCCAAAGTTCTTACTTTTGACTGTTTTCCCCTCAACAAACTAATCAACTTTCATGTCTTAAAATGTGACGCAACATCCATTCTTTCTTTAAGATTCCTTCTAAACTTTACCCTGTGTTTTTCCCTTCCATTTTCCCTTTAGTGTCTCTCTTTATTAACCGCACAGTATAAATAAGAACAGAACTTAAAGTTCTGTACCAAGAATCGAGACAAAAAAACTGAGCAACTGAGCAGATTATTTTTGTTTTTTTTGTTTTTTTGTAAATATGATCTGTTTTATCTGAGTAATCCAGTTAGCATATAAGTGAAGCAAACTAGTGCTCAGAAGTATAGACCCATACACAAACAGACACTGTCACAGATATCAAGGTCCTACTAGGGGACCTCTTCACGTGAAGGCAGGTTCAAGACTCAAAGTGATATTTTTTTCATGATTGCTGTCCTTCTTTGCAACTTCTCGTATGATGAAAAAATTTAATTGATTTTCTGAACTAAGAAAGTAACATAAAAATATCTCAATATGTTTTCGTATGATTTATTTAGTAGATACTGGAGTGGCTAAATTACACATTGTTCTTTGACACCTCTTTTTTTAATTTTATGCTTACTGCTCCAAAATTTTACCTATCTGAATATTTTAGTTCCTAATAAACAATGTAACAGTATAGTTAAAATGCTTATAGGGATTAATATTTATTGGGCGTTGAACTTAATAGAAACGACCCTTGTTTACCTGCTTCCTAGAAGAGGTTTCACTGCCGCTGCCTCCGTGTAAGCCGACAGTTCTGAAAATCCTTAATACTTCAACTTGCAATATATACTGTACACAGATTTAGTTCTATGATTTTTAGAACAGTCTGACGTACTTACCTCAATTTCAATAAGTTCTGAAATAAATAATTTTTTCAAACACTCAGTTCGTTGCTATTTGGAACTGGATTTTTATTAAAAATCTTACTGACATTCTATTTTAATGCCGATTACCTATTACTTATTATCCTCGAATATGACTTCAATTCAACGACTAGCAAACATTCTGCTAAAAAAACTAAATGATATCAATCCGATAGTATGAGCAATTTCCTCTTAAAGATATCATTAAATTTTTTGCTAGTATACTATCCATGATTCGTTTATATTTCATTTGCTATTTGTTTTGAAAGTTGACCGGTATCAAAACCATTATAAAAATAAAGAGTCCACAGACTGACTTGACATAAATTTTAAGTAAACTACACTTTAAATAGCAGGAGACTGCGTAGCGCAGGCAGTAGTATTAGGACGTCAGGAGATGGATGCGCCCTGAAACGGATGGCTTATTACATGGAGATGAATGCCGGGAATTGTTTAACAGGCCCACCGAATACAGTGTAGTGAAAAGAGAAGCATGACAAGAAATTGAAATTAGTGTAATTAATAAATACTTTTTGCAGGCTCCTTCAGCTGGTACTCAACCACCTGACAGAGATAAAGTTAAGTTAAATAACCGTAACCCATCCACTAGTGCTGATGTGCTACAAATCATTAGAAATTTTGAGCGTAGATATACTATTGACTTTTACTGCTTTATAAAAATATATCGCTAGTTATACAGTATCTTCTTTGACAAAAGCGATAAATGATTTTTTTTGTACGTGATACAGTTCCAGAAGGAGGTCCCTTCTTCATATCTTCCAATTCCAGTTTTACCTACTGTCTCAATGGATCTTGGACAGGCCTCACAGAAGACACTTTTTAAATTTCTAGAACAAATATTTAATTTAGAACAACGTAGATACAGAACATGGTAGTCGACAGCTTCATAATTCTACAAGCTAATTAGTGAAATAAAGGATGCTATTCACAACAGGGAGTTGGTAACAGCTTATCTACTGGAACTTTGCAAATCTTTATATCGCATCACATTCAGTATCTTTAAGAAAGCTGGGAATCGGATAGACATCTCTAGTTTAATACAGAGTTATCTCTTCAATAGAAAACCGGGTATAAGACTAATTGGTAAGTCATCTTTGACACCTCTCTTCACCCATTGGCATTTCACGAGGATTGGACTTTCGTTGTATATAATATACGCTACAGATGTGAAACATTTAACAGACAACAAGAGGAAAATACTGAAATACTGTGATGACGTGACAACTTTCTCTAGGGAGTGTTGACGGGACAAAGTCAGATTGTCTTCAAATCACAATGAGGTGAACGAATGGTTTATAACAAACGGTTTTACATTAAATTCTGAGAAAACCCAGAGAATTGATTTTTCATTTAAGCATACAGGAGCAACATTAGTAAACTGGAGTTAAATTACTCGGCATCACTCTAGATACAAGGTTACCTTGACAACCTCAACTCAAATCTATGGTGACACGTCTGGACACATCGATATATCCTCTGAAGAGATTTGAAGACATTATGCCATGGAACACTAAATGAATTATAAATTCTGCTTTCTGTATAGCCTAATATTTTATGGTGTACGGATAGGCCCATGTGGAGGAACGTATGGAGTCATAAGAATCCTATGTTGTTAAAAGATAGAAGTGCGTCTGCTTGTCAGGGCGTGACAAACAGACACTTGTCGTCTTCTGTACACACACCGAGCGTGGTGGTTGAACGGTAACGCTCTGGCCTCGCATTCGAGAGGAAGAGGGTTCGAGTGGTGAACGAGTGTATAGACTTCGCAGCCTATAATAGAGTATATTAAATTGACGATAAATATTCGAAAATATCATATAATTATTTAGTACCTGGGTGACCGATCTTCGCTCGGTATCTTTCGATTTCTATTTAATATCCAAGGTTTCGAGTAAAGTTTGATTAAAGTAAAAGGCTTGAAGACTTCCTAGGCGTTTTGAGGTGCACAGTTAACCAAAGAGAAACTTCACTAACATCATTAGGCTAACTGGTACCTGAACCTTCTACGTAATGAGGTTAGAGCCGTTTTCGAGAAACCAAATACAAAAATTGCAACTTTTTTTTTTTTTTTTTTTTTTTTTTTTTTTTTTTTTTTTTTTTAATCGTGTTAAAAACTTGAATAGCAAAACGTTATCTACATATGAAATTTCATCCAAATAGTTAGATCCATTTGCGAGACCGCCTCATAAATTGCTTTCAAAGAAAAATGCTATTATTATGCTAAACAGAAATCTTAATGCCAGTCAGGGATTGATTAACGCTGCGAGATTTGTGTTAATTCAGGGCATTCTACGAAAACCCTTGATGATGGATTCTTATGTACCTCGACGAGAAAAATTTAAAGTACAAAATATTTTTAAATTTATATATCTCGCTTAGTTCTCGAGATATCATATCGCAAAATTGACGTGGTTGGTTGAAATGCGACCTGGACCAGAAGATAAATTTCGTCACAGCCAAGTTTGATGACGAATTCGTATGAAACTCGTCGAGAAAAATCGAAAATAAAGAATTTATTTTTCTGATACCTCAAGTGAAGAGGTTAGGATTAGATCCGACCTGGACCAGAAAAAGAATCCACCAAAAGCACTATGTCGATACGGTGGAAATGTACTTTTAATGTTTTATTTTGTTCCAAATGGTTGTTGTTAGGTTGAAATACAGCATGGACCAGAAGAAACGTCGCCAAAAGCACAAGGAACTATACCTATAACTGATTTTTGACATGCTATATCTCGTAAACCAAGCGAGATATCAAGAACATTTATTCTTTATTTTCGATATGTTTCGTCGCGTTCTATAAGAATTCATCATCAGATTTTGACGTCACGGTAATGATAGAGCATCATCAGTGCTAAATCAATTCACTCCGCTAAAACTATGCTCATACCTCGCGTGGTAGTATTTAATGACAAACTAACAACCACTTTTTACGGTCAAAAAGTAAACGGTGATTAGTTTATAACTGGTACCGGTAATATTATTTTCAAAGAAGTTTATCACCTCTGACAAAACCAATCATAAATTTTTAATTATCTTCCTTTTTAAATGTTTTACAATTAAACTTGCAATGTTACTATTTCCACGCCTCAGCCAGTATACAAGAACTGTTCGTTTAAATATTCTTTGAAATCAGAGAGAATCTATTTGTAGGCTTTCTGGTACCTGAATTGTCTACGAGATGGCGCTAGTGCCGTTTTCGAGATATCAAGTGAAAAAATTGTTTGTATTTTGCAAACTCGCTTTTTTGTACGGAAGACAACTATTTAGGTAATCTTAAAAGTCAAAACATTATCTAAATATCAAATTTCATCCAAATCGTCATAGCCGTTTCCGAGATCCGAAATATATATATATATACAAGAATTGCTCGTTTAAAGATATAAGATTCATCCACCATAAAATTGTTCAAAAATGCGAAAAGTCTTGTCTGGACCGCCACATACGTAATTACTTACTGCCACGTATTAATTAGGATAATAAACCATAACTTCCATTGTTTTTTTTGTAATTTTGTTTTTCGGTTTCAAGATTCACCAATGAACATCACATGACACTTTCAAATATGAGCCATTCACAGTAGACTAAGTAGCAGTTGGTAAATAACAGAATTCCCCCTTTCCCTCTCCTCCCTCTCCCCTCCCCATGGTCAGCCGTGATTTCTATTCAGCAAAGTGGGATAAATTAGTGCAGTCATTTTCATAAGATAGTTTAATTTTATTTACCCCATGTCGGTTCCACTGTTTATTTCCTAAGCAATCAATTAATGTTACTTCATTTGATAAGGTTAATTGTTCGCATTTAAACAATCGCTTCTAAGTAACTTCCTTTACTTTTATAAAATGCTCTGGGTAACTAGCAGAGTTAACGAAGCGTTATATTTCGGTGATCACAGTCATTGTCACCATCTTCTGGTGAAGTGAATGTGATCGCAGAAATATCATGCGACAACACTTCGTTAACTCTGCTAGTTACCCGAGAACATTTCATAAGTTCTCAACGCTGAGATAAACTCCATTCTCATGTATTCCTTTACCTTCTTTTGCCCTTACGACTCTTTGTCTTCCTCTCGATAATGCAAACGGCCATAGTTAAACACTATTGAGACTTGTATATTTTATACTTGTGCCGTTTTATAAGTTGTTTTACTTCTAAATTGGTATATCCATTCATTGTATTTGCCACTAAGTAAAGTAACTGTTAATTTTTGTTTCCTTGCATTAATTGTATTACATCTGTATGAAGGAAATTTCGTATCGTAATATGACCAACAGAAGAATACTTTCCGGAAATAATTACCATGGTATCTATAAATCAAATAATTTGTAAACTGTTAACAAATCACATTCCAGAATAGAGATGATGTGCGCTTAGACCCACAATCATTAACTTAGAGTTATTTGTATGTTTAGATGTGTGTGCGTCGAGTCGCACACTTGTTCAAAGAGGCATTCATTACACCGCGAACTAATAGTGAGTGACTGTTGCCTCGCCAGCTATTTTAAAACATTCTGTTTTGACGTTTGTTTAGCGGAATTATATGCAGGTGTGAACGTCATAAAAATAAAGTAGCCAAGCTATTTACTCTCGTCATGTTCTGTTTGTTCGGCGTGGTACTACCGTTGAATCAATTAACACCTGGCTGCCGACTTCCTGGTTATAGATATCATCCACTGCATTCACAGTAAAAGAAATTATACATGATGCCATATCGGAATTATTTTTATATTCATTACAGTACCTTGAAATGATTCATCACTATCTGTCTGAACGAATGATGCAATAGAAGCAAAAAATTTAAAAATGGAATCATATTTGAACGATATGCATTTATTGTAGGCCTTTTCTTTCACAGTTGCTTGTTAAACTAACAATTATTATTTAACAAATACACAAATAAAACTGTCGTTGGATATTGTATCCAACGACAATTGTATCGTCATATTTATTGAATAATAATTATATATTTGAACGAGTTTATATTCTTAAATGTTGCTAACGCTGTATTGTGTGAATTACCGAGTTCATTTTTAATATGCCACAACAATAGGGATACAGAGCGCTTCACGTTTCACTATGATGTCTAGTCCGTGCGTCCTAAGTCACTGGCCTCTAGCTCGTAAACTTAATAACTATCTTATCTTGGATTTGTGTATGTTGTGTGGTCCGTTTACCAGAAACATAAAACGTTATTTAAAACATTTTAGTATTATATTTTGGAGGATCGTAATTCTTTTTTTTTTCGGATCTGACTTGTGGCTATTGTTGTTTAGGGATGGTTACGTGGAGGATTATATCGTTTCTTTATATTTTATACACTGAAAAATGGATACCTGAATACCCACCAAAGTTGCCAATTTCATAGAATTTTGGTTAGCAGGTCTATCTCACAAAAGCAGTTGAAAATTGTCTAAAATACCGGAAATGTCATGCATTTAAACAAAAAACACCAAAATTTATTGCGACTAAAATAATTTGTAATTTGCGAGAAAAACAAGTAAAAGTTTTCATTTTGCAGTTACACTATAAGATACTGTTTCACGCAAAATCCTCTTTATTCAGAGTGTATATCATCTTAATGGATGTTGTAAAGGTTTTTTTTATTTTTCTTTTAGAAATTAAATACCCTAATCTTATATATATTATATACAAATAGACGTGTGTTTCCCTATATTTCACTTTTCAGCCACCACTACCTAGCACACATCATTGGTGTTTGTGTTTGAAAGTAGCATGGAGTTTCATGGCGTGCACGACGTTGGCCGAAAGCCGATAACTGTGGGGATGTGGGAGATATGATGGTTAAAAGTAGTCGATGCAGGGCATTTTCATATTTCGACCAAAGACTTGTGTATCCTTATACTTCTCTTTCCTGCCACAATTACATAGGATAGACCATTGATGTTTATGTGTGGTAATAACATCGAATCTCCCATCGTGCACTATGGTGGTTAGATGTCGGTAGCTATGGAGGTGTAGGAGATATGGTGGTTGGCAAATCAAGGATATTTTCGTATTTCGACCAAAGACATATGTCTCCATATATATCACTTTGTTACCACATGTACAAACCGTAGACCATTGGTGTTTGTATGTGGTAGTAGTATCGTGTCTTCCATCGTGCGCTATGATGGTTAGATGTCGGTAGCTATGGGGGTGTGGGAGATACGGTGACTGAAAGTGGTAGACCTGCGCCTCTTTCATTTTTCTACCAAAGACGTATGTGTCATGGTGTATCACTTTTCCGCCATAACTATTTAACGCGGATCACTGGTGTTTGTGTGTGGCAGTAGCACAGAGTCACCCATTGATCACAACATTGGCCGGATTCCGGTAACTGTGCAAGTGTTGGAGATATGGAGGTTGAAATTGGCCGATCAAGGAAATTTTTGTATTTTGATCAAAGACATGTGTCTCTGTATATGTCACTTTGCTGCCACAACTACATAACGTAGACCATTGGTTTTAGTGTGTGGTAGTAGTATCGTGTCTTCCATTGTGTGCTATGGGTGTTAGATGTCGGTAGCTATGGGGATGTGGGAGATATGGTAGTTGAAATTGGTCGACCTGCGGCTCTTTCATATTTCTACCAAAGACGCATGTGTCATGGTGTATCACTTTACAGCCAAAACTATCTAGCGCAAATTATTGGTGTTTGTGTGTGGTAGTAGCACAGAGTCACCCATCGATCACAACATTGACCGAATTTCGGTAACTGTGCGAGTGTGGGAGATATGGTGGTTGAGAGTGGTCGATCAAGGATATTTTCGCATTTCGAACAAAGACATGTGTGTCCGTTTATTTTACTTTGCTGACTGAACTACATAGCGCAGATGACTGGCATTTGTGTGTGGTAATAGCATCGAGTCTCCCATCGTGCACTGTGGTGGTTAGATGTCGGTAGCTGTCAATCAAAATTCTTTACAAACATGAACGAAGTCGTAGGCACCAGTTAATATTCATTATATTTCCAGTGTCAGATCAGCTCAATAAGATTATTATTTAGTCTTTTATATCCGTCACTTGCTTTTTGATACCACCACTGAAATCAAATTACTATTTAAATCATATCGAATATCCTTTAAGTATCAATTCCAATTCTTTATTACAACTTCAATAATATACAAAGATCGCCCACTTATGTTTTCATCTTCCATTTACAAACGGCAATTAATTTGCAAATACAACTTTTTCAATTCACTAATTTTATTGTCATACACTTCTTCCGACCTCGGACTTATATTTTCAATGTTAAATCCCGCCAGGATTTTGTAGCTAGTTTCTTCATTAAGCTTTTCCAGTCAAGCCTCCTCTCATTTCATTTCTTCATATTTTTTCTCTCACCAGGGATCTTCTATACCTCTGACTAGAAGTTCTGTGACCTTAAAACTTAGAAACCCAAAGTTAATATCCAAAATCATAATTACTTAATAGAAAAGAATTTTTATTAAAAGTCACATGTGATGAAGTCGTGCACCTCACAATGTGATAGGTAGTGAAAGTAGAATAAAAGACACTAAATATTGGGCTGTTAAGATCGATGTTTTAAAGTTAATATATTATTTGTTGTAGGAGTCCACAATGACTATTAATGACAGCGGCCTGGGTCATTGCCTTCTCCAGCTGTATTGTTGCAATGACGCGTTTTATCAGCCTGAAGATATGTTTCAACTAAGAATAGAAACTGGGTATATCATGGTATTGTGTAGAGTGTAGACAACATATTAGTCCAGATGTGATGTTGACAGTATTATTTTCCGGCGATAAATCATTTTGCAGTTCAAGACAGTCTATCGATAGTGAAATATCTATAGTTACCTTATGTGTCTGATGGGTGCATAACGCCCGACTGCAGAATAAGAAAAAGAATCGGTTGCGGAATGGCTAAAAACATATTGACTTCCACAGCAGATTATTTATATTCTTTTTTTTTTTTAATTAAGCACAAATTGGAGGAATACCATAAGAATCTTATACCTGAATCCTAGGTTAATGTTCGCCCAAGCCAAGTGAAATTTTTGGTTCTGTATTGAACCTACAGTAACGTAATTTGTTCTAGAGGCCGAGGACCTTTCGTAGTAATACAGTACTCCCAGTACTCCTCACGCCTTATTAAGTAAAAAACTAAATACGTGATTTGTGTGTGTGTGTGTGTTTTTTTTAACACAACAAAATGTTGAAAAAGACAGACGACAGAAGGTTTGTGAATTTCTTAACAGTCTGGGGAATTTCGTTTGCACAAATTTTGAGATTGTGTCGTATGTTCATCATCATTTCATCCATGTGAGAATTATTGTTTATAATTATACATAGAAGCTTTTAGAATACGTGGATAGTATGTTTTCTCACAACTATTTACATTTCATCATATGTTTTATAACCTAACCTATTTTCTATCATGAACTGATGATGGTTCCTGGAGTCACGAATACTAATCGTCATAAACTTCTAATGATGTGTAGCTTAGTCACCAAGCTTGCTTCTTCAGTGGCGGATTGATGACCCTCCCGCCTGCCAGAAGCAACCTATTCCAATTGGTGGAGCTTAAGTGTTGCCATTGTTTTAGAATTGTTTAACTTGTGCCCTCCATGATAAGTTTATTTTTGTTTGTCAAATTTTTAGTTTACTTTTATCAGGGTGGAATTTGAACCCGTGATTTGAGCCTAGGATCATTGTAACCTCTCCGGTCCAGTGTGGTGGAATTTTAACGCGTGCACTCGCGCTGGCGGATAGTACTATTTATTGAATCTAAGTTATTTCAGGTAGTATAAGAAATAATGTACTTTCCTTGACGCCACATGGTTTTTAATGTACAGTGCGTCTGTGCTGCTCAGACTTGGTGTATATCACACGTCAACGCGGAAACAGCTTGAGGTGTGTGCTAGCCAGTAAGACCGGGAATTGGGAATGACGCCGCCGTCAGCACTTGTAACTTGTGGTCGTCTCCAATAGACAGATTGTAGGTTGCGAAAAGCTTTTTGCATTGTCGGACTCGGTAATAGGTTCAACAGACCCAAAGCCACCTGGGGACCAGAAGAAGGAAAAAAAAAAAAACTACCAAATCGCGTGAGCATCTGATGATGTTTTGTTTTTGGGTATTTGTCACACAAGTGGAGGGAGAGAGCCCGCCCAATCTTTTTATTTTTTAGAAACGTTAATGAAATTTGTTAAAGCTTGTTCTATGTCGAATTAAGAGCAATGCCACGAATTCTTCTTATCTGCGTAGCTTTGCAGAAGTCGACATGAGGCTTTGACTTTAAGTTATTCTGGGAGCAGGAGAACTGATTGATCAACACTCTTCATCCAGTCTTCAACTCAGTCTGTTTTCCGGCGCGAGAGCGACTTCTAAGCCGGGCAGTACCACGCCAGAGCACATGTTGCAGTGTTTACGGTGCTGAGAAATGCTGTTTGCTGCTCTGACTATTACGGTAAAATTGCCTAAGTACACGAGGTATTATGGCAACCAGTTCCACCATGGAACGAACCCTGAGATAAATTCAAGTGCTCTGAGTTACATGTGAATTCGTTTAAATCTGAACATTGAGATGTTGAAAAAGATAATTTTTATGTTGCTGAATAAATAAAGATTCAGCCGCAATAAATTCACTCAATTCTAAATCCATTTTTATTGATGCAAAAATATGTCATTTTAATTGATTGTCAGTATTAGTATTAGTAAGAAAAATAATTTCTAAAATGCCAAATTAATGACGTCTGATAAAAAAATCACACTAACATATCATCTCGAAAATATCACATAACAAAATAAATAATACTGCAGTGTATAGTAAAGTATGAAATATAGTTCTTATGTTTCTATTGCGATAGACCTCTATTATTTGATCAGTTATACTTTTTCTAATACGGAATCCCTAAAGTACACCTGGTCGAACGTTAGTAAGTCTAGCACCATTTATCGTAGAAGGATATTTAAACAAAGAAGATCTCAAAGTTTAATGCGGAGAATCGTGAAGGAAAAGATGTACAAATCTGGTAGCGTGGATGATCCTAGTTTAATCAACACATTGGAAATTTTCTTCTATCAAAACGTTTTCACCTATATTGTGATTTAAATCAGTGATATGTTGGTAAAAACAGTGGAAACACACACGACTTCAGGTTTTGTCAGACATTTAATTATCACCACGAAGACTTATGAGGCGTCTTTCATTGTTTTCTCTATTTCGAATTTTCTAAGTAAGTGATGTTAGAACCTGAACCTGTTGTAATGCAGTGGTGACGCTTTAACGTATGCAGCCACAATGGCGGGTGCTTCTAATGTATAAATTCTGACAGATATATTTATATTCAGTCCAACCCTTGTACCTATTCTTGCGTAGTTCACGTGTGCAACGTAACCTGCGGCAAAGTTAATCGCTTGTAATAAATCCGTATCCTCTTAGAATGTTAAGAAAATCTTGCTGGAAATTTTAGTAATTTGCTGATCTCGTGTTATAAGAGTAGTTTCTTAGAAACTCAACTGTTAGCTAACTAAGGACGTGTAGTAGTGAGAAGCTTAGTAATCACTTTGATTTCTTTCTGAAGAGTGTGCCTGAATAACCGGCACTGTGTATCACAAAGCTAACAATACTCGACACTGAATATACACAAATCATACTCATTCACACAAACAGTAAAACTAACATACACTTCCTTCACTGTAGAAGGCTGCATTTCAAATTTGAAAGACCTGGCGCAGTAGGAGTAACTCCCTTCATGGCGGCGCTGACACCTAGATCAACGGGTCAGGACAAAGAGAAAACAACCACAGATTGACTCAGCATTTGTGGAACATGGTTTTTATTTTGGAAGTTATTTGAATACAGTATGATATTATAATTTCTTTTGTTTTCATTAATGTGAATGACTGCCTGTTATCCGGGACCTAGTATGCAAGGATTTGGAATTTTGCTTCTAGAATTGGGTATATAAAGCTGTAAGTTACGTAAAAGTTGTCCCAAAAATCACATAGTCGGAATAATATGGCGGGGAAGCTATCAATATACCTTTCTACCAATGAACTTGTCTCTTGATAATAATCAATTTATAACATATTTAAAAATAGCAACAAACGAATGGGAAGAGGTTTAGCTGTGGGAGACTATCTACAACAGTTCCTCTGGCATATTTTTCTTTGTGTTTTAAAATAATATCACTTTATATGGACATCTTACGTAAATTCTGTTTCGTACACAATGTGTTTTTTTATTTCCTTTACTATTACTATTACTCTGCGATTCACTAAAAGTGTTTGGCGGATGGTACATTGCACCTATCCGAAAAGGTAATGGTTTAGAAGGGATATACGGGATATGGCAGGAGGCGCCCATGGTCTATTGTGAGGACCATCCCAGCATTCGTCTGGAGCGATCTAGGGAAACCATGGAAAACCCTGATCAGGATGTCCTTTGCTATGATATATAGCCTTTTAGGCTGGAAACCCGTAGGCTAACAACATACAACTGCGCATGGGCAAAACACGTTTTTTTTTTTGTGTTTCCCTGCTACCTTCAGCATGGCTTTATTGATAGTCATCGCATAGGCTAATTTTAGTGGGAACTGTAGTTTTTTTAAACTGGAATGGTAGATCTGTCGGAATCATTGGGAATCAAGGAATCAACACGTCATAACCACTGATCAATGATAAACATAGTCAACCAGTACTACACTATATAATAAGTTGTATCTGTAAATGAAATTTATCAACAGATAATACACAAAATAATTGCGGGAGAAACAAAGCTTGAGCGACCTATACAACATTACACACGCTTTCCGTCTGTCGGTCATCGTTCGCTTGGTTTTCAAAATTCGTGGCAAAATATTTTAAAAACGTAATGAGCAGACAGAGAGACAGAGTTACTTTCGTATTTATGATATTAATGTAGATTGGTTTGATTACCACTTATTTCTATGTGACTTTCTTAGCTAACTAAAGTAAGAACTTCCAACCGCCACAAGGCTTAATGTTAACACTACAGTTCATTCTGACTCCGGAGTTGTTCAAATAGTTTCTCATTGCTCACAACTATCCAATACTTCCACTAACTCATCTGATTGTAGATAAACGTTTCATAGCTTTCTTATTAACGGATTAATTATATTCTTTTCTCTGTTTTTTTTATGGATACAAGAAGAGTTTTTCTCATTTTCTTTAGAAGTGGATCAGCGTTATACAATATATCTACAAAATCAAATAGATTATAGTTTGCGCAGGAGATGATTGAGTAAACAGCTTGTTAGTGAAGAGAAAAGCATAGAAAAGGAAGAAGTGTAGGACGTAAGACTATCTAAAAATTTTAAATGAATTATCTAATGCACTGCCGACAATTTCCACCGCAAACAGTTCTCTCTATATGACGTATTCTAAGATTTTTTGACGTCGTCAGTGACGTCATTTCGAATAACGGTGCAGAACTTTCCTGACGGCTTCTGAGAAGTTGGACTTGCTGATCCGCTATAGAAAGTGTGTCAGGAAGCGTAATTACTGACAACTGTCGGCCTGTTGTCGGAATGGGCGATTAAAACGTTGGGAATAGGTGTGATTATTTCAAATCCCTTTCATAATGTCTTTAGGTAAAAAGCTATAACATGGTTTCAAGTTGACTCATGGTGCTCTGTAAACACATTTGAAGAAACTAATGAATAAAAAATAAATAAACCTAGCCAAAAAGTCAGAAAAGTTACCAGACAATTGTTAATAAAATTTCAAGCATTTGATCCAGGTTTATATGTTCCTAATAATTCAGCCTTCTCCTAAAACTTTCCTACCATTGTGGGATAGGAAGGAAAGAATGTTATTTTCGCCTGTTTGAGGGACGAGGAAGTAATTTCTTTAGTTATTGTTGAGGATAGGGTCACCTGGGTTTGATGATATTAATGTCCGTGAAAATATAGTTGATGCTTTTGAAGAGTAATGCAGTATTACAAGGTAGAACCTTAATTAATAAACATTAGTGTTACAACACTTGCACCTCCTTAGCTCACCAAGATCGTTATATTACGGTCTGAATGAGTTAACGCTTTTAGAAGTATCCATATTGGTTTCAACAACTTTTTGCAGTCTAAATTGACTTGGAGAAAGGGGATGAATAGCCATTTGACTATTTCGTGATGTTTTGTTAAGTACCTGGTTTAAGCGCACGTTGCTTCAGTTTTTTAGTCCGCTGGCTGAGGAAGTCTTTTAGCCGTAAGTGACTACTAAATAACGGATTATTCTCGCAGAAAGAAAAATAGTTGATCTAAACTGGATTATACTATGTGAAAAAGTTTCATCTGTGGAAGAAAGGTGTAGCCCATTGCAAAAGAACACAATTACAGAAAATGTCAGAAGATTGTGCTATGTTTAAAAAATTAAGACGTTTCGAAACTAGAATCCTTATTTTGTTATTCTCGTTAAAACAGGACTCTGTGGTTGGAATAAGACTTAGTTCGAAGAGTGAGCGATCGATGTGCCTCAGGTACTATCTGCTTTTGTCAGAAACAACGAGGAATCGGAATGTACTGACCACTTGACGAGTGATCAAACAGAATGACGTAAAGAGCAGTAAAAACGTTACAGCTTAGAAGAGGTAACGACTTAATATGTTTTGTCTCTCTGGGTGCCACACATACACGTAACCTTTCTATAGCTACGCACCTGTCTACTTCTGTAGAACTGAAAGTGGGGAAACCATGGCACACGCAAAGGGAATGTTAGGTGTTATCTATCTACTAATATAATAAGCAAGCTGTGACGTATGACGTCACCTGTCATGGCATGACGTCAATCTATGACGTTGCGCAATGACGTCACGCTTTGCGTCATTATTCTTGGTAATGGACGTTATTTAATAACATTTCCAAGCATCCGCGAATAAATTAACTAACAGAACACCGAAATAATAGTATGTATTGCGTTAAAATCGACATATCAATCATTAGCTGCTTATATTTACGTAATATTCTTTTGATATATAAAAAATTCCTTAAATTCTTTGTCCATAGATATGTAAGATAAAAGCTTTGTGTTTCGAGCATTAATGTAGCGAATGTTTTGGCTAGATTGTTACTTAACATGGGTCAGAATTACAACTGACATTTGACGTTACGGCAGAGGGCATGAATAACTTAATTATTTTTTTTTAATTTAAACTATTGCCTATTATTGAAATTACTCATTCGTTTAAACAGAAATAGTTTCACACTAATCCCGATCTGTGAATCCTACACTTGAAACAAATATTACGTGGCATATTCCAAGTTTATAAGATTTATTTTAATTTACTTTGCTTGAACTGTGTGATATTACTGAGCCTATTATTTCAGCAACTGAGTCAGCCATTTAAACGTTTTAATATCGGTCTAAATCACGGATAACAAAAAAGAAATGTGTAAAAACCCTTATGATTTTTGATCAAATTTATATCGCGATGCATTATTGCCACTAAAACGCGATACTGTTCATGTATTAATATGCGTGAGATAGAAGTATTGTTCTCTTGGAGGCAAGTTTATCGTAGTGTGTGGTTAGGTTGAAATGTAACCTGGACCAGGATGGAAACTGAAACCTTTTGCTACAGCGCAGGGCACGAGGAATTACGCTGAATTTTATTTTATAACAATTCTATTTAGTTAAGCTGTTGCTAAGACATGAACTGTCAGAACACTGAAAGAAAAGTATGTATTGCGTTTAAACTGGCATATTAATTATCAGGTTTTTTTTTTACTAAAATCATAACATGGTTCGAATGAAAGAAGTTTCAAATTGATATATGTGGCCTAAACCACAATTAAATATTACGTGGCATAGCGTAAGTTGTTCAGATTTATTTTTAGCATCCTTCGTTCTCACTGGGGTCATTTCAGCCGATGTAAGCTGTCTCAGCAGTTAAAATATCAATCTTCATCACAGGTATTCAGAAAGAAAGGTGTCAGAGCCTGTGAAGTTTTGGGATCAAGTTTATTTCGCGATGCATGATGACACTGACATGCGATACAGGGAATGTATTAATTCGCGCGTGATAAGGCTTTGCTTTTCTGTCAGCAATATTAGCGGAGATTGCGGTTAGGCTGAAATGCAGCCTGGGCCAAGTTGACAACTGAAGCTTTTTGCTACAGCACAAGAGACGATAAATTGCAATGATCTTTATTTTATAACAATTCTATTTAGTTAAGCAACTGCAGAGAAATAAATTACCATAACACTTAGTTAAACCCGTCATTTTTAACGGACTTTGGGACTAGTTTAATAATACCATAAAAATGGAAATAGACGAAACATTCAAAGATCATTAAGTGCAATCCGAGATCATTTAGCCAACCGACAGTTTGAAAACAACGGTTTTTTCAGCACTATTATATCTGTTATAACACATCTCTCAATGCCGTGGTTATTTTTATAATCATTCGAAGGGGGACTTTTTGAAGCTGAGGTACAAATGGACATTCACATCCCTAAAACCGAGAATATGTCTAACAGCAATAATAGCTTGGAAACAGAAAAAAGTATTGATTAACCATAATAGCGTTTTGCTTGGCAGAAAAAATGTCTGAATCACAAGCAAAATATGAACAAAATTTTCCTCTTCTTGGCAAATGACGTGCGTTGCGCAGAGCCTACTCACTGAAATGTAGGCTGAGTGCCAATGACGTGCCACCTGAGGACGCAACCGTTAACACACGTTCTCCTGTCGCTACCAGCGTTTCTTCAATTTAAGCAGCAGAGATGATCTAATTCTTGAACAGGCGTTGTACTTACCATGTTATAATGACTTGGATGGAGCTTGTAAACTATTAAATCACTTCACTCATTGAGGGTACTGTTCCTAGCATTTGAACGTGAAGATTAAGATAGTTTACACTTTTTAAAAACGCATTGCTAATTTAATGTTTGAAAAGTCTTCAAGTTTTTGGTTTACTCAATGCCTTTGTGATTATTTCTGCCATGGGGTCTTTAACTGTCTGTCAGTTTTTTTTTTTAATTGGCTTTCTATAATACAACTAACTACAACTGTGAATATTTGGTTCCTCCTAGTGTGTATTTACTGTATCATCGTCATTATCGTTTGCTTCTCAGTTTGGACAACACAGGACGGACACGACACAACACTTCCTTAAAACCACATATGCCCTCGGCCTGACTCGAACCGGGACCCGCCTCTAATGACCTTAGCCGTCGATAAGGCATAAAGTAATAAGTAAAAAGAAAAAAAAACGAACCGGGACATTCGCAACATGAGGCGAGCTTGCTAGTCCCTACGCTACAAGTGCCCGCAGGTCGGTTAATTGTATGGTATACTCGTACATTATTGCGAGCATTTTAAATCCAGTAGTAATGGATATATCTGTATAAAATTTCAAACAAACAATTATCAACAAATTTATCATCTGAATTGAAAGTGAAACCACTAGTTCACTCCTGTAACATTTGATTTGTATGCAAATTTCCCCTAGAAATTAATGTATTTCAACATAGCAATCTATTTGAAGGACGGAGCCAAATTAAATATTTTTAAAAAGGAAAAAAAGAAAAGACTTAGATTGCTACAGCTGTCTAGCTAACTCTACTTGTGGCCGTGTTCTGTAAGGCACTGTATTCGTGTTTTTGGCGTGATCCCAGTTTTACTGATTCAAGTCCGATGGTGAAGAAAGTTTAATCTTTGCGGATACCAGACAGTTTCACTTTTTCCAGTGTTCCGCAGCTGTCATCAAAGTTGTAGCGATATTCGGTTTTCTCTTTCAAATGTATGTCGTTGAATTTAGTGTAATGTTATTACTAGAGACGAAACGGATATCCGGAAACTATCCGGTATCTGACCTATCCGGCTGGATACCGGATAGTTCAATATCCGGCGGTTATTGAATTCTTAATAAATTACGAGAATTTCATAAAATTTTCTTTAAATTTAAAAATCTTAAGCATATAATAAGACTAAACACAAATAAAAACACTGTCTTCAAATCAAAATAACGTTCCTTATTGTTTTTAACATAAAAAATCGTTTTATACTGAATGAATACCAATTTCTGTGTAACAGGAGATAATAGTCAGTTTTGATTGTCCTCGTAAACATGACTAGGTTCAAAGAAAAGTCTTTCGCTATATACACCACTGCAAGGCGCTCAAAAATAAATTCTAGCAAATTTTGTCAAATCCGAATACTGTATCGTATTAGCTGACCACCTAATATACGACTCACAATTTCCATTAATTCGAGATGACTTTAAATAAAAGTCAATCTTGTTCTTGATCGTGATTCTGACTATCTCGTAAAACGTGTCGTGAGTTCCGTGAGTCATAGTTGGTTCTGTCTCGTCCCTTCTAATCCTTTAACAGTCATTGAGGATGAGCTGCTACTGGTGGAAGCTTCCTCGCAAGACATTTTTATAGATTCCAACAAAATCTTCTGACCAGCTACAGCAAACCTAGATAGTTTTCCTTGAATCTTGGTTCTAGGAAGGTCGCAATCAAGTAGTTTAAATTTTCGCTTAAGGAGCCGATACGACTTTCTGATTCAGTTTTCAAAGTGGCTCTAATATATGTTAAGTCAGGAGTTCATTGCGCTTTCTCATCGTTATCTAAATATTTATTTTTAGTTCAGAAACTTGTGATATTACTTCGGAATTGCAGTAGAGACCAGAACTTTTTGTTATTTTTTCAAAGTACTTCAATAGGTTAATGCACTTTACCATCAAACATCACTGTTGAAGCGTCAAATTAGTGTGCATTTCGTGATCAGCCACGTATAGCGATATAGCCCTTCTTTGTCCCAACAGGAACTATTTAACATAAAAGGTAGAATTCTATCTCGAGCTGATATTTGGCACCAGCTTACGGACGGGTCAGTTTTTCATTTTGAAGCGTCAACAACGATTAAAGTGCTTAACGAGACGTCTACCAGTAACAATCACTCCTGCCTCTTCAGAATGGATCTTCAGTGGCTCAGTTAAAATTCTCTGAAGCAAATGGATATAACATCTAGCAGAAGCATACTCAGACACGCGTACAGCCTTCATCATGTTGCGGCCACTGTCATGAATTAGTAAATGTAATTTGTTTTGGTCAATAACCCAATTTTTTGCGATACTATTAAGCTCCCTTGCTATATTTTATCAAGGGTGATAACCAGAGAAATGCTTCATACCAAAAATTCCATGTTCCAGTTAGTTTGACTTCAGAAGATTTTTTTTTTTTATTTTATTTTTTTTTGCGTCGTTTACATCCCAAAGTAATTTTTGATGTTACATTTTCAAATGGTTTTTCATGGCAGTGGTATCTGGTCGAAGATAGAAAAATATACGTCATTGCGTTTTCTTTAAGTCCACTTGATAAAAAGGAAATGATTCAAACTTCACGTCAAAACGTGCCTCACGGAAAGAAATTTAAAATTGAAAACATATTGTCATTATTTAGATCAAAATATTCCCATATAGGCGATCCTTTCTTACTGACGACCTAACCTCAAATAACAACGTCCAGCCGGATATTCGTCTGCCGAATATCCGGCTATCCGGCTTGTAGGATGGCTGGATAACCGGTATCCGGTATGCGGCCAAACAGCTATCCGTTTCATCTCTAGTTATTACATACAAAGAAAAAAAAAATGATTGTTCTGAAGGGAAGGATAAATATTTTATTTAGTAGTGGTTGTCAATAATTTATGGCAATAACGCAAGAAGGTTTCTATACTGAACTCCTCTAAACACAAATTTAAAAAATAGAGTTACAGAGATCATATATTTAAAATGCAATTTCATCTATGCTAAAAAAAAAATTTAAAAAATTTCGCCTAAATCTAACCAAACAGGCGGGGCAATATATTAGGAAATTATAAAATAATTGAGTAGCTGATTATGTTTTTAGCAATGGAAATATTTTTTTCTGTTATCAGTTACTAGACTGGCTTCATTTCTTACTGTTTCAGTCTAACATCTTGATCTCAACATACTCGTTACAACCTACGTGTTCTATTACCTGCTTCAGAAATTCTAAACTCTGTCTTCTTCTACAGTTTATTCTCTTCACTAATTTTGCTTGTCTTAAAAAAGGAGATCATAATATTGCATTAAAAGTTTATTGTTTTTATAGCAAGCAGCTGAATTTTAGATTCAGTTACTGGTCCTAATTTATTTCGTATCAGAAATATACTCCATGCGACAAAAATAACACGTGAAACAACCTATTTGTTTACGAATAAAGTAATTTGTTCCACAACCAGAGGGATGTTTGAAATTTCCAGTTCAAGCATACTAAGCCAATGGCAAAATTATAGAATGTCTACTTTTTATCCTGCAATATTTGCATGAAAACCAGATAGCAACGATTATTTGAAAAGTTGTTATAAAAAAAATCATGTTTTTCTTTCTTAAAGAAAATTAATTTATATCTCTCAATTAGACATTTGCACATTTTCCTCAGTTAATTTAAAAAAAAAATGGATATCATCTTTTTACCATCGAGTAAATATATTCTAACCAAGGCCTTGGTTTTGGAATTATCTCTAATCTACCATGAGCCTCGCAAATAATTTTTCGAAACACACAATAGTGAACTAATTCTATATTGTATTAAAGTAAGTACAATAATTGCGTAGATACTTTGTTATATATTTTGAGGTGCTCTTTGTATATACAAAATACGAAGTAACACATCGGGATTCCCAAGGCAAAGTTGATTCAGCTGATTGTTTACGTCCAAGAAGGCGAAATCCTAATCTTATAAAAACAGTATCAACGTGTTGTGCTGTATTGTATTCTACATTATGCAATCTTATGCGTCCTGTCTCGGTGGAACGTTAATAATCCTGTCATCACCGAAAATTAAAAATCAAAATCGAAGTAAATGTGTGATGATATTATTTTCCCATATCCTGAAAACTTGGTGGAAGTTTGCTTGTTATGCAGATATTATCATTTATGACAGTTTCAGAATGTTAACAGAGTTTTAAAATATCTCAGTGGAATGAAAGATTGTTAAAACTGTTACATTTTCTTCTAAAACATAGCTCCCAGATATGAAATCTTGTACACTTTTTCTTATTTTTGCTGTGTTTGAAGCCACTTAATTGATTTTTATAATGGATGTCTTACTTCTTCATACCCTCCAAGAATTTTTTTGTCTAAATGTTTGATCTTTTAAAAATGGTCATTTCTAATTATAAAGCATTTTGAATATCTATTGGGTTGTTTCCAGTAATTCTCATTGTCTCGCTTTTTTTTTCTTTTTTTTTTTTTTTTTTTTTTTTTTTTTTTTTTTTTTTTTTTTTTTTTTTTTTTTTTTTTTTTTTTTTTTTTTACTTTGCGTTTTCACGGTTGCTATTGCCATTCAGTACAATACGTTTTCCACAACGTCTTGTTACTTGTATTTTCGTTTTGAATGCAATGTGAATAATATTCTAATTATCCATTTCGAAATCTCTCATCGATGTTATTTTTACGATGTCATACTCTAAGTTGTCTATTCGAATCCTAAAAGATTGTTTCTGAAGAATTTCTCTCATGTTCATTTCTATTTGGATCCTTTCTATAGGCGTAGGAAAGGGTGATTCATATTTCTGATTGGTCTTACTCCCAACGCTGTTTTCTCAATTACACAAACAAAATCATTTGAACACGGAATAAACAGTAGCACACTAGGGTCGTTCACGGCTGGACCAGGAAAACTGAACCTCACAACCTTGCAAAATATGGATATAATTCCTTGTTTTTTTTTCTCTTTTTTATTACTGTCCAAAATTTACCACAATCTAGAATGAGGCCTTATATAGTTACAAATGAAGTTGGACGTACGTCTAATCTGAAATAGAGAAGAAAGAAATTACAGTTGTTATTAAATTTTTTGTATTAGAAAGAGATGCCATTCATCATGATATGGTGGATACATCAGGGAAGGATAATCCTGCCTACAACACAGTAAAAAATGTACATCTTACTTTAAACGAAGAAAAATCAACATTGAGGTCGATCTCAGTGCAGCATGGCCAGTGGAGACAATCACTCAGAAACATGTGGACGGACGTGAATGAGTTGGTAATGACAAACAGAACAATAATAGTTCGACATATTGAGCAGACAGCAAGCACTCCAATACTAACAGAAGGTACTGTACCATTCTGACAGAGTACTTGGACATGAGGTAGTATTCTGTCCTCGGATGCCTGAAACTTTTAAGCAGATCAGAGGCATTGGGGAGACAGGTGTTTACTGATCATTAGTCATCTTTGAGCCCAATTTAGTAAAATTTGCTGAAGCATTTGTTACAATTGATGACACCTGAGCAAATCAAGTCAATGCACTGGAAATATGTCAATTTTTCTCCTCCAAAACAGGTCCGGCTTGTTCCTCATGCAATAAAATTGATACTGTCTAATTGTTGAGATTGTGTGAGTGGAAAGCTTCCGGATTTAGTTAAATGCCAAAAACCATCACTGGAGTATTTAATTCTAATCTTGTGAACCAACTGTGAGCAGCTGTCAACGAAAAGAACAAATGTAAGTTATGAAAAGAGCTGTTGCATCATCACGAAATTGTTCACAGTCACAAGTCTATCATTGCGATGGCCGCAATGAGTATGTGTTTCAGTCGGTACTGAAACCCCTAATTCTCCCCACCTTACCCACTCAGACCTATTTCACGCCATAGACAAAGTCCAATATATGGCACTACGCATATTTTTCGGCGCAATACAATCTACCCCCACTAATGCACTACCGTTGAACATCCACCGATACTACTTAAGTGGTATATTCATCTTAAAAACTATTCAATTCCAAAAGGACCCCTCAATAGATGCATTGGAGGCAATGGCGAGAAGAACCACCATAGATAATTACTGGCAGAGGAAAAAAATTGTTATTTCTCACGTTTTAGATGGAATTATTTCAATGTCAGCCATTAATTTTCCCCCCAAGGAAAATGCCCTGCTTCGAATACCCATATAAAACAAGCTTGACTAAAATTGAGTTGGTAGGGAGTGCCTTTGTGGATACGAATGCGCGAGTCGAGGCAACCTCTACACTCCATAGCGAAGCATCGATATTCAACGCCGAAATGGTTGCTATCTTTAAGGGCTTAGAATACACCAAGAACACCATTTTCAAAACAGTGTTTATACTATCCGACACCAGAAGTGCCCAGGAATACCTTCAGCTTCTTAAAAGGAACGCGTGGAGAAGTCACTTAACACACAAGATCCTTGATACTGTCACGGTGTAGGAGAAAGTGTAAAACGGATTATATTCTTATGGATTACAGCACACACAGGAATAACTGGAAATGAAAGAGCGGATTAGCTGGCAAAGTTAGCGACCGTAGAATGCAAGACATTTCCACATATTAAGGTGACTGACCTCCTCTTCAGTCTGCGCAATAAATCAAAACAATTGTGGGACACATCGTGGTAATACTCGATAAAACATAAGGAAGACACTACGGTACTTTTCACCCGACCATGCCTAAGGCGCAGTGGCATCAGACAAAATGCACATCCAGGAAAATGATCATCACCATCGCGAGACTGAAATTAAACCATGGACCTGCATCGCATCAATTTACGGAACACACCAAGTTACACCTGTGATGGAATCAGCGAATGCGGATCGAATCACCTCCTATTTGCTTGTAAGGAGAAATGGCTAAAGTACACGCTGTTTATACAGGAACTTGAGGGACTAGGGTTACAGCTACCACTAAATGTGACGCACCTCCTGGCACTGGAAAACGTCCCCGTCTATCAAGCAATAGTTAAATTCCTGAAAGACAACAATATCAGGACATAATCCAAACTGACACCTAGTGGCAAAGCGTGAAAGCTGTATCTTTGAATAAACAATCAATCATCACATTTTCAAGTCGTGCTAAATTTTAAAGGCATTGTCAATGATGAAATAACTTGTTCCCGCTTTATTTCATGTTGTCGTTAATTCAAGTACGTATTGAATTAGAACATTGTTATTAGTTTAAAGTATTTTACTACTGATGTTAACCTCATGATGTTTGCTGGCCGTATGGAGAAAATTCGAATGCCAATAAATAAATAAAAAAAGGTTATCTGCTTCACCTCGTTTTTTATGCCTTTGATGAATTCTGATTGCATAGAAGAGCTGGAATTTCGATGGAGGAAGTGTAAGAGCTTTCAGTAGATTAGGCTGAAAAGTATACAGATTTCCTTTACCAGATGTGCTTGAGTGGAAGGCCAATTATTTCTTGAACTATTCTCGTATGCGATAACGTCTCCGTCACTTATTTTACTAGATGACCGATTGTCGGATTAACTGATGAAACATATTTAGGAGAAATAGAATGCTAAAGATGTTCTGCGATGTTGAACATGTTCCAAATTAATGACTTCAATATTGAAAATTTCGCGATATCTTAGTAAGGTGTGTTGTAACTCGTTTAAATAGCTGGTTTTAGCAGCGTTTACTATTAATGACGCCAAGAGGGCGGGAATGGATGTTTATGGAATAACAGAATTAATAGCGATAAACTTTGGATGTGTTGTTATTAATATGATAGTGGTGGTGGTGGTGGTGGTGGTTGTTGTTGTTGTTGTTGTTGTTGTTGTTGTTGTTGTTGTTTTAGGGCGCGTCGACGTCTGGATCATTAGCGCCTTGACAGTGGTGGAGATCGACGTTGAAACATATTGACAAACATGGATGTTATATGTTCATTAAAGGGTAAATTATTCGAGGTTTGGTTACGAAATCTCTAGATATCCGTATTGTTTCTGCTGAATGAATTGTGATACTTTTATGGTGCATCCATCTTTTTACTAGTCGATGTGATTATATTCCAACCACTGCTTAGTAAAATAATCCAAATTTACCATGAGTCAATTTATTAACTGCACCGCACCGAATAGATGATTTCAATCAAGGCATGTTCCAGTGTTAATATGATTTAGCGTGTTTGTATTATTTATGGTTTTATTTTCGAAACAATTCCGGGCCATAATACTTAAATACTAGTTCTTACGTATTTAAAATAGTTATATTTTTTGAATCTGCTCCTACTGCAGGTTGTCTCAGTGACCAATACGTATTTTCGGTTTGCTAGACCTCCCTATGACGCTGTGTGTGGAATCCTATAACACCCTCAGTGCAGTCTGCTGACAGAGTGCACACCGACCGTCGTATGGCAAATAAACATATTCCGTGCTTGTTACTTTTTCTTGAAGAAGTGTGTGGGCTTCATATATTTAAGAAAGTGTCCTCCACTAGTTGGAACAGTGTATTATTCAACGTAATCTTCGTAGTTGTCCTAGTTGTCCAGTGAGAAACTACCGTGTAAACACCTTTTGACAGCTGGCTCTGCTGACTTGTTCGCAAACCCACAGACCTAGGAGTCCACATGACATCGCACGAAGACAACATAAACGTGTCTCCACGAAAATATCCGGGAGGACACCCGCGAAGATTACGTTGCAGCACTACTCCTGAAAGCTCTCTGCTAGCACATCAGTCTCCTTTGTGCGTCTTTTTATTCTTACGAGATTAGACAGAAGTCTTACAGGATACCGTGTTTCCGAGCCGATTTTAAATGCTTCCACTGTTCTTCTGAACTGTAACTAAGTTATAAGGCTACTTACATAGTGTGCAATCCTTAAATTCCTTTCTCATTGTTTTTTAATGATTTAGACTTAACCGGTGGACGCCTGTAGTTCCATTGCAGAACATTGACTATTCGTAAGAAACATCGTCGTTCAGAAGACACTTGTCATTGCCTGCAGCCTGTTTGGTGGTCTTAGGACTATAATCGGGGAACGGTTTTTTAGAGAGCACGATTAAGACCAGGCCTCCTTAGCAGGCCGTAGTACGTGGAAAGCAAGCGCCTTGCATTCAAAGGGTTGGTCGGTTGTGGGGGCATCGCCCCTCCTCCAACGACGCCATATAAAAGAGGGCGGACACGTCACTCCTCCAGCACTCAACTCCAGCGCAGCAAGTCGCCTCACCTCTGGAACAACACAACAGGTGAGCCAGCGCGGGTACCGGACTAGTCTGCTTCAGCTTATCTCTGTACAGCTTCTATCACCTGTAAACAGTGTCAACTGACGTGTCTGCATGAGACACTTTTACAGTCGATAATACTTGCACGATAGGATATAATTATTTTGTTTCGAAATTTACTTGTAGATTTGTTTAGCAGTCATTTGGACTTGAATTAAAAACTTACCATACTGTTTTTTACTTCATATTTAAACACGATGAAGTATGCAAGCTTCTTGTAAGAGTAGAAATAGTGATGTAGGGAGTTCTTTTATGAAAATAATTAATTACCTGCGTCAGACAAATCGTATAGATAGACATCTGCCACAAGTTTCTATTTTTATTGTTCTCCTTCTAAAACGTCTATGGCATTACAACCTTCTTTGAGTTTTTAACAATTCGAATTTTGTACAACATTGAAGCATAGAACCTAACCTTATTTCATTGTTGGTAAGTAAATCAATTTAGCACTACCGAAAAAATCTTTGGTCGCATGCTTCAATAACATTTCTATTCAAGTTTATATGCATTAGCTTATTAATTAATTGAGTTGTAATATTGTTTTGATGGTTACGATTTTAAGTTTCGGTGTAAGTCTTTAGGAATAGCTGCAGATGCATGTTCTTAAAAAGGCTCTTTCAGTTCTCTCTTTTGTTTTCAGCCTACTGACGCTCTGTCTACGGAGATAGTGCTCTCAGTGATAACGCACGTATTCAGAGTGTCAGATTATCGTGATTTTGTTTTTTAGTATCATTCAACTTAATAAAAAAATTTAATTCCTAATGTTAAAATTTTTCCTTTAGATTGGGCGTCGAAAGTAAATTTCCTTAATAATTCATTAAAATATAAATCGCTACAAATATATTAAACTCCAAATTACGAAATGCACTAGCATCTGGTTGACCGACGTCAGGTCGTATTACCATTTTTCCCATAAATGGAAAGTGTGGTATTCCCAGGTCATTCTACGTTGTAGAATCGAAGCTATTCGTCCGTTGATGACTTAGCCTTACGTTTGTGTTTACAAACCGAGGTACTCTATTTGCTTAGGGTTTTACGCATCATCAGTGTCTAGAGAGGGGAAGGAGTAGGTGCAAGGAACGGGAATGAATTCCGCCATAGCCAACAAACAATCTTTGAATTCGTCTGCAGAGATTTCCGGTAACATGGGAAACCGAAGTGGACGGGGATTTGAATCCGCGTCCTTCAGACTGTTGGGCTCATGTGTTGGCGCTCACTCAACACGCTCGGTTTGAGCTACTGTGAAGAACAGGAAAAGAAACCACTGACACCGGGGCGGAGTGCGGGAATACAATGGCCGTGACCCAGCGCGGCATTCGGGGTCGCTGACCCACCGGCACCACAAGACAGGGCCGACCTGATATCGTCGATTCAGACGGCGCAGATGCACAATCTTACACCAGTAATAATTACTACTTGCCATTCGCAAAAATTGATTCGGTACAATGAGAAAGGCCTTTAATGTATTAAGGAACCTCACAAAACAAGAACATTTCTACCGGTGCTGCTACGTTTATTTTAACCGCGTTAGTAAAGCGTGACAGTGACATGATGTGGAAGGTACCCGTCGACACAAAGTGAACCAGACTCTTGAATCTTTTACAAAACTATTGTAGTTACCGCTTACATGTGCCTCAAATGACAGACGCTAGTTTGGAAATTATAGGGGATGATAAACGGGCGACAACGCAAATTCGGTTAAAATGCTATAATAAGCATTTAAAAAGAAGATTGTTAACTTGCACAGTGTCTTCCGGGAGTGGAGGCTGAGTCTGCAAGGGAAGGTTACCAACTCAAGGAATGGTCAGCAAGGACTTTCCCATGTGTTACCACGAAAACACAACCGTCAATTATGGCTTTACGTCAAGTCAAAGTCGAGCTCATTACAGGCGGGAAAGGACTGGGGCAAGGAACGGGAAGGAATTCGGCCATGGCCTTTTTATGGAACTATACCGGTTTTCACCTGGCGTGACTTTGGGAAACTATGGAAAACAGAAATCTTGATAGCCAGTCGGCAGTCGAGCCCACGTCCTCCTAGATGTGAGGCCACAGTGTTACTAGTCACTCATCACACTCGTTCCCAGGTTTAAAGTTTGTTCAATTGTTAGTTTATTAGAACACCTGAATTATTGTGAAAATTGCGAAGTACTAAGTGAATGTTTTTATCTCCCCTCTCCACGTGTTCCTTTTTATATACCAAAACTTTTGCACGGAAAATTATATACCGGTTATAGTACGGTTGGATCAAATACTATAGTTAGCTGAAAACAGTTTAAGCCTATTGCTTGGCTTAGTAAAAATTGATAATTACTGAAAGCATGCTGCAAACCAGATTCTGCAGAGTGATAGTGGGATATACGAGTACTTCCCCCTTGGCCCCAGTCCATTCTGCTCAGAGAACTACGATTTACTTCTTATTTAAGCTGCTATGAAACGATTGGAACGTGATATCTTGGTAACTAAGGACTGTCGCATATAATTCCTTTCACGTGTAAACAAGGGATACTACCCCATAATATATTCCCACAATTATTAAGTTTGGTGGTAGCCATATGGGAATAAACAATCCATGTTTTTAATATGTAAAATAATTTGAGCCTCTAACAAAATGCTTAAATAATTTGTCTGATAAACGTCAGCAACTAGTATGAGTCGCAAAATAGTTTGGTGGATGAATTGTTTTTAAATCAAATCGGAAGTAAGCTCTAACATTCGTATTATTGTGAGTCTAATCACGAAGCTGAAAAAGGTACACACTGTTAACTTGTATCTTCATGAGTGTGTGTCTGATGCAGGATGGGCTACACGTGGCTGATGTTGGTGGTGACGGCTGGTCTGGCGTCCGCCCAGGTGCCTGGCTTTGGCTCCTGTCCCGACTACCAGCCCATGGCGGAGTTCGACCTCTCCAAGGTACACCAACATTATAGCAGCTTTTCATGGCTCTGGACGCGTTCAGAAACGATTTTACTGTTTTGGTGACTATGAGTGTCTGTTTGTGCATGTCTACGGAACGTTTTTGACAGTACGATTGTTGTGTTGTAGTACATGGGCACGTGGTACGAGGCGGAGCGGCTGTTCGCAGTGACGGAGGCGGGGTCCCGCTGCGTGTCCGCCACCTACAACAGAGACCCCGACGGCAAGGCGCGCGTCTCCAACCTCATCACCAACAGGCTGTGAGTACACCACGCCACAGGCGGGTCTACCACTCTCACTACGGTCATCTATTTAAAAACAAATCTGGCTGTATGATACCTATGTTCATCTGCTTTGATTGAAATGCAGTCTTTATGTATAATTATAAAAAGCAGAATACGGTTCTGCCGGGCTGACTATCAAAATATAGTATAAATTTTCAAAAACTAGAGGAGAAGGCTACCACTTTTATTTTAGCCCTTTTGATTTTCCTGGACACTCAATATGGATAATTTTGCTGTCACTTGCTTCTATAAACAATCATGAAGGTGATATGAGGGTTAAAGAAGTCAATAACCAGTTTTAATTTTTGATAATCAAAGGATTAAAAAATAATATAAATTTACTGATTTTCAAGAGGTGGTCCAAAAACTGGCTACTTATATAAAAACTGAAATTTATCTCTCAGTAAATTAAATAACACCAAACTGTTTCAAAAACTTAATTAACTTGACATTTTACAATCTCTTAACTCCCTTTTTTCTTTTTTTTACGTGCAGAAGTTACAGAATTTTACTTTTTCCATTCCAGCACATTCAGTCTCTGACCAACCTTCGCACTTGTAGAACTGAATCCACACTTCGAATCTGACATCATCTGAAAAAGAGTCCATCACTGAAATTGCATGCTGCATTGTCGTTACCACGTTTATCCCCCAGAGAATTCGTCATTGTCGTAAATGTCGACATCAGTAGGAAGGACCCTATGGTATTCTTCTGAGTCCAACTCTTCGCTGTGTTTACCTAATGGGCTTTTTGGTTTGGCTTGAATTATTTTTCTTTGCTGAGGCAACTGATTACACTTTCACAATCGTCTTACAATTGTTCAAGGCAATACGCTTCACACTTTTCTTCAATAATTCGCTGCAAGGAGATCCAGTTATGATGCAAGTCTTGGCGCACTTGCGTCCACAATTGCTTCTTCGTTGCAATGGGGATCGAAGGTACCTCAAATAGATTAACCCTTTTGGACGTTGAAGTTTGAGCAGGGTGCTGAAATCTTCGCGTTTTCAAGTCAAGACCTAACTCGTTATTGGACCACCAATGGTAGCCCGTTTTTAGACCATGCTCGTGTTACAGACCAAGTTCATTTGCTCACTACTCTTCTCCTAACGCCTGATGTTCCTTTTGGTGCCATTCTCTTGAATGTGCACAGCCCCCTTCCCCAACTTTCAGCCAGTAGCCCGTATTTAGACCCTAGCCCGTCTTTGGACCTTCTCCTCTACTTTAAAAAATTCTTTCTCTTGCTTTTTATATAAATTATAATTCATTTCAAAGAGAGACGCGTAAAGAACTTAAAAACTTTGGGCTGCCTATGTAAAAGAGGCCACAAGTAGGGACTGCCAGCTGTTAAACATATGTAAGAGCGAGAAAGAGTTAGCGCACCACACCGTCCATCAGACAGTAGGGCGCGCTATCTTAAACCCTGCTTGCGACCACTTATACATACGCAACTCAAAATTTTTAAGTTCTACATGTCTCTCTTTGAAATGAATTAAAATTTATATAAAAATCACGTGAACGAATTTTTTAAAATAATTTTTGAAAATTTAATTAAAAATACTTTATTTATACTATATTTGGATAGGTAATCCGGCAGAACCGTATTGTGCTATTTATAATTATAAGCAAAAATTTCATTTCAATAAAAAAAGAAAAAAAGACGGACTTAAAAATCATGCAGCCGGATCTTAGTTTATAAGTCATATTCTACAACATCCACATACCAAAAGAAAAAAGATTTCCGTATTTTTTCAAACAGAAAATACCAAGCAAAACTAGTATGTGGTATTATCATGAATGCAGGTCATTAGATAAAAAACATTATAAAGATTGTTAATCAATATACCAAATTCAATCATCACTCATTAATTTACTAAACAAATGAAAGTTGAAATCTTTGTTAGGCTCAAAAGTATGTAAAACTGGATGATAAACTAAAATAGTACATCGTGTCAATTCACCGAATGTTCTTAATATTATTATCTTACTCATATTTGCCAAAACTTCTAGTGAAATACGAATAAATTACTTCGTCTCGGTAATAACAGTACTGTAAATGCTGACTTAACAGGAAAGAATTACATTGTGATAATGAACATGGATCTTATCTCAAATTAGTTACTATTATGGCTACTGTACTTCTTCTTTTATTACTGTTTAACATTTCAAACTGAAGAGAACAATCCAAATCCTCAATTTTTGAGGAGTACTCTTTTTTTTGCTGTCTTCAGTCTTTCTACTGGTTTGATGCAATCCTCCATTAACTTCTTCATCTCTACATACCCTTTAAAACCAACGTCCTCAATTATCTGCTTCGTATATTCTAATCTCTGCCTTTCTCTACAGTTCTTACCTTCGACTCTTCCCTCCACTAACAAATTAAGCAATCCAGCATGTCTCAAAATATGGCCTGTCTCTTCTTTCTGTAAGCTTCTTCCACAAACTTCTTTCCTCACCCATCATTTCCAAACCTCATGCATTTCGTACTTTGTCTGCCCACTTATCTTTCAGCATTCATCTGCAGCACCTCAATCCAAATGCTTCAATTTTCCTTCTTTCCGGTATTCATAAAGTCCATGTTTCGTTACCATTAAGTGCTGTGCTCTACACATAGAGTTTTAAAAATTTGTTTCCAAGTCCTACATCAATATTTAAAACTAAAAGATTTCTCTTTTTCATGCTCTTTTTGCTAGTGCTATTTTGCTGTTAACATCATTCATGCTTCTCCTATTGTAGCCGATTTATATTTAATCTACTGTGATTGTTACAATTTCTGCTACATTTCATCTCTTTTGTCTTGCTTTGATTTATATTCAGTCCAAAATCTTCATTCAGTATTTTGTTCTTGCCATTCAGTAACTTCTCAATATCCTCGGCCTGTTCTGTTAACAAGACAATATCATCAGCAAAACGTAGCATACTGATTTTCTATCGTTAAACAGAACCCTTATGCCGGAATCTTGGAGGTGGACCTCAAGCGGAGTAAAAACTCCACATTTGCGTACCAATCATCTCATATAGTTCCTGACGTTAAATTTCTTTATCACATTAATGAATGCTGGAATAGTCAACATTTCCCGACTCAAAAGTTGTATGAACAAAATACCACAACAGTTATTAAATCAAATCTTATACAATCCACAAGCATTCACTATCGTATTTTAGGTTAGCTGCTCCATAATAACATAAGAGATGTCTTCAGGACATAAAGTCATAAATGAAAAACTGAAAAAAAAAACTTGTGACTAAATTCTTTCGATTAATACGAAACTACCATTGATTAATACAAAATAAGCTTTCTGTCACCTCCCTCACTTTTAGTTTTTTTGCTAATTTAATCACCAGAGAAGAAAAGTATATGTATGAACCTACTTATTAGTTTGGACTCAGTGGATAAGGTTGAGGAAACGCACTATCCAAGGTTATCTTTCGCTTTTTCCAAGTCATAGATATGATTTCAAACGGTAATGTTGGTTCACGTATGTACACGAAATACGATGATACTTAAAATCACTCCTGATTAAGTGATAGCATTAATATTGAACTTTTTTCTTATGACTTTACGCCTCGTCATCGTCAAGGTCATTAGAGCCGGGGAATGGACTGGGGGCAACGAACAGCAAGAAAGTTGGCCACGACCTTTTCGAGGAACCATCGTAGCATTCACCTGGAGAATTTCGGGTAATTTTGGAACTGGATTATTGAATTTCACTTTCTTTTTTCAGCAAATCTTTGTGTCTTCGAAGAAAGATAAGTCCTCTATTTTCTATGCATGTGAGACGGTGTGACGTGTTACTTTACTGTTCCAGGACGGGGATTAAACGTCTCTTGGATGGTGAAATCAAGATGGTGGGCAAGGCTGGAGAAGCGAAACTCTCCGTCAAGTACTCCTCACTTCCAGGTGAGTGCTGTAGATATCACAAAGCAAACACTATCATTTAGCACGCATTTTTAATATTCTTAATGTAAGAACTATCAAAGATAAGTTTTTACTGTTATCTGTTCGTGGGACGTGGTATAATGTGCGAAACACCCATCGCTATTTTCTCCTTAATATTTAAGTCTATCATTTAAGAGTTCTAGTAGTGAGCATACAGATGTTTTGGAATGTGTATCGCTTTTATCACATTTAATTCGAAGATGTAGGCCAATAAAATAATTTACAAAAGAATTTACAATTTTTCTCCACACTTTTGTTGACCGTAATCTTATTTAGAAATAATCTTGTTTACATGGAAAGTCACAGATATAACAAGTAAGATATTTGAAAAATTAGTAATATAGACACCTTAATATTGTTCACTAACCCTCTTGAAAGGTTTTTGGAAAGTATTAGCTTCTTTATTTTATCGTATGAATTGGAAGTTATAGTAATTTTTTTATTGGCCATGTCCCAGAGTTGTTGCATAAATGTTTTAAATTAAACACCGTTTGTTAACAACTGTTTTATTAATTTTTGCACACGCGTTTCGCCCCTTTCGGTATGGGCCATCGTCAGTGGTAAGATAGCTACCACAATCAACCCAGTGACGATGCCGATACCAAAAGGGCGAAACGTGTCTGGATAAATTCATGAAACCGTTGTTGATAAACGGTGTTTAACAATTAGACGTCAGTATCTCAAAATTTGTGTGATGCGATGTGAAAAACGGCTTTTGGTGTCCATGCACTGAGATAATTGATAACATTCTAATGGTAAATGTCGATCAGTTTATCAAAGAAACTTGATGCACCTGGGGGTTTCAGTTTAAAAGCTCAACTCTTACGGGGCTATGACTGAACGCCGGAGCAGTGAAGCTCAGGAACGCAGCTGGCCTGAGGACTGGCTTTTAACTACAGACCCCGTTAGGAGACTGGTCGGGTCCAAGGTCGCTGGCTGTTTCTTCCGCTGAAGACGGCGGTCGTTGCCCGGGAGCCTGACTGACAGTTCCGTAAAGCAGCTGGCAGCCACGTAACGGTACTGAATCTTGCTTAACTTAACAGAAACTCTCTTCGACAATCCGAATCGCCTTTTCTTTATATCAGCTTCTAGTAACGGGTGTTACATCAGCTTCTTATCAAAGACAAAATTACGAAGCTTGTCACCACCAGTTTGTGTAAGAATGAAGTTTTACGGCATTATGAATGCAAATTCTAACAGTAAATAATTGTAGGGTTTTTTAAAGGTGTCGGACATGACCCTGCTTGTGATTTTTTTTTTTTTTTTTTGCTTTACGCCTTGTCGACGTCTAGGTCATTAGAGGCGGGATGGGACTGGGGAGAAGGAACGGGAAGGAAATCGACCATGGATTTCTGAAGGAAGCATCCCTGCATTCACTTGTAGTGATCTGTGTTAACCATGGAAAACCCAAATCTGGGTGTCCGGACGGAGATTCGAACTGGCATCCTCCCGAATACGAGGCCAGAGTGTTAACCGCTCACACACTACGTGCGATTTGTGAATATCTAAGTAAATTGAAAAACTGTTTAAGACAAAGGTATTACTGACAGTAGCTCTCTACGTGGAAAAGTCTCGGCTGTTTGGTTCAAAATTAAATTAATAAGCGATCAAATTAAATTATCTTTTTTTATTGGTTGAGTTTTCTCAGTTTTTTGCCTCTGTAGCTCTCATGAAAGAGTGAAAGTTTCCTCTCCCCTTGGGGGAGCGAATCGCACTGTTTACCGTAAGCAAGCAGTAAGGTGTGTGTTGCAGTGGCCATCGACTCGGAGTACATGGTCCTCGACACCGACTACGACACGTACTCCGTGGTGTGGTCCTGCAGCTCGCTGGGCCCCTTCATCAACACACGTGAGTACACACCAGCATCAGCGGTTTCAAAAACAACTCAAATTGTCTCAAATTTAAGAACATCAAGAAGTGTAAGTATCACCTGAATTCCTTCATATCATGTAAGTAATGTATGGTATTTGTCTATCGTAACTACATTTTTTAATTTCTTTTCGTAAAGCTGTAGAGGATCAGCGACCTCCGTCCTGATACATTTTAGCGCCTCATAAAATCTGATATTGTAGTAAAAGGGCCACTCTCAAAAACATTTTAAAGTAACGAAACATATATCTGTGATGATTAAAATTTTCTCGAGTAACTAGCCGAGTTAGTCTGTAGATCAAACACGACGTGTCGGTGGTCACAAATCTCTGCCGCCATTGTCAAGTGACTGTCACTAGTTACCCGAGAAAATTTAATTCATTTACAACGCCGAGAAAACCTCCAGTCTTACATATAAAAGTGATCATAGGTCATTCAACAATTTTCTGAGTGTCGTGATCTCACTAGACTTCTCAGCGACTTCCCTTGAGACACTATTGATTTTGTGTTGCCATCTTTGACGATTTTCAGCTTCCTTAAGATTCCAGAAAACGTGATCTTGTGATTTTGTTTGATACTCGCTGTCCTTCCTTGTGATATTCTTCCCTTTCACTGTCAAGTCTTGTAAATTTTTCACTGTGTCATTATATGTCAGACGAACTTGAGAATTCTTTAACTGACACAAGAAATAAAACCTTTGGAAGTACATTTCTGTATAACTGATGCATTGGTTTTAAAATCAAAGAAAATTGCAGAATTATGCGACAACACCAATTTCAAAAGAATCAATGTGGTTGTCATATCTAGCCTTGAGGGTTCATGTCAAACAACCGCAGGAGACACGGAGAACATAGATGTTTCTATCAAGTGGATGGATCTGAGTGACATTTCCTATTTTCCTGTACAATAAAATCTGGGCAAACCTTGTTCTTTGTAACTTCCCTTAAAGTCCCTCTTTATCTCCTTCTCAGATTTTCCTGTCTCAAACATGGTTCATATATGGTAGATGAACAATTTACTATCTACGGCTCTCATAATCTACCTGTGAAATGAATCTGTGCCGCTCGATCTATTTCCGTAGGTTATAACTTGTTGAGTTTGAATGTACACAGTCCAGTCACATTACTGTGACCACCACCTACTTTCGACGTCAACATGAAATAACGAATCACAGAAGGCAGGTGGCAGCACATTACTGTGTATATAAAGGATGTCCTAGGACATCGGATAGCATTTCAATCGTTGGCGTAATGCAGAAACGTAGCGATTTATCCGACGTCCAAAAGGGCATGATTACTGGCTTTCAGGCCAAGGGTGGAAGCATTTCGGAAACGGCTAGTTTTGTGAACTGTTCACATGCCGCCGTGGTGAAAGTATACCGTGCATGGCAAAATGGCACTATTCGAAATCAGCGGCGTGGAAAATGTGATGCACCACAGGCCATAGATGACAGAGGCGAACAAAGGCTACGGAGATGCGTTCGGGCAAATAGACGTGCAACTGTTGAGCAACTGACCGCCCAGATGAACCAAGGGGCTACCAAGACTGTATCCTCAACAATGGTTCAGCGAATGTTGCTGCGCATGGGCCTCCGCAGCAGACGCCTGGTTAATGCACCTATGCTGACTGCTGTTCATCGGCGTCGAAGGCTGGAATTTGCACACCAGTACCGCAACTGGACATCCACAGAGTGGCGACAGGTGGCTTTTTCCGATGAATCACTTTTTATGCTCCATCGGACAGATGGACGTTGGCGCATACGGCGTGAAACGTCTGAAAGCAAACACCCTGCAACAATTGCTGGAAGGATCCAGGGTGGAGGAGGGAGCATTATGGTTTGGGGAATGTTTTCCTGGCATTCACTGGGTGAACTCATCATTGTGGAAGGCACGATGGATCAGCACAAGTACGTATCTGTCCTTGCGGACCACGTCCGCCCCTACATGCGAATAATTTTTCCTCAGAATGATGGCATCTACCAGCAGGACAATGCGAGGTGTCATACAGCTCGCAGTGTATGTGCGTGGTACGAAGAGCACCAGGATGATTTTACCTTACTCCCCTGGCCAGCAAACTCACCGGATTTAAACCCAATCGAAAATCTGTGGGACCACCTCGATCGGGTTGCTCGCGCCATGTATCCTCAACCACGTAATCTAGCGCAGCTAGCGACGGCACTGGAGTCGGCATGGCGCAACATCCCAGTGAACTCCTTCAGAAACCTAATTGACTGTCTTCCTGCACGCTTCGCAGCGGTCCACTCTGCCAAAGGTGGTTATTCTGGTTTTTGAAAGGTGGTCACATTAATGTAACTGGACTCTGTATAATACTAATGTTATTTTCTCTTTAAACAAGTCTGAAAATTTATTTTCACTGCTGACAAGAAAATAGTTTCATCAGCGAAACGCAAATTATTAATAGTTTTTTCCACAAATCCATCCCAGCCTTTAGGGCTTTTCGCAGGAAACGCTGGATTATATGTTGAAAAATTGTGGGCAAAATGTGCCTGCATTTCTGACAATTTTGCATCCAGTGAAAATTTCCGAAGTGTAAAATCTACTTCTACAGCTTCACTGTGACTGTCATAGAAGCTTTATCAGCTGCTGTTGAATACCATAAGCATCAAGAAACTAACGTAACTTATCCCATGCAACACAGTTGAAAATATTTTTGAAAGTCCATGAAGCAATTGGAGACAGGAACACAAAACCAACGAGATTTTTAATTATTTGTTTCATATTTAGAGTCCGTTCCCGTGTTCGTCAATAAAATCTGATTTTCTTATGGAAATGAAAGCAATTATATAATGTTTGACATACTGATTTATAGTGAGCAATTAGTAACGGAGTTCTTCTGGTGCAAGGATGTTAAAATAGAATTTTCCCATGATTCAGTCACTCTCCAGTTGTCCATACTCTAAAATACAATAGGTGCAATTCTGCGGTGCCTTATGCTGCCATTTCTTTCGCTATCTCTCCAGATAATTTCAGACTCTTAGCTCCAAGTCTGTAACTTTAAATTTGATTGGACTTTGTACTTATTACCTGAAGACTGCAGGTTTATTTCGTAAGGCTACACTCACACAATATCGAGAACAAAAAGAGCCCGTTCACTTCCTAATCTCAATTCACTGTCAACAGTTATATTTATTTTCGTTATTTCCCTTTAATATTTTTCTCTCCTCTTTTTTTCCAACGATTACAAAACAGCTTTTCACACAGTCAGTCCTGCGCATTTTAATCTTTGTTTGTATTTTATTTGATGAAAGATTGTACAACATAAATCTGTAAATCCGCAAGCTCAGACTACTAAATATTTAACTGTCCCGTCGCAAAATTCAGATACAACAAACTATAGACTGACTGTATACATGACATGGCATTTTAGACCTAATCATATGAATCAACACATGAAGTTTTATTTTAATTGATAAACCAGAAAATTCTGGCAAGTCATTCACAGGGGACTCAAGATATTAAATAAAAACATTCATGTCTTTAATGAGACAGTAATGAAACTAATTAAATGCAGATATTTTATTTTAAGTGAATATAATGTATTCATTCATAACACATTAAATAAGACTTGCGTAGTTATGTGCGGTATTCTTAGGTATTCGAAAAATTCCAGCTATCCATCTGACATGAAGGTTACTGCTGTACTATAAATTCTGCAACTATACATGTATAAGGAAATTTTCATAAAAATTTAATTTGCAAGTAAGTAGATAAATTCATGAAAAGCTACTAGCAACGCGAGATTTAAATATCCCTACATTCAATACCGTTAACATTAGGCCGAAAATATAAATAGAAACTGATAATACAAAACTTCATACCAGCGAAATAGTTTTCGTCCCTCTCGCCATGTTAACAATACCATCGGCTGTCGTTTTCGTAACAGCATCTTCTCGAGTTATTGAAAGAAATTTTGTTCGAGTTAAGCCATCTTTTCAAAGAAAAGTTTTTGGACAGAATGTTATTGAAAAGACTCAGCAAATATTTAATATGACTAGGAAAAGTAGATATCAAAAACGAGGAAAAAAAGACAGAAACTAAAAACCGACCATTAAAACATTAAGCCTTATATACAAAGTAAAGGGCACTAATAAACATTATGGATAGAAGGATTATACTCGCAAGAGCAAAATTCTTAAACAAAAGAATTATAAAATAATGTCAGAACAGAACGTGAAACATCAGCATCGAAACAGACTTTGATTTTACTACTGCGAATATTTGCTTAAATTGTCATGGAAATTATTTCATTATCATTCGAGATCTTAATTCGAAAATAAATAACTCGAAATTGTTGTTAAGCATCAAAATTAAAATTTCGAATGTTGACATATTTTCTTTGCGCTACAGTATATGAAGAACATAAAAGTTTGCTGCTTTTTATTTTCATTCCATTACAGTTTGTGATAGCGTTTAAAATCGTTTAATTTTAGAAACACAAGTGTTCTTCCTTATGCTGCAGAGAACGCGTGGATCATGACCCGTGAACGACTGGCCCCGGGAACCGTGATGCAGCGCGCCTATGGAGTTCTTGACGCCTACAAGATAAGGCGTACCTTTTTCGTCAAGACCGACCAAGAGAACTGCGACTACAACCCCTCTGAAACGGCTCCAGTGAAACCAACTGCCGCTCCTGTTGCCGCTCCTGCTGCCGCCCCCGCGGCCGCCCCTGCCGCCGCCGCCGCTCCAGTAGCCGCCCCCGCAGCTGCTCCAGCCGCCGCTCCAGTCGCCGCTCCCGCTACTGCCTCTCGCAGGTTTGCAAGGTAAGTTTTACTATCCTTCAACAGCCGCCTGTTGTACAAAGCATGGCGGGCGAGTCTACCCAAGAATATGAAGGGGCATGGGGAGTGCTTGACCAGGTTTTAACACCACCAAGTTATTAAGTTCAATTCTTTCAATGGCTCTTACTGGCGACACATTCTTTGTCTTGACATAGCCTTAGTTTCTGTTATATTGTATTTACGCTTTCCTCTTCCCTCTACAATCGAGACAGAAGTGTGAATATCCACCTCTACTGTATTGATGACACAAATATTCAGCAATAGTTTAAAATCTAAAAATATTTAATTACTCATAATGTGGAGGGTTTTTGTGATGCTTTAAAATTGCATTGGGGTTTACATTCTTGGTGACCTTGAGACTAAATCTGAAAACACTTGAACATTTAATTGTTATCCTTTACTTGGTATACCGATGGTGAGCGAAAAGAGAATCATCTCCCGCCACTTTTCAGACCGAAATTGCTGTTACATAACTGTTCTAGTAATTACACTGAAAACATTTGAAGCCATATTGAACAATTTAATATAAATAATGTTACATTACGCCGCTTAATCCAGAAAGAGACACATTATACTTTTTTTGTAAAGCTCTTGCGATTATATAAGAAATTAGTTTTAATGTAATAGCGTTTCAAAATATTATTGACGATTTAAAAAAATAGTCAGCATACTTCCATAGGCTTTTTATGCAGAAGACTACAGTGTTTCAATTTATTTTCGAACAGAGTATTCATTTTGTGTAAGTTGTGGAGAATATTACAGAGTTAGAAGGGTATAAACGTCTTATTCACACAACAAAGAGAGAAATACAAAACACACCTGTCGACCGCCAATAAGCTCTCCGCCGTCATCCAGACTGCTAAACTGAATAACAATAGCTAAATTTATTTTCAGTCACTAACAGCTAAGCGAAAATTCTACAAAACCTTCAAGATAGAATTATTATTAAAACTGTATTCAAATTAGTCACAACTAATGAAATAAGGGAAACCACTAGAACACTAATTTCTATAAAAGATTGAAGCTTCCTAGTTTAAATCCGTTTGGAAGTTTGTAATAAAGAATTTTTACTATATTTGCCATCATCATATTTTACCAGCAAATATTTCATGGCATGTTTTTATCTTTTTATCCATCTACGAGAAATGATACAGCATTCCACATTATTTAGTACTATAGTTACAATAACATCGTAAAAGAGAAAAGAAATATGGCAATATTTTTTTTTAGTGCAGGTACCTCAAGAGAACTTCATTCCATATTACTGTGTGGTGTTTACATAGGAAAGACTAGATTTCGATTATCAAACAGATGAAGATACATGAATTTTTTTATAACGGAGAAATGGTTTTGGCTAGTAACTCTGAACAGTTGTACAGAGTAAAATGTGAAGTCGTAGTGACGTTAGCTTGCTATGCTGTTAAAGGCATTTCAGAAACAGGTATCGAATTTCGTTCCACAATTAAAAGTTACATCCATTTATTTATTAAGCACATTGTCATACATATTGAATTACTGAATATATAAACCTCTAAAACAAAAATATATTTTGTAGCACGCTCTGTTGCGTTGAGGAACTCGTCACTTCTACGGCGTGTGATCTCATAGGAGACGATGAGACGATGTTTGGTTCCCTGCACTCTGGGGAGGAGGCACATAGCCATTTAAAAATTATCCCACACATTTTCTGTGGCAGTGCAATTTGGATAATTTATTTGTGATATAATTTATCGATTAAAATAATATTTTATAACCTTCTTCATTTTCACATTTCCAAATGAAATCGTTACCAAGGTACTGTCGAATTCCGAAAAAAAGACCTTTGGGGCGAGGATTTGGTATTTGCTGTTTTACATAGATAATTTTTTTTATAAGTATATACACAAAAGTTAAAATTTGTTTAATCCAGCTGTCTGAGACAATTCATTATAGAGTCATAAAATCACAGGGGAACTTTTCTCGTTAATTTCCAACAGTTAAAAACAAATTCTGAGTTAAATGGACATACCAGTCTTGTAAACGATCTACCAGAAATTTTTCACAGAAAAATGTACAGACAAAACGATAATCATTCGAAGAAATATATGATATTATTTTTAATTGATCTGAGAATTAAGTGCATACTACTAATAAGTCTATCAATATTTTTCAAGCAAGTACATAATTAGATTAACTTTAACAAGTACACATAGAAAAGGTTTACCGTTTGCTACACTTACTATCAGAGGATCAAAAACGCATTACGATAAAACGCAAAAACGATATACTGTGAACATTATCAGGAGCGTTTTTAAGTATTGTTTTGTAACTACTACCCATCAGAAGGGAAAAGAATTATCGGCTCCATCAACACATTTTTTTATGTCATTACGCCTCGTCAACGTCGAGATTATTAGATACGGCAAAGGGCAAGAAAGGGGAGGAATTCGGCCATGGCTTTTTGAACGAACCGTCCCGGCAGTGGCCTGAAGTGATTTCGGGTAACTATAAAAGAACCGAACTTGGATGGCCGGACAACACGAAACAACTCATCTGTTTGCTAGGATGGTTAAGGATTTTAAGGTCCCCAGTTAGAATTTCTGAGTTAATTGTAAGTTTTTAGGTCACTTAAGCCAACCTTCAGCTTTGGCAAATCCTTGTTTGTGTGAAGTACGCTGGTTCATCTATATGTGATTGGATTATAGTGTTAGATGAGGCCCCAACAAATGTAGAAAACACAGACAATTTAATCCTTCTCTCTATTTCTTAGAGCCGGTCGGATTCAATTTGTTAGTAGTTATTACATCAGTCTTTGTGAAGCTGTGGGATTTTATTTATTGATTCTCTTCAGATGGGCGAAACAGTGAGTGCAGATTATTATTCCCGTCTCTCAAAATGCTCAAAAATTAATAAATCATTTTTTTTACTAAGACAAAGTAGTTGCTCACGAAATGTTTTGACGATGGTAATATTAAAGAAACTTAAATGTTAAATGTCGGAAATCCACCATGGTTCCGAGTTCTCGTTCCTTCCAACCTCTGTGTATAGCCAATCCTTCCTTGCTGCTCAGCGGTTTTAATAGAATCAAGATCGACTGCATCTGTAGAGCTATATTTCCCCTCCAGTACAGTGAAATGTCATTGAAACTGTGCTGACGTAAATGTATTGGATAAGGGAAGTAATGCTGAACAAATAGTGATCATTGTTTGAATAAATATTCGCTCATTCAATTTTATGACGATAATTCCAAGAAATCTTGTTTGATGCTACTAATTATTTCCATCAGAGTGCGTAATACCTGTAATAAAAATAAACAAAACAAGCGTTATGATCCGGGATTGTAAGTTGACTAAGTTGCGAAAACTTTTATCACAGCGTATATATAGGAACGGTTCACATCTGGGCTGGTGCAAGCATTATTTTCGACTTTGAAGTTTTATTGTGGAGACGTCCGTTAGTCCTGATTCCATTCTGATTCTCCAAGGTCAGTACCGTCGATTGCAACAAGCTTATGAGCTTCCTAAAATTGCTGTGTGTATGGTTACCAGGCTGAATAAATTTCGTAGCTGATATTAAAACATAAAGAATAAAAGGACTATGTAAACATTTTTAAGTTTTAATTTTCTAAATCGAAAGGAAAAAGATGTTTCGACTACAAACATTATATTCATTTTGGAATATTGACGACTTCAGATTACACAAGAAACTATAGACATCATGGGCAGGGGATTGATCAAATTTAATTTCACAACCCAATGATTTACTAATGAAAGACTTGCTTTACGTATTTCCTGAGTTGGCAACTAACAGAACCTGGGCTTGTATTTGAAACACACATTGGTTTACTGCGTATCGCATCACGTGACGTACCTGTATGTTGCAGAGGAGCCGCTGACCAGAAGCTGCCGCAGCCCGCCAAGCAGGACAAAGTGCCTCCCAAGAAGAAGGTCTGAGCACACCGCCCCGCAGTTTATCTCAATCGCACAGTAGTTCGTAGTTCACAAATATTTATTTCATCCACTTTTTGTATGTGATAATAAATGTATTATTACCAATAATATTAAACATTCCTTTTCACTTGTTGTATATGGCTGTCCGCTTTCCCACAGTGATTTTATGTAATTGCGAACAGTAGACTGTTTTATCGAGGTGGAACTAATTATTTATATTTTCGTTAGGTATGTAGAATACACAGACTAGTGCCACAAACGTATACTGTTTCTCTAATTTTCCCACTACTTATCTTTCCTCCTTTCAATCTATATGAAGTTTGTCAATTCTAAATCAATATTCTATCACTGCGGTTGCTGTACCGTTACTAGAATTACTACAATTTTGTATACAAGTGTGACGTCTAATAGCTACTTACGCACAATGACCAGAACTACTAGCAAAATAAATACGTCAACTCAATACACGCTTACTTTACACAGATGTTACATATCCTTAAATTAAATATGAACAGCAAAACAAAATCTATTAACTAGGAACCTTTATTAAAACAAGTATTTATCATGAAATTTAGTAATTATATAAGCAAAAACATTAGCCATTTCTTCATGGTCCATCCCTTATAACTTAAAAGAGTTCAAATATCCTTGCTGTTTCCCGAAATAGGAGTAGTTACTGAAGCGGACAGAGGAGGCAGTAAAACAGTCACGAAATCATCGTGAACAGCTGTTGCATTAGATCTTCGATGTCCAACTGGTAATAATTTATTAAACCTATTATTTACGAATTTCATTTTTCATCTACAACCCATCCATTCCTCATTAAACCCTACAGTGTTTGCTGAAATTTCTATTTAATTTGAACAGATATAACAAAGCGAAATTCCGAGAATTTCTAAAGTAAGTTAATTTTTAGTAAATCACGCGAAAGTGGAAAAAAGATTAGGGTAATATTTTTAAAAAAAGAAAAAGAAAAGAAGATTTATATGTTATCGTCTTGTTACTTTTTTAAATAATTAATATATCTGCTGTGTCTTAAAAAATAATGTAAATGTTTTTGAATTAACATTTTTAAGCTTCAATCACGATCAGTAACATTCTCCATTATGTAGAACGTTGGTTGAAATGAAGGTGTGTATATAAAACAATTAAGGTACCCTATATCCTTAATTACTCTTCTAATATTATTGTCCCGCTTAATTTTCGAAATATTATCAACATAAATATCTTGCATTTAACTTTAGTACATAATTTTCCATCATTTTTTCTTACATATGATTTTTCTATTAATAGCGAACTGGTGGTAGGTTTTATTGGAAATATCTCGCAGCATCAACTTTACTAGCATTTTCACTCATCTGTCTGACTACAATACTGCAGAGAAAGTTGTTTCACTTTTCTTTTTATGGTATGACGTTGTAGCATGTATTATACTTTTATTGTAGTTCTCCGCATATGAGGGATATGCTGCTCGCGTACTTAACTAGATTTTGTCCTCTTCCGTTATAGTCAAATGACACACAACGGTAAGGGAACATTTGACATAGTACGTGGTGAAACGTTTCTGTTTATTTATCCTCTTACTGTGTAACTAATCGCAACACAAAGCCTTGAAATCAGTTTCTTCTTTATTTTACAATATCCTTCACTTAATGATTTAAGAAATTTTTGATTCCCTACCATATACAGTGGCATACATAACACAAAACATTTATTTTCTTAGATAATTTTCTGTTTCTTATGCTAAACTTTCCATTATGGATCTTAGCGCTGCGTTATTCTACCGCTGTAGGACTACGCATATAGCATAAAAGGCTATCTCCTTTGCTATTCAGATACAGTACTTCAACTTGTAATACATAAAATCGATACGCTCTCTACCCAAGAGAAATTATACGCTCGCCTGAAAACATGTTGACCGGATGGATAACTATGAACATTTTCGCGGCGGTAATACTGTTCAAGCGGGTTTCAAGCAGCATCAAAGTTGAATTGTCAACTTGACAATGGAAGCGGTTCAAGCTTCCGAAACGTCACCAGATCATTCAACTTTGACGCGTGCCGGCCTCGGTAGCGTAGGGGCTAGCGTGCTAGCTCCGCGTGCCGAAGGTCGCCGGTTCGAATCCGGCCGCGGCCATGGATGATAAGTGTTGTGTGTCTGTGTGAATGTCCTTTCCGTCGTGTGGTGTCCATACTAAGGAGGTACAATATATAAACACTGTATGACGACTGATTCAGTGGAAGCTATAATAATCACATTGAGCTGGCTGTATGGCCTCCCCCGACAAATTTTTCTACATGTTGTCCGGATATTCAACGATTTCGAACAGATTCTCAGACAGTCTCCAGAGGAATCTTGGATCACCGTTGCCTTTCCCCATCTTTTTCTTCTCTCTAACTGGTACTGATAATTGTACTTTCTTGTTGTTGAAATTTAGAGATGGTATCAGGTTTCGCTGTATTTCTCCCCAGTGACTCGACATCACAGCCTCTCGATAAATTATTGCATCCTGCAAAACGCTTGAAAGTTGTATTCACACCACGATCGTTGTTAATGATTGATACAGTAATGGCTTATGACACTTACTCAGTCACTTCAAATGTGATTTTATATTCCCATGATGCTTTGCCGTCAGTCACTACGCACTAGTATCTTATTAAAATTGTGTTTCGAGTTAAAAACCAAATGTGATTTACTGTATGAGAGTAACGTCTTTGAAACATATTTGTTTGTACGAGTTCAAAGTGAAGGAATATACAAGTATTCTAAAAAACTATAGGCTTCAAAGCATGGATCCCTGTAACGCTAAAAAATCATGAAACACAAAATCTTATGAAAATTTTACGGTGTGGTAGTTGCAGATACGTAGGTATTATGACATTCTTTTTATTGAACATTATTACGACATGGAATATTAGCACGTACTGTGCTCAAGACTACTGAAGGAAACCAGTTTCTGATCAAGGTCACCGTAATGAATCATTCTCAAGTAAAAACCTTATATTCTGAGGAAGCAGAGAGAGAGAGAATAGAGCGACGGAACACTCGTGGAAAATTAACTGCTATGACACAGACCACATCTCAGTTTTGTTAACGTCCTGAATGTGACAAAACAACCAGAGTAATATGACTACTGCAAATCAACACAATTTCTGCTCATCGATGTGTTGACAGAGAATCTAGTGTTACCCAAATACTGTATTGTGAAGTATCAGATCTATGTCAACTCACCGAGCGGGGCGGTGTAACGGTTAGCGTTCTCGCCTCGCATTCGGGAGGACGGCGGTTTGAATCCCCGTCCGGGCATCCAGATTTGGGTTTTCCATGGTTTCCCCAAATCACTCCAGGCAAATGCCGGGATGCTTCCTTCAAAAGGCCATGGTCGAATTCCTTCCCATTCCTTGCCCCCCATCCTTTCCCCTCTCTAAAGACCTCGATGTTAAAAAGAGACGTAAAGCAGTTACAACAAAAAAAAAAAATATGTCAACTCCGAGTAAAGAATCACTAAAATACATGTAACAGAGGGAAGCTGCACAGAAAAGGAGGGTTTAGGAAACTATCCAGTCCTGCACATTTCGGATGGACGTAAAATAATTACGACCAATGAGAGTGATAACGGGCTACGGGAATTACGTCAATGGTTCGGCAATACAGTACTAAACATAAACACATGATTTAATGTATAAATTCATATTAGCATGAAAGATTATAAAAAAGTAGCGAACTAGAAAGTATTGAAATTTTACGTTGATCTTCACAGAACATGCTTTGATGATGAGCAGTGTGTAAACCCGACAAACTTTTAGCAATTTTTAGATAATTGCTTTAATTAAAAGAAAGCTGAAAAATCTTTTTTCTAACTTATTGCTACAGTTTATGCTTTACAGATATTCTAGAGACAACGGTTTGATTTTGAAAGAGTAAGTAGAAACCAAAATGGATTTGAACCTTTAATTTGCTGAATTTATGTTTTGTATTTTTTATCTGATGGCAGAACATGTTTAACTTTAAAAATTACTTGGATGTTTTGAGTAATTCCTAAATTCTTATTTATATATGGCAGACAAAATACATATCATCACAAATTTAATCTCTGATGTTGTGTAGTCAATAATAGAAATGATTTCAAAAGCTGCATGAATAACTGAACTAAGTTAATAAAATGCGCAGTAATTGCGAACAGTTTTCTTCAGAGAAAGCTATGGTACCTCAAATTTGCTTAAATAAAAGCAAATTATGGAAAAAGAACCGGCGTTGCTCCCATACAGCATTCTTCAAAGTGGCGCCTATGTGAGAGGCAGCCTCCATTGCAGTTGTGTAGCGCGGGGCATTACACACTACAGGTTCCACTATTAGAAAGATTTGGGATACGAGTTCGTTCCGATCCTGATGTAAAATTACCTTTCAAATGGAGCATTGTAATATTCTCGTATTGGTTCGTGTTGTGCAATCAGTTGATGCTTTATTTTGAAATTCGCAAAACAAAATTTTCTTGCATGACCTTCCGACGGAGATAACAAGTCACATATTAAAACTAAATTTAAATAAACTTAATTAAATGTAATTTTTCTGTGAAAATTTGAATTCCTGTAACTAGAATAGTTACAATATTTATCAACTAACAACATTCTCTTTCAGATTTTTTCAAAAAGAATTTTTTGAATTATATTGTGAATCCGCAAGATATGACACCCATTTAGAAGTTTTTAATAGTGCAGCAAGTAAGTCTGGGAGAAATAAATTCGTAATTTATACAGTGTACAGAAGGCATAAAACATTCAGCTGTTACAAAATTATATGAATACCTGGAAGCATATGTAGTACTCGGTGATTAGCAGTCATCTCTGTGGTGCGTTGTGGAAGAACCATTCGCACACTTCGGAATGGTTCACCGAGCGTTTCCGAAATCAATCTTTGAAATGATGCTGCCTGGCATGTGTTTGCACAGACTGCTTTATTTGTATGTATATAAACTACTGTATAAGAAACCTAACAGAATCACGAAGTCGGTATGTTATAGTCGTTGCAATTTAAAACACAGTGATCGAGAATATGAAGCTAATCGTTGTAGAAATTTCGAGTGCGTGAAGACTGCTTCCATACAATTTTTATTGGACAGATTCTATTAGGGAACAATTAAATTAACGGACATTTTTTATATCTCAGTGTCTTGCTGTCACATTAAATCATAACTTAAGCTAACACTAAGTGACATAAGCTATCACTGTCTACAGTTTCCCACAAAATTACAAAATTTGTGACTTTAGGCTCAGTATCATTGACGAAATATGATACCATTCTGTAAAAAGTATCATTTACGTCACCTTATGACGTAAGCTGTCACCGTTTAGAGTTAAGCTAAAAAGCATTCTGTAGGTATTGTTGAAGACGCGCAAACACAATAAAGATTAAATAATTTACGGTTTTGGTTGGTAAAATCAAGAACTGTGTTACTGATTAAGATAAAAGTATTCCATATGTTAATAGATCACGTAAGGTATCATTATGCCAAGTTTAGTCCAAATGCGTTCCTAAATTATTTTAAAGATGCGTGCAAATGCAAACATACAGTTTCCGAATGCATAATTTTGGTCCGTGTAACATTGAAAACTTTGTTAGTAATCTGGATAAAAAGCATACCACGTCCTAATTAGTGACATAAGCTATCAGTAGTGTCGTTAAAATCTATCCTTTAGTTTTCGCGTGATGCGTAAGCATACGTACAGACAAAAATTCTAAATTTTACGCTTTTACGCACAGCGCACATCGCAATTACTCTATTAGGAATAAATTTCATGTACAGACAAACATTTTCTAGAATGTTGGTACTTAGTACTGTTAACTTGAATGGTAAAAACAAACACTGATAATTCCCTTATACTTTTCGTGTTTCTACATCATTTATCAGTTTTATATTGTCGCCAGAGATTTCTCTAATTGTGTTGAGCAGAATTTACCAGTATCCAAAATTCTATGGCGTATTACGTCAGCAAAAGGTTTATCCCTGCGAGTGGATCCTTATAAATAAATATTTTTTTTTTCGTTCTATGAACAAAACAGATATGTAAGACACCAATTACAAGTCCTACTTGACTTGTTTTCAAACGTGAGGATCGTATTACATATTTGTGTTAAATTTCTGCCTCGAACAATATGCCAAGAGATTCCATCGCAGACTGCAGCAAGCAGCAATGGCAATAAATTTTCTGGCAATCATTAAGAACAGTTAACCCCATATTATAAAAATGTAAATTTATCTTCTCTTTCATGAAAGAAATAAAAAATTGAAATAGCTCGTACCAACTAAATTATCAGAGAAAACTCCTAAAATTTTTAACATTAGACTTTGAACAAACAGAAATAATGAGTAGAAATTGGGAAGAAATCAGTTAGTAAATGTATAGTTCGTAAACTTTACTAACAATTTTTAACAAACTCACAAAGGTGAAGTACACTTCTCACCATTGGCATATTAAATGCTTCTATGTTTGAGGCACATTTCAGAACATCTCGCCATCCAAGGGTGAGGGGTGTGGTGCGACGAAAGTTGCAGCAGTTTATCTCCATAAAACCAAGGTTCGCTCTGAACGTGTCTCGCTTTGATAAAACGAAGGAATTTTTTTTTACTCGAAGCAGATGGCTTCCAATGACACCTTCATCAACTATGTGGATTAAAGTTTAAAATTTTTATTTCGCTGGCTATCGTACACCTTAAAAGTAGTGTAACATTTGGACACTTTTAAGCGACTGTGTATAAAAACGTGGGCTGCTGCCTATTTTTGATGCTGGCTTCATTATACACCACTCAGCGACAGAGAGCTACACAGAGCATGGTGGGTGAGCGGTAACTTCCTGGCCTCACATTCGGGAAGACGTGGGTTCTAATCCCCGTCCGGGAACCAGATTTGGACTTTCTATGGTTTCCGAAATCACAACAGGCGAATGCAAGATGCTTCATTCGAAAAGGCATGAAGAAATTCCTTCCCGTTCCTTGTACCCATCCTTTCCCGCCTCTAATGACCTCAACGTCGACGGGGCATAAAGACATGAGGGGGAAAAAAATAGCTACCTTCGGATGCCAGACGGAGTATCCCAATGACTCACCAGTGAGCCAAAGCTTGTGAACAATCACTTAAATAAGTCGGCGCTAACATATGCTTCGAAAATTAACACACTGCGTCGTTACCCCGGATCACTTAGTGGAATAAAGTTTTAAATAAACACGTAATTGGACTGTATTCGAATAAGCCTGCACCATAAACCATTATCTTTTCGTGGAAAACTTGTTTTAGTGAATCGTTATACTGATGTATCCAACGTTCTGATTAAGTTGTGGAGATGGATTTTAGATAGGCGTTGATGTTTTCTGGAAATAATTCATTTACATCAAGGACTTTTTAAAACAAAATTTTAATCCCTGTATTTTAAAACACGATTGCATTAATATTCCGGCATGTATTGACGGATCTCAGCATTTCATTGAAGTCGATGCTCTGTAGTTATATTTATTTATAGGTTTAATACCATTTGCTTCGAGTGCGATACTCTGAGAATCTACAAAAAAATAATACTTTGTTCACTTTCAAAGAATATCGTTTTCTGCGATTTCCTAAGATCTACCGAGCTTGGTGAGTGAGTGAAAACTTTCAGGCATCACATTCAGGATGCTGTAGGTCCGACCAACCAGATTTTGATGTTTCATGATTTCCCCAGATCACTCTGGACCATGCGGGATCGTTCCTTCAAAATACCATGGCCGTATTCCTTCCCATTTCTTGCCCCCAGACCTTTCCCACCTCCAATAGTATCGACATCGACGAGGCGTATGGCCAGAATCAAAATAATAATTATAATAATAATTCATAAGTTCCGATTAGAGAGTGGGAAAGCTATAGATTGCCAATCATCTAACACAGAATATACGCGATGCCTTCCTGCTGATTCAGCAGTGCGAGGGATGGAGGTTACTTTCAGCTACGTTCACGGTCTTTTATGGATCGGAGGAAATGATGTAGCAAATGATGATCCTAAGTTTGACTGCAATATGTTTACACCACTAGGTGCTGGGCTACGCTGTAGCGGAACGGGCTTTGCACTAACTTCTGACCTTGACCCAGCAAGTCTAGTCGTGCAGTCTGACAGGTTGTGAATGGATGTCAGGCAGAGTAAACTCCTGTCCCAGCCGTGGAGCAGCTTCTGCCAGTTGGAACACCTCAGATGTCTTCGTACAGGGGGCTGTGGTTTGGACACTCTCTGTGTGGAGAGGGCACGTCGGAGAGTGATGTTTGTGCTGTACTCTGGACGGTACGCCACACCTTAACTAATTAAATTTTTTCTGCTCAGAGGTCTAATCCTCCCTTAGCTAATGATTTCATCCCTTACTATAAATAGTTGCCAAGGCACTGTAATCAAAAACAATGTAACTTTGTAACTTTTTTATTACACTCAATCTCCTGACCCAAAAAAATGTGAGAATGTAATTAATTTTTTATCTTAATCGGATAGCATCTTTACACGTCGACAAATGATATTGTTTTTATAACTATTACTATCATTTTCCCATTATCTAAATGGGTGCTAATGATAAATCTGTTGATTTATTTTCTACTGTTGTGGTCCTGTTCCAACATAGGATCTCAGGCCACCTCTACAGCACACATTAATACTATACCAGCTTGGCCCTGAGTGGTATGGGCCTTACAGCTTAGTAGAAATGGCTAGGGAGCGGCAAGGAGAGAGTAAATCAGTCAAACTGTAGCTACGAGCAGTTTATTAGCAGCCTTCCTCCTGAAGAGTGTTCAGCTAAAACAGCCCATAGCTTTAGAAGCTTCTGTGTACAATGGATAATAATACAATTTGGATTAACAAAAGTACCGCCCTGATTTTATAATTTCGTAATGAAATGATAGATAACCGTATTTCATAAATCCTGTCACATTATCTTTACTTTTTAATTGAGTTCGAGTATTCATCAGGACAAGAACTGTTGAGTTCGATAATTCAGCTCTTCTCTCTGGTGACCGAAACGACCCTTTCTATGTAAGTCTGATAATATAGCAACCTGACCTGCCCTTCAATTATGCCAAATAACATATCATGTAACATATGAAGTATATCTGCTAATAACGCATATGACTCAGTCTTTCTCGTTAAGCACTATCATTTACTGTCGGGTGTGTTGTGCTACGTTAAGACATCACAGAGACTTTTCGAAATCTGCGGCTCCATGTCCTGATCAATAAGTTTATAAAGAATATGTTTTACTTTTTAGTTCTAACGGTCTATCGCAGAGACACTATTGTTGGCCGGAAATCGTTTTCACTACGAGCCACGTCAGAACTAAGCCATACTTGGTTAGTACTGTCAGTACTACACGACCTAAATCTGAGCCGGTTATACATTCTTGAACTCCGAATACTTAAGTACTGAGAACGGAATGGTACTAACTATAACATTTTTATTAATATTTTAATAAACATGAAAATACTACAGCTGGTACAGTATTTGAATACGAGTAGCTATGCACTGGCTAACCCTTCAGTTTTGTTGGTTGCACTGCCAGGATTCATGTCTTGCGGCTGTCCCTGGTGTTCGTGATGGGTTATTATTCAGGCCAAGAAAGGAGCACCGTTATCCTCTTTTACGAATTCAGACTCGTCACAAGATGGGAGTGGTAAGAGCACAAAATTGGAGCTGAGTGGGGCACATATTCTCTTACTCCTAATGTCGCATTAAACACGATAATTCCTTAATAGCTCAACTGATAGCATAAAACGAGACGTAATTATTGCTCTCCAGCGAGAGGAAGTATCATTATTGGAGAAAGTGGAAGATTGGCCATTTAAAACAAAAATATACTTGTATCCCAGATAATGTGTTAACAGAACATGTTTTTCTTTTTCAGTTAATAACAAATTTTCTAATTTTTTGTGTTCTTATGGGTTCCTTCGTGTTTTTCCATGCTCATAACAGCGCCAGAAATGCATTCCTCTATAACTTTTTTTTCTCGGAATTCCTGACTTATGTTAATCAGAAAAAATCACTACATACCTCGTAAAACTTACTTTAACATCTGGTGTTATTACATATGTTCATTTTATTAAATGATAGCTGTTTTATTACACTCACCTCCGATACTAAGTAATTAGTGTGCTAGAAAATAAGGAATGATTCTGCTACGAACATCGTTACTTTCGCATCGTACGCAAGTTTCTTTATGTTGACACATGGGTACAATTTAATGAACACACTTGTGTCTGAACATTTAAGACAAAGCTGAAGGCGTCAACTTTAAAGTAAACATTACAGGAATACTAGAAAACGAATCTTCGTAACACATTGCCATATCGAACTCACTAGAGCAAGGATTAAAACTATAAACAGAGATTGTTTTGTATAATGAGAAAAACGAATGATACAGTGGTCATATTTCCGAGAAATAACACATTCTACATCGATACAGCTAATACAAAACTAGTGCGAACTAGCACTTGTCACTAGTGAGACGATAATATTCTTCTTTCTTTGGTATTAAAATTTCTTAAATTGTTTAGAACTGAACCTGACAACATCTTAACGCTAAACCATTGTTTTAGCTTCTCCTATTTAAGAACAATGAAATAAAATCCTAATCCCTTACAATATGAACGTTTCTATCGCTGGTTCGTTACAAGACTCTTTAATGAATAGGGGAAAAAATCTATTACTTCTACTCCCGGAGGCGTTCCCTGATTGCAATATTATTGTTTTTATAAATGCAGAGGTATGATGTTAATAATTCCGTAACGCAAACAAACCAATGGCTACCGAGTCGACTAGTGTTGAAAACATTTCATAATTACTTTCCCATATTAATAATTTGTTACAAATATGAACAAAAGAGTAATTAAACAAATTGCAATACAAATAATACTGTACTTCTGCACTCTAACGTATGCTTTATTGATCTAATTATTCGCTAATAATACATTGGTGGGCTCCGTAGATAAAATTATAGATAGTTCTACCACGAATACATCATAACAGTGTTGAGGAAACATCTTTTGATTTTTGCTAATTTGATTTTTGTGATAGTAAACAGTTCGCACAAGACGTTAGTCATTCGCATCACAATTTGCTTAAACGATTCATACGATGCCATGAAATTATGAAAAAAGTGGAAAAAAATACTTTTCTGTGTTTAGGGGTTTATTTGGAGAGTGAGATCGTGGATAATTTCTATCAAAGCATGCTACATGCCTTGAAGTATGCTTCACCGGCTTTTGGTGACGTTAAGACAGATTTCTTAATCGAAACCAATTTGTAGAATTGGCTAGACATGTCGCAATAGGAGAACGTAACTGTCGACGGTTTTGAAATCTTGTTGCTGTAAAAGATCTTACTGCCAAAATCAGTTTAAGATGGCCTCAGCCTCACACATACAAACACACACATAGAGCGAGAGAGATCAAATGCTCAAAATGGATAAACGATATCTTAACAGGAAGGGCAAAAAAAAAATATGTGAAATTGAAAATCTACTCAAGCAATAAACTTTCAATACTTCACCCCTTAAAATTACTGATGGAAATAGTTATGGTTCGTGTGAAGAGTTGAGACGACGGTGAAAGCACTGATAAAATTTCGAGATCATGTAAACTAGGACATGATTTCACGGATGTTGTTTCTCTTTTGAATACGGAACCAAAACAAGGTGAAACCAAGAGCGCCGTGGCATTTTCTGAGTCCCAACAGGAATTTATATGTTGGCGTAGTGATAGTTGTGGGCACTTGAATTGATTAACTAAAGTACAGCGTTATTTCTGGAGTTATTATCAATAATATTTATTTACATTACATGATAAATCCGAGCAAAATCTATAGTATTCTAGTAGATCTAAGGATATTAAATGTCAGTTGTAGTAACAAACTTCGTTTTATCTTTACATAAAGTAATTATCCACTAAAGTAGATAGAGACGGTAAATATAAACATCACCGTTATTTGCGTATCTGCTGGATACTGCTCTATGGGTACAACCATCAACTATTGCGTTTTAATTGTCGAAATCCAGATTCATGACAGATGTACAACAACGACCATGACAACGCCGTGCACCTAGTAATCCAGTTCCAAACCTCTCCGCTTCGTTGCGAGTCTGCACCTACACACTAATTACCAATGCACTGTCTGCAGGGCTGCGGAGTAACACTACATCTGTTTGATGTTCAAGGAAAGTTTTTCCGACACAATATCAACAATAAACACATCTGTCATACTTCAATCTTATCAATCAGTGGAATTACCTGTATATTCTTATAAAATTCATATCTATCTAAATTCTAAAACAAAATTATAATCCAAAGAAATGAGGGCGTCGAAAGTTTTTGTGATGAACTGAAGTATGATATTTCGAAGCAACTACTAGGTAAATACTATAACAAATATTTTAACTACCATAACATCATAATCATTTCGTTTTGCAGCAGATTGTTTTGCATTGAACCAATGAAGCTAATCTATTAAACATAGGTCGTCACACACAAAAAAATTGAATACAGTGTAAATGACAACAAAACATCTCTAAACGAGAAGATTTTTATCATGTTTACTGAAAGTTTTGCCTGATGTGTTCTTAATGTTTGGAGTCTAAGAAAATTGTGAAAAAAAAGAATAACTTCTACCGTGAATGTAATCTTTTTTTTTTTTTTTACTTATGGCTTTACGCCTCGTCGACGTCGAGGTCTATAGAGGCGGGATGGGACTGGGGACAGGAACTGGAAGGAATTCGGCCATGGCCTTTTGAAGGAAGCATCCCGGCATTCGGTGGAGTGATTTGGGGAAACCATCGAAAACCCAAATCTGGATGCCCGGGCGGGTATTCTAACCACCGTCCTCCCGAATGCGAGGCCAGATCGTTAACCACTCACCCGCCACGCTCGGTTGCATGCAATCAGCTAGCAGGCAATATAATATACAACTTTATCCATTTGTCACCTTCAGTTTAAATTTTCATAATACATAGACATGACACGCCTTATGGACTTTATTGGACGTATAGCATTGACCAGAGTAAATGTATTATACTAGGCGGTGGCTTTGGCCTTTATCAGATAAAGTGACAAGTCGCGAGTGTGGCTGAGTGCGCTGGATCGGGTAGCTGCACATCCCCAGGCACATCCCCTGGCGCATCCCCAGGCCGCCCTGACTGCGGATTAAAGGCGGTTTCCACAGCCATCAAGGCGAATGTAGGGGTGGTCCCCAATCTCCACCTCATTAATGAACATGTTACAAGCAAACAAAACAATAAACTTATCGCACACAGAACATAGTTACACATTTCGCAGACAGTTGGCAACACTGCATTCCCTCCTTTAGTACTTAGTACGATCTGGTAGTAGGTATAAAATGCTTGGCGTCAACAAGGACATGAGGCCGTAAAACCATAGCTCCAAATATGACCATGTCGACGAGGAGCAAAACTCATGGGAGGCTGCTGACACCTAATGCTGGGAAAAAGTGGTGAAGAGATAAAGTGACAGGTGAAGATGTGTTTGTGTCGTTTACTCCTTTCCGTCTCTGTCAAGAGATTCTGTAAACGCTACAGAATCATTTAGTGTTGTAAAAAAAACGGTTTTTTTTTTCTGGCTTGAAAAAAAAAACATGAAAAAAAAACTTTGAAAAAAAACATGTTTTTTTCCTGGGACACGTTTTTTTTCACAACTACTAAATCTCAAATTTTTAAGGCAGTTATCGTTTAAAATTACTGTTTTAGAGTTTATTCCAAGTACTTATCTTAGTTTAAAATCCATTATATTTTTCTGGTTCAGTAGGGAAAAAAATTAGGAAAATATTGGCAACACTGACTGAAATTTTCTTTTATGAACGGGGATTTCCCGAAGAGAATAGGTTGCGCGAGAAGGAATCCCCATTCCCCATTGTTTGGATTTATACTTGCTATTTGAAATAGTGCTGCTAGCCCTACAAATTTATCTGTAGACCGACAGATATTTTAAAAAAATTAGAAATTTAAAACCGAGCGTGGTGGTGTAACGGATAGCGTTCTGGCCTCGCATTCGGGAGGACGGCGGTTCGAATCCCCGTCCGGGCATCCAGATTTGGGTTTTCCATGGTTTCCCCAAATCACTCCAGGTGAATGCCGGGATGCTTCCTTCAAAAGGCCATGGCCGAATTCCTTCCCATTCCTTGCCCCCATCCTTTCCCGTCTCTAAAGACCACGTTGTTAAAAAGGGACGTTAAACTGTTAAAAAAAAAAAAAAGAAAAAAAGAAATTTAAAATTTATCTACGGTTTTTTGCCTCTTTTTATTACTTATTGTGCTTTCCTTGTATCAGTATACTTGTTAAACTCTGAGAGTATAGTGGTACTGGCTCATTAAATTGTCAGTAATTATGAATCGTTTCCTGCAACCATTGGTGTAACCAACGATTGAAAAGAAGTAGAGCTCCTATTTTGTATGATAATAGATTTAAATTCAAACTTAAAAGACCGTAATACAGAACTATGCATAGTCTGTACTTTGCTCACAATTTAAAATTGCAATCTCAAAATATTTTGCGTACTATACAAGAACAACCAGTAAAAGAAAATTTAACTATTTCTGAAGTTATGGATCTAGAGGAGACAGAAGAAGAGACAGAAAATTCTGACACCGACCGAACTAGTGTTGGTAGTGCTGATACTAGTGAATGTGGTACTACTGACATAGAGGATGAAAAAAATTATGTTACCTATGTTGATACATTTATGAATCATTAAGTGAGACATTATATGATTCCGTAAGATTTAAAACATACTTGTAAAATGGAAGTTCCTTAAATAAAACTATAATTTACAAATATATTGTTGTCTGAAAAAAAAATATTTAGAAAAAAAAACACGGGTGCTAAGTTTTTTTTTTCATGTTTTTTTTCACAAAGCTGAAAAAAAACAAAATGTTTTTTTTTCAATTTGCAACACTAGAATCATTGCGTAAATCTGTCTGCTCAGCTCTGACAGCACGTCTGAGGCAAAAAGAATGTTTTATGGTTGTATTAATACATTGAGACCAAATTTCTGTTTGAATGTTATTTATTCAAATTCAATTACAAAAATACATATTTGTGATGAATATGCCTAAGATTTTTAATTTCTTTGCAAATATACAACAAGGGAACGCAGTGCACATAAAAGATTTATAGCTAAAGTAACTATATAAGTTGCATTTTCCTTCTTTAAATGATTTCTATAGCCTACGCATTTTTCTTTAAAAAAAAAAAAAATCAAAAAATAAATAAATGGAATGTGAGAAAGCAAAGTAACTTACTTTATACTGTAATTTTATTTTAGAATTCCCGAGAGTTTCTCGTCCGTGAGACTTCGATAATTATTTCTTACTCGACGTCACTTTCATTAACTGAAGCAGAAAATAGAACTGAATTAAAATGCGTTTGTGGTACGTAACGAGGACTACGATTATTAACTCACGTTAATTAAAATGTAGCTATCGAAAGCTTATGAAAAAGATGAATATAAAATAACGCAGCTATACATTACTATTTAACGTAGAAATAAATAAGGAAATCTTTGACCAATTAAAATTGTATTTAAATGTGGGTGGAATTACGTTAGTAATAAGTATAAAAACATTCAGTGAACCAAAAATAAACCACAGTATGGCAATTAAACGCTTATTTGTTATTACGCAAATTCAGTGGAAAAAGATAGCATTGTTCCTGTCAGAAGCAATAGCCTCGTCGACGTCGAGATTACTGGGGAAATGAACGGGAAGGAATTCGGCCATGGCCTTTGCAGCAATTATCCCGACATTCGACTGGAGTGATTTCGGAAAACTACAGAAAACTGAAATTTGGATGGCCAGGCGAGGATTCAAATCTGCGCCCTTCCGAGTGTGATGGGTTCGTTTGTAATTTCAGAATGCCAGAAATGAAGGTAGGGTCAATGAAAATCGCAGCCGAAACGGGGATCCCAATCGGAGACCTTTCGGTGTCCAGCCAGACGCCTTAACCACTGAGTCACCAGGCTATTACTGCAACGTTATATAACAATATAATGTAATGGCCGAAGTTTAAACATGTTAACACTAGCTTTAAATTAAATAACGAAATCATTGAGGAGGTGCGCCTGCTCTCTGTTGGCTGGCCGTGTGGTATGTTTGAGCACTGCGCCTCCTGCAGTGCAGTTGCATAATGTGTGTCAGGAGGCGCCGTCCATCCCGTTATGCGGCCGAGCCTCTGTCCGAATGACCCGCTTCCCCACTCCCCAGCCACGCGCTGCAAGTCATTGTTTCCCAGCTGCCTGACACTGACTTCTGTTGTCAGCTCATTAGCGTCTCTTGTCGGCGAAAGTTTCGCCGACTGCCACATAAGTGTCGCCACCATAGACTATATTCTCGGAGGAATTTACAGGATCTATAATGGAAGAAATCAGTAATATAGAAGTATATCAACTAAGATCTTTTTTTTTTTTTTTACCCTTGAGGGACAACTTACAAGAAAATGTAAAATTAGCTTTCAATCCTTCTCTTTTACTTTTGAATTGGGGTTTTTCCTAATAGATAAACTTATATGAATAGAATACTACTTAAATTAGTTTAAACTGGGCTTTGCCGTTATGAAAATTAATGTCAGTCCTCCAAAACCTGTTCTAAAATTGGCTATTGCAGGTGTGCTGTTACCAATCTCCGATGTATACGATGTTGTTCAGATATTGCTACAATCTGATGCTTTGCCGGCGACTATATCATCAAATCCGGTGTATTCTATAAGAATACCGACGCCTACATGCAATATAGTGTCAGCCTGTGAATGATGAAGAAAGAAATCAAAACGTACCGCAACAGAAGCGTGAAGTGATATAAACTCACAATACATGACCACAACAATCCTTCTAGAGAATACGGTTTGTTTACGTGGATCCTCGTCATATCGGATTCAAAGCACGTTGGCAACTAATGTAGAGGAGATAATATAAATAGTTTACAGAAATTTTACTTATTTCTACGTACTAAGCAAATAAGAAGAAATATACTTTTAGTAATGCTGACTCTAGTATATTTTGTTCACATTTCATTAGTTTGCTTTCCAATAAAATTTTAATAAAACACAGTTATGGCATTGAACCACAAGCACGAATGAATACATTTTTTCAAATTACGATTGCTTTTTAAAACAGTTTTAGGAATTCATGATAATTCCATAAGAAAAAGGAACGTGAGAAATGGTGCACACGAGAGAAAGGTAGAGAAACTCTATTCCAGGAAGCTGTTCTGTATGTTACTGGGAAACTTTCACATATAGGTTGTTTCCCTTACTTCTGTTGTAAACATTCCGTCAGACAAAAATGAAATTCGCTATCTTTCAACAAATCTGGTTAATCTGCTTGTCAACTATTAAATTTTCGAGTAAAGTATTAGATACCAGATAAGACGAAAAACTTAATCTCTCGCAGGGTTAAGGTTATTAATCGGCATAGGCATTGTTTGCGTATTAGGTAGCTGGTGAACTACGTGGCCGATATTCTTTTACGAATAATTCAATGAATCGTGAATATTCTGTAGTGCTCCTCAGTGTTACCATTAAAGCCGTATTTAGTATCTGGTATGCAAGAACTACCTGAGATACAGTGTTTTGTTTGTTTAATACGTAAGTAAGTTTCGCTGACCGAAAATGGAGTACCGAGCCATGAAGCAACAGGTATCTAATTTGCTTTTGTCCCCAGCAGAGTCTTTACAGAGCACTCACATTGAAATTGGCTAGGCGAATAGATTTTTTACATATTTCACGTTCTGTGGTCTAAATTAGTGTGTGTTTTTGTTAGTACTGCTCCATAAGATAGAGATACAACACGTATCTTTCCAGTGTGACTTCTCTTTATCGTTCTTAGAAAGGAGTAGACTAAGCACAGGGCATGAAAGAGATATCTTATCGTAGATCAACGAAAAACGTAGTATCTACGGAAAATTTTGAACAGTGAATGTTTCCGTCAGTATAATGTCTCAGTCGGAGCCTAGTATTAGCCACCTCTCAGGAGTCATTATTGTATTTTTCCGAGATTCATGCTACAAGCTGCAGTCTTATATTAAGCATTTCAGGGAGAATACTAGTCGATCCTAACTGATTTTAGGCTGTTTTTGTTTTATGAAGTATCAGTACCATCTTTCTGTCCCCACTTTTAAGCATCATTGTGATAATCATTTCGTTACATTCGAAGATAATATTAGCCAAACATCAATGTTCTTTTCAAGAAATAATACTTCCAATTTAATATTTGAACTACAATCTGCAGTGATTAATGTTTAATTCTTAACACAGGCGAATGAGATAAAGCTGATGTTTAAATTATCGACCAGGTTACTAGACAGATGCAAGTGAACATTCATTTTGTCCGTTGAATATTTCGTTCATAAAACTGATCGTCAGAAAATCGACACATGTCCGACTTCGACTAATAACTACAGATGAACTCGTCGACACCATACTGGGACACATAAATGTTAGGAGCGTCGATTCTCTCATTTTATTATCGATTTTTTCCCCCGTATAGTTTCATCAGGTATGAAATGTAATTAGGGTCTTGATTCTCTATCAGAGTAACTGTATATACGGCGATGTGACTCATGAAATTCTCAGTTCTGTCCCCGACAGCGCGTGAGTTTCGAGCTGTAGCCATGGTAACGGTAAAGCCGGAGTCACTTGACGGAACGCACTCTCCCAGCTGCCCGCTCGCCCGGAGCTTCTCCCTGAACAGTTAGACGTCGACAATACGAGCCCCGCGGCTCTGTTGTCACTTTCTCTTCCTCCGGATGTGGAAAGTTTCTGGTGGGTTTGGCCAAAGTATAAACAAATAGATGGCCGAATTCGAGGAGGCTTCGATAATAAGGAAGGAAAGTTTTATTTCAACCAAACTGATACATGGTAGTAAAGAAAAGAACTGTGTGCCTAATGAAGTGTATTATTACCGTTCAACTTCAATACACTCTGTACCTGTCGTAGCAGGACCTACCGATTTAAGATGAAGCCCGAATCATAGCGTCCTATAATATTCGAAACAATACTTGCTAGAGGTGAAGGTCAGACTAATGTACGTACTATCTCAAAAACTTCCAGGCCGCGAGCGGAACCAAAACAAATTACCTTAACTCTGTTCCATAACAACACTCCAGACATAAGACAAAATTTGTATTTAGGTTTTTCTCTTTTAACTTGGAGATTTTTTGAAGTTAGAACTTATATAGCAGCGTAAGGCGATATTTGGACGGAGGTAAATATATGATTTCGCGGCTTCCCGTCACAGACATGCTATGACGTGTTGCTCGTTGAACGCTTTTTGGACTGGTAAAATCGCGTCACCAACAAGCTGCAACAGCAGCATATTTGTAGCTATAAGTATGACGTGTTTCGCTTGGACCTCAGTGAAAGTATAGGTATACTTGTATCTAATATATAAAATGAATGTTTGTTCTTTTGCCAATGTTCTTCATACAAACACACAGTTTATATCCGATTTTTATGGAACTTGGCATAAGTATAGTTTAAAATAAAGAGAAAACACTATCTACGTTTGATTTACAAAAGCCTAAACCCTTTCCTCCTTTCACCCTCATCTTAATTTCAGGCTACGATGTTCGTACAAACCCACAGGTTTTATCCGATTTTGGTAGTCTTAGCGTACGCATACAATGGGACTGGTAGATTAGTGGTTAAGGTGTTTACTTCCGAAAATTTCTCTCTCCGGACGCGGTTTCCAATCTCATGGGGAGCAAGAAGTTTTAGAAGTTGTATTTGATTATATGAGCTACGCTGGGACGATCCGTGGTTCTGATTCTAACAAGGGGAGGGTACGACCTTGGGATTTTATTTTGGGATGAGACTTTGCGTAATAATTGTACCCCTTTAGAATGTTTACCTCCTGCAATCGTAAGACGCAACGCTCAATACATTCGCAGAAAACGGTCTTTAATTCAAGCCCAGCTTATATATACGAGCATCCCAAAATAAAATCCGAAGGTCGTGCCCTCCTCTTGTAAGTTTAATTGTAGGCTTATGAGGAAAGATATAGGCGTTGCTGCCTCCTACACAATAGCTTGGTACATCTCTTTCGGATTGTGGACTAAGTTAAATTTTTATTTTTTGAAATAAAAACTACTTTAGTGGCGTTGGGCGATTTTTGGATGGGTAAAATCTTATGAGTTTGCGTCGCCGATGTTAACAGCATATGTGTTGTGGTTTAGAGGGTAACGTATCTGACTGGGGAACCAAAGGTCCCCGATTCGAATCCCTGTCTCGGCAGGGATTCTCATAGACCGTAACCTGCCCTTCACCTTTGGTGCAACTTGCTGTGTAATGTGAAGTACGCCAGAACACTCCCGCCGTTCGGGATCCACGTTAAACTGTAGGTCCTCTGTGGCTGGTAGCGCTACCGGGTTAGGTTAAGGCGGTTGAGACAGGGGCGGGATGCGCAGTCAATAGAAAAACTGTCACCAAGTTATTACGACCACACAGATTTATTATTATAAGTGTGACGTGTTATGCGATTGATATTCGTAGTTTCAACTCTTTACTTCTGTCGGCAACCCCCAATGACTGCCATTTCCATTTTTTTCCGGGTCATTGAGGTCATTGGTGGCGGGAAATGATGGATAGCAAGGAGCGGGAAGGAATTCGGCCATGGAATTTTGAAGTAAACATCCCGACATTCGCCTGAAGTGATTTGGGGAAACCCAAATCTGGATGTCCGGACGGGGACTCGAACCAGCGCTCTCCCGAATGCGTGGTGGCCAGAGCATTACCACTCACCCATCATGCTCGGTGACATGAAGTCTTTATGTTTCCCAATCTGCGAGTTGAGAGGGTTAACTTCTTTTTCTGATAGATTATTTAGAAGTGGGTTGTTAAAAACATTAGAAGTGTGTCTTCGTATTAAAATGTTAGTTTTCATTTGGAAATTTCTGTTTTAAATCCTATTCTTACAAATCTGAGAAATCCACATTTAAGCTTCAAATTCCAAGTAATTGCGGTTGTACTGAAAGTTACTATCTTCATGATAGCTAAAGGTAAGTTTCTATTGAACAATACAACCATTTATTTTTCTCATAGTTATTTTCATTGGGCTTACATACCGCTGTTTATAATTTCTTATTTAAAAAAATAAATAATCTTAAGTTGTTTGTGTTAACTCCACTGATGCAGGCTACTCTATATAGAATTTCGTAGATAAGTGTCTATTATCACCACCAAATTCATGAAACTGTGGTCTACTCGTATATGCTAAGGTAAGTACATATGTTTTTGAGATAAACGAAAAGTCTGAAACTAATGAATTTATGTCTATACTTAATTTCTTGGCACATACATACTCGTACAGATGCATTTTATTTTACAGAAAAAACGGAAAAACGTAGACACGGTATAGTTATGTGATTAAAAGGAGGTTTTCTTAAAAAATTGTATTATTGTTTTGAAGAAACATGATTACTAAGGAAAACCATGATATAATGCATGCGCCTATTATAATTCCGAGAACGGCTGGCGACGGTTACCTTACAGTTCATCGTTTTTAGTAGTTTTAAAAGAAACATAGTAATCTTCATTGGCTGCCAAACTCAATCATGAAAAAAATTGTGATGATACGGCTCCAAGTAAGTTTTTGCTATATCTGATTTTTTTTCTATTCTTCGAGGCCATAGTGGTATGCATCACCATCAAGAATAACGTAGATGATGCTCACTGGTGTACGTATTGATCCGTAGGGCTGAGTGAAATACGTGGTTCGAAATAAGATCGAGGAACTCATATTACTGTCATATATTTTAGAACCATTTATTTATTAATTCTAAAGTACGTTTTATAAAATGAGATTTCATTACTTACTTCAGGAATTTGATAATCTGTCGGAGGAAACGTGTCTCCCTAGTGCATGGCAAGTTTCATGCATATGAACGGAATCTTACGCGGCTACAATTCTGGCAAGTTTTCTTTTAAGTTGCATTTAGCTACTAGGTCATACAGACAACTCCAATATTATAATTCTCAAAATATATATATATATACATATATATATATGTTCCATTTCCCATGGCACGTTGCTTCAACTGCTCATATAGGCCTACAACGTAAAACGGACACAATACTTTATTAAAACCAGCAACATCCCGTGTTTGACTGAAAACCGGAGACCATTGAAATGCCAAGGCAGAGTAATATAAAGAAATCAAAAATAAATAAGCTCACGTAAAACTCGTGATTCTTTTCTCCGTCCTCTTAACGACGTACTCACGTACAAACTGGCGGAGATGCTCCGAGCAATCTACTTTCCATCTTTTTTAATCTCTGTTCATTAGATACATCTGGCGTAGAAACAGCACCCAAAGAAGCAGAACGAGCGATTCAAAGATGGATGGCTACGGTAGAGAACCTAGGTTGTGAATTCCACTGGCACAGTAGATAAGGGATGAAACTTAACTACTTAAAAGTCGGTATGATTGCTATTCGACCATGACATTATGTATTTAAATTGTTATTAACATCTTAGTTCTTGAATTTACGCACTCTTATACCACTCTGCCACCCAGATTTCGGTTTTATATGGTTTCCCGCAAACATTTCAGGCAAATGCTAGGATTGTACCTTCAAAAGGCCATGGCGGAAGTTTCTAGCACTCCTTGCCCAATAGTTGGCTCTACAAGTAATTTATACCAAAGTATAGTTAGCTAAATCTGGATTTTCTTAACATATCAGTAGCCTGCATTGTATAAATTTGAATATATTGAAACATAAATATATTGATAGCAATAGCAAAAGAATTGCTTCACTTATGGGTAGTTTCACTTGTTCAACAACAGGCAATTTCTAGTATTCAAATCAATAACATACGTTCTAAAACTTACTTGCATACTCGTAGTACGAGATATTTTTTAATTCCTACCCAGTTCCTCACTGCCACCGTTTCTCACTGAGGTAGAGCTCCGCACTCCCATTTCAACCTTCGGCACTAGTAAGGCGGTGACGGCGTCAGAGCCGTGCTCCAGCCGCTTTTTTCCGCGATTTCCTCCCCAGTACTCGTTGCACAGCAGGCTGCTTAGGCGAATCACGTAGGGGCCCAGTATCGAAGCCAGAGCGCCGCCGCCTACCCGCCGTCCTGACAGGGGTTTTCACGGCGAGGTCATTAGAGGCGGGATGGGACTAGGGACAAGGAACGGTAAGGAATTCAGCCATGGCCTTTTGAAGGAAGCATCCCGGCATTAGCCTGGAGTGATTTGGGGAAACCATGGAAAAGCCAAATCTGGATGCCCGGACGGGGATTCGAACTGAGGTCCTCCAAAATGCTGGGACAGAGCACTTACCGCTCACCACCACGCTCGGTTTTCTGTTTATTTGAATTTATAGTTGTTATAAAATGAGATAAAGCAGGTAATGTTGGTAAACGGCTAAGATCGGTAATTTTTCCGCGGAAAAATTGGAGGCAAATGTGATAGAATCAATCTATCCGTCTCCTCAGCTAAACTTGCCTAAATTCCTAAATCAGTCCGTCTGCAGCGAGTACAGTATAGTAATAGCACGAAGCCACTGACAAAAAAGAGGCGTGGAGCCTTTATTTGTATTCTGTACATACGAAACAACATGACGGAAATTTAAAAAAAAAAATATAAATAACCCATTACATTCTTGAGGAATTATTGAATGGCATGGAAAAAATACTGAAGGAAGAATTTGGTTAAATATGAATCAAAACAAGACAAGAGTCATGAAATGTAACAAAAAGATAGCAACAATACTAGGTTAAATATATAATATAGGATTAGGTGAAGTAGGAGAAGTAAGTGAATAATGTTACTATGTTGCAAATTTATATATAATGCTCCAAGTAGGAATCATATTAAAAGCAGAGCAGAACTAACAAAAGGAGCCTTCTATACACGGATAAATCAGTTTCAATTATTGATCCAGGACTCAGAAAGAACATACCAATCTGGATTCATGGCGCACAGTAAGTTGTGGAATTGAAGCACGGATTTTCCAGAAAGAAGTAAAATTGGAGGATTTGAAATGTGGCACTATGGACGGATGTTGAAAATTAAGTCGACAGATGAAGTACGAAATGAACGTGTCTTAGAAATGATGAGTGAGGAAAAGCCCTATGTACAGAAAAAACATGATGGTGTCTCATATTTTAAGACTTGAATGATTGGCTAAATTGCTAGTGGAAGCATTAGTTGAAGGAAAGAAACTGCAGAAGACGATAGAGATCAGAATATGTTCTAGGGGATATGCTGAGATGAAGAGGTCAACCCAAGATAGGAAGAGATGGAGCATTGCATCAAACCAGTCGAGAGACAGATAACAGAAAAAAGAAATAAGTGTTAAGTAAATTGTACATTTTCGTTAAATTTATAATTGTATTAATAAAAAAAGTTGAGTTAAAACACAACAAGTATCTTCTACTGTCAGCCGACAAACACTTTCACTTGTCAACTTTAAGAACTGAACATACGTGCGTGGCATCCTGTTGTTGCCAGCCTGCTGCAGGATCCTGAGGCGACGAAATTGCTGTAACAGTTTCTCGAAATCCTGCAATCGTCTGTGTAGTGACGTGTCAGTTAGCAACGCAAAAATCAGTACACTGTTTACATCACGTATCCAGTACAATAACCAGTGAACACACATCGCCAACGTCTATACTCCACTCCCTTCAAATTAAGTAAGGTAGATGTGTAACATTAGGAAAGGTAAATAACAACAACAAAAGTATAAAACTATATACTAACAGTACTTTCGGCCGACACAGTTGTTTCCGGAGAAAACTTATAAAAATCGTTTATATTTCTTGAAGTTGTGTCAGCTAACAATACGTATATATTTTTTGATGATTTTGGCGCTCTACTCAACAGTCATAGTGATATCCAGGTACTGTGAGTCTTCTGCACAGTAATCCAGTGCGTAATCTACAGTTATGACGTACTACATTTTATGTATTCAAGATATTTACAGTAGGTTCGATCCTGATGGCTTCTCGTGGGTTTTCAAATACGGATACGAATTGTTGACCTAAATCCACGTCTGTTTCATGTTAAAATTATTTGCAATAACCTTGTAGATGTTTCAGTTGGATATGAATTTCAGACGAGGCGTTGGACCTACTCATAAATGGTCTCATATGGTTAACGGGATTTTTTTTTTTTTTTTTTTACATTCAAAGAATAAAGCAATATGTGAGCGGAGTTTTGATTAACTTGGCAGTCAGTGAGTAGTTGTGCTTTTAATGAACATCGTTGTACTGATTTTAATTTTTTAAGATAGAATGAGGCACCATGTTCTATTGCAGTTAAGACCAATAACTGAAGAACCAAGCGTGTTACCCAGCCAGTTAATTGTGGGTGGGGATTCCACTGAACACTATTTTCAAATTGGGCTAATTGGTGTGTTTCGGGCTTATATTTTGTAATTGTTTATTCCGTTTGTAGAAACCCGTTTAATACAAAAATCTTTTATTGTGAATGAAATCATTATACTAGTACAACGTTTCCATGCTTCATTCTGGATCCATGGATGACTGTTTCAAATCTCTAGGTCAAAGAATTGTTCATCAGACGATACGTAACTTGGAGGGAAAATAGGCCCACAAAATTTAAACAAGGCATTGTAAACAGAATTACTATGTTAAAATAGAAGTACACTAACTGAGTGTAAAGCGAGAAAATACTACAGTGAAGATGCTAGTGCTGCCTCGGAAACGAAAGGCGAAGTGCAGCCACAGTATTTTATCCCATCCATAAAAACAGATGATCAACACAAACAGCAAACAACAATCGCTAAAGATATGAACACCATCTAATGCTCGTTCTATCAAAAAAAAATCTGTGCAATCTTACATAAGAACTAGAAGAGAAATTAACGCCAGTTAACAGAGAGTAGGCAACAATAAACAGTGGAGTGTCCCATGTATAATGAAATCTTTGTCTGTTACGTTATACAACATCGTATTAAAATGCGTACCAAATCGGAAAAACGAGTTCTCGAACGCATTCTGTTAGATAAATCCTCATCCATACGGATAACGCTTGGGCCTGTCGTTTGGAAAGATTCAAATCTCCAGATTTCGGTTTTCCATGGTACCCGAAATAATACCTTCAAAAGGCCATTGCCAAAATCCTTCATGTTCCCTGTCCCCATCCACTCCCTTCTCTAATGACCTCAATTTTGACGAGTCGTAAAGCCCGAAGCAAAAAAGTGAATACGATTACGAGCTCCCTCGAAGTTCTATGTTGGAAAGGTAAGCACTGAAGCCACAGTCAGAGTTGGAGACTTTCCTGGTGGAATGGCAAGTCTGCGAAGTTAATTTGCCGACCTCGTGTATGCAGATTTTTTTGTTGTGACGCGATCGAGACCGAGCAGCGTATGTAGGCTGGCTGGAGCGATTGAGGCCGCGAGGCGGATCTGCCCCCTCCTGGAGTCCAGTGACCCACAAACGGCTGCTGGAGCGGCTCGGCGACGCCTCGAAGCTCACAGTGCACGGCCACGGCCAAGGAGAAAAGACGCACCAGCAAACACAAGACAACACGGCTCTTCCTACTGAGGTAACAGAACAGCGGGGCAGGCGTTACAGTGAACATCCTTCATTGGGGTTAGCCTATTAGAATATTTGGTAGTTGTATTTGTTTACTTTTACATTACCAGACAAATGTCTGAATTTTTATTCGCTTCACTATTGATTGTAACTATACACTGTAAAACGAAACAATTTTTGTTAGAGAACATCAAAACCATTGGCATAAAGTCGTTATTGTAGAATAAAAGACAGCATGTAGCCTAGCTTTTCAGTATTAGTAGCTTCAATATTTAAATTTTACACCTGGAGCGAGCGAACACAAGTGTTTTAACAAATCAGCTCTGGAAACTAGAACCTAAGCACTCAGTAGAGAACAGTATCAGAAATGTATTTAGACTTTCTTTAGAGCCATTTTTATAAGGAAAGGTTTAACATAATCATTTTCACGTATGCGGCCTTTATGAGAAGATATGATGTCTCATAGTCAAAAAATGTCAGCCAAACCTTGAGCTGAGTTTCATTCAGCCAATAGTCGTTGTTTACAAATCTGTTGAACATATCATCGTCGTTTGAGCTCAGCACTATTATCTAGATTTTAAAATCCCATCAGGATCATCAATCAACTTAAGACTAAGTATTCACTGCAGCTGATTACATTCCTCATCCTTAAATTTCCATTAGGTGGTTTAATACAATCAGAACAACACGTTACGTGGTAAAAAAAATGAAATTAGTTTCTAAATGCAAACATTTTTCTAAGGAAGTACGTAATGCTGACTATATTAAAATGAAGTACAATAGTTCTTCAACGTCAGCGACCTCAGATTTCGTTTGCATTCGGCTAGCTCTTTTACGCTATAATTAGCACAATCCGCAGTCAGAGTAGTACAAAATGAAACAACAACCCAGTTAAAATTTGGAACCGGTGACTCAAGCAATAATATTAGCGATTTAATTCCTGTCTTCCGGGGTCGGCAAATCAGACTAGCTATTAGGGATTCGAGGTTATGTCACATTAGTTTCTTCCTCTTTCAGATTATTTTTTTATATAATTTATTTGGCAAGTTGTCTTACAGCAATACCATACACTTTTCATACACAAAGACATACGCATACAAACAAATATATACAAATAAGTACAGTGTACATATCTGTATGTGTACATTGTACACATACAGAGTTAAAGGCAAAATGTCTTGTTGGTTTACAGGAATATGGGTCTTTCTGTGAACGCCGTCATTTGTTGATCTACAGGAATATGAGTCTTTCTACCAGCGTCATCACTAGCTATTTTGGTTACGTTGGTTCTGGTGACTAAGTAGTAGAGGAGCCTTATACTTTTAGGTTCATTGAAGCTAGAACAGATGGTATTAATGTTGGTAATAGTGAGCCTTACGTTATGAGAACATCGAGAGCCGCAGTATATTTGCCGCAGCCAAACAATATGTGGTGTGTGGTTTCTTCTTCATTGTTGCCGTAGTTATTAAATTAAATTAATAATAATAATAGTAGAAGGTTGGATTGTCAACAATTTTCAGGCGAAGGAGGTGTTTTCGCCAGCGCCTGTAGTTTGTTTTCAGCCGGACTTTGGCTGTTACTAGTTGTTATATTGGAAACCACGGTTTACTTGGAATGTGTTGCTGTACTGCCGCATAGAACCTTCCTTAGTTGAAATATTTATCAAGAAGTATCATGTGGCTAATCCTGCTTGGCATTTTAAATTAATTGTTATGCGCAATGTACGTGGTAAAGTTTATGTTGATAGGTGTTATATGAAGAGTCAGTTTATTAGCTACAAAAATAAAAAATGAAGGTTGTTAATGATAAAAGGTCGGGGAAGGAATTTCTTCTCGAAGGACTGAGATGTAATATCTTGCGTCACATTGCTTAATATAATCAATTGGACAATGCGGGTTGGGTAGGTGGTAGGAAGAAATTTCAAAATCTTTCTTTTATTGGAGACGGCAATGAGTAGATGTACGTGTACGAGAGAGGTGAAGAGTTGTGTTACAAGAACTTAGTCAGACCATTGCCTTAATATGGTGCTGTAGTGTCGGACCCAATTTTTTGTATCAAAAACAGGGGTGGTTGTGGGCGAAAACGAGGACAGCAGTAATTGTTTGTGGAAATTACAGCATACCTGTAACACAATCAGTAACTGATACGATACTGAAGTTGGATTGGGATTCACTGGAAGACAGGCGGGGGGTGGAAAGGCTTGGAGAGATATTGATCCAAGAAAAAATATGGCCGTGATTACAAACTGGCACTCGATTTCAGGCATAAGGGAGCGGGGAAATTTTCTTTTGTAGGTCAGAGAGACCACGATTCGAACAAATTAACAAGGGAATTGCTGCAATATTTACAATAAATCACTGAGATAATTTAAAATAAAAATTCGTAAGCGGCAAAACAAAATGGTTCAGGAGAGCACACTCAAAGAATTTCATATAAAAATGAATAAGAAAAAATGGATTTGTTTGGAAAGTTTCACAGGAGAATGCGCTAATTCTCTTTTCATATTCTGATGACTTGTGCCTTCTTAAGATTATCCGTCTTTTTATACGGGGTAGAAAAAGAGGGAGGCGTTGTTGACGATAATCATTTGTGCTTGGAAAGGACTGTACGCAAGGAACAGAAAGAAAAGCGTTTGTGCCCTTGTGCAGAGTCCTTCCGATTGCGACTGGACTGGAGGAAAGATTATAAAAACGAAATCTGTATAACAAGACAGCAAGTCAAAGATGTGTACAACATTCTTGCTTGAAACCGAAAGCCTGGTATTGTAGAAACTGGTTGTACCATATTTTGCGCGAAAAACTTCCAGGTGTAGTTATGAAAAGATATCACTACTTTTCCATATATGCTTCAGTGTAACCTCTATCTAAAATTTCCAATTGTACCATTTGTATTGCACAAAATTATTATTAATTTAATTGCGAATGAACACACGCTCCGGTGGCAAATCGCTTAGTCACATAATTATCCCTTTTTTTTATCTTATACAATTTGAGTGTTAGATTCTTCCCCCATTTACTTTTGGAATTTACGAATTACAATTTTTATTTCCTTCAGCGTTCTTGAAAAAATTATTCATCACTTCACGATGTAATTTTATTCCAATTCTTGACACCCATACTCAAAGAAGAAAAATTTCTTAATACCTTATGCGTGAAATCGACTGGCAGCTTGTGGTCATGGTCGTCTTTCCTCTTCCATGCACTATTCCTAATTCTTCAACCAATATCCCTCAAAGTCCTATCACCATCATAAGCTTTGTACATTCCCTCCTCCTGACTTCCAGTAACTTCCAGCTCCTTTATCATATCAGTTACTGACTGGATCCTGAGATAATTTGCACAAACAAATCTAACTGATTTTCTTTGCAAGCAAAACAAACAAACAACTGAGGTTCACTGGGCACTTTGGGCAGCTTTCGCCGCCCCTCTACCCTATTATTTTAAATATTTCCGTACGTGCATTTACTCGCTATAGGATAGTATTGGCCAGTCGCAGCAAATTCGGCGCAGGTGCGGGCAGTCACGTGTCGCACCCAGGGCCGCCAGGCCGACCACGCCGCCCATCCCGCCGGCAGGCACGGGCGCATCTTCCGGGAGGTGAAGGAGTGAGGAAGTGGGATTGTTGCCACCTAGTCAGTAAAGTCGGTTCTAGTCACTTGTCGTTAGTCAGTTAGTTAGTTAGTTGGTCTGTCGTGGGTTTGTCTATTTCTTAGTCAATTGTTTCAGTCTATTCCCTAAGAAGCAGGTGATTGATCGGCTATTAATCGGGATTTAATTGTTATTGCCTGCCAAGCTGACTGAGTGTTCATCACGCAGCCAGCTGGACAGGTTATTTATTCTTTGCAAGCCCCTAAACTCCTGTATTTGATACCCAAAATGTTGGTTCCAAACTACACCACCATATTCAACGAATGATTGGCCCAAAGTTTTGTAACCCAATTCCCTAACTTCTATGGTACATACTCTCATCACCTTCTCCAGCAAATGATGCATTTTGTATCATTTTCCTACCACCTGCCCAATGTTCTTTGCCCATTTGAGTTTATTATCAAACGAAATGCCAAGAAATTTACTCTCAAGCCTTCAACAAGCAATTCTGACCCCATCCTATATCCATAAACAACTTTTAGTTTTTTATTTGTGTACTTGTTAAGCTGACACTTCTTGGCATTTGTCTTCATTCCATGCTGACCTACCCATGTTGATATTCTATCCTGGCCATCTGCAGCTACCACAGTCTTCTCTAGCTTGGGCCTATCGTATAACATTATGTCATTTGTAAACAAACTAACTTCTGACTATATACCATCAATACAGTCATTCACTAGAATAATGAACAGCAACGGTCCCAATACACTAACTTGTAGTACTCCCCTATTCACTTCCACCTCTTATGATATTATATTTCCTACTCTAACACTTTCTGGCTTTTAAGAATTCTTCTACGCAGCAAGTAACTTTTTATCCAATCCAATTGTTTTCAGTTTATTCAAAACCATTTCATGGCTCACAATGTCAAATGCCTTACAAAGATCTCTTCGGTGCCATAGTCTTCATCTGTGTTCAACAGTTTTATTTTGACAAAAGTTTCCAGTTGAAAATTCGTTAAGGTAATGTTCATTTTATCAATCGTTGTTTTAAGTTTCTTATGATACGGCGTAGCATCCAGTTTGCACTGGAGGTATGACAGTCAAATACACTCCTCGAAATTGAAATAAGAACACCGTGAATTCATTGTCCCAGGAATGGGAAACTTTATATACACATTCCTGGGGTCAGATACAACACATGATCACACAGACAGAACCATAGGCACATAGACATAGGCAACAGAGCATGCACAATGTCGGCACTAGTACCGTGTATATCCTCCTTTCGCATCAATGCAGACTTCAATTCTCCCATGGAGACGATCGTAGAGGTGCTGGATGTAGTCCTGTGGAACGGCATGCCAAGCCATTTCCACCTGGCGCCTCAGCTGGACCAGCGTTCGTGCTGGACGTGCAGACCGCGTGAGACGACGTTTCATCCAGTCCCAAACATCCGGAGATCTCGCTGGCCAGGGTAGTTGACTTACACCTTCTAGAGCACGTTGGGTGGCACGGGATACATGTGGACGTGCATTGTCCTGTTGGAACAGCATGTTCCCTTGCCGGTCTAGGAATGGTAGAACGATGGGTTCGATGACGGTTTGAATGTACCGTGCACTGTTCAGTGTCCCCTCGACGATCACTAGAAGTGTACGGCCAGTGTAGGAGATCGCTCCCCACACCATGATGCCGGGTGTTGGCCCTGTGTGCCTCGGTCGTATGCAGTCCTGATTGTGGCGCTCACCTGCACGGCGCCAAACACGCATACGACCATCATTGGCAACAAGGCAGAAGCGACTCTCATCACTGAAGACGACACGTCTCCATTCGTCCCTCCATACACGCCTGTCGCGACACCACTGGAGGCGGGCTGCACGATGTTGGGGCGTAAGCGGAAGACGACCTAACGGTGCGCGGGACCGTATCCCAGCTTCATGGAGACGGTTGCGAATGGTCCTCTCTGATACCCCAGGAGCAACAGTGTGCCTAATTTCCCGGGAAGTGGCGGTGCGGTCCCCTACGCCACTGCGTAGGATGCGACGGTCTTGGCGTGCGTCCGTGCGTCGCTGCTGTCCGGACCCAGGTCGACGGGCACGTGCACCTTCCGCCGACCACTGGCGACAACATCGATGTACTGTGGAGACCTCGCGCCCCACATGTTGAGCAATTCGGCGGTACGTCCACCCGGCCTCCCGCATGCCCACTATACGCCCTCGCTCAAAGTCCGTCAACTTCACATACGGTTCACGTACACGCTGTCGCGGCATGCTACCAGTGTTAAAGACTGAGATGGAGCTCCGTATGCCACGGCAAACTGGCTGACACTGACTGCGGCGGTGCCCAACCGCTGCGCAGCTAGCGCCCTTCGACGGCCAACACTGCTGTTCCTGGTGTGTCCGCTGTGCCGTGCGTTTGATCATTGCTTGTACAGCCCTCTCGTAGTGTCCGGAGCAAGTATGGTGGGTCTTACACACCGGCGTCAATGTGTTCTTATTTCAATTTCCAGGAGTGTAGAAAACAAAATAGACACAAAGTGACTTTCCTCATATCTTGGCGCTAATACGAACTTCGCATGGTCCTACAGTAACTTTTTTTCTATTTCAAGTGACAAAGCTGCACTTCTAAACGAAAAATCGTAAGCCACTATCCCCTTGTCCTAAGATTTTTGCATTAAGAGAAGAGTAATACATATTTATATAATGCATGGCTTTAGACTAAACAAATATACTAATTCATTGTGCTGCTGCGAGCCAAACGATATATTTTTTATTTCAGCGTCTTGTCAAGGTTCTTAAAGCAATATGATATATGACACAGGTTATACGATATTTCTATTAAAAACTCTGCAAGTAATGTAGTTATTTAAATCGAAAAATAAAACTGCCAGCGTGTTTTATTAAAATCTGCTGAAAACAAACCAATACAACATTACTGATGTTGTCTCAGCTCTGTTAGGCCATCGCCATAGTACCGATTTAGTTATCTTATATTTTGGCAATTGTGATATAATTTGGTAGTTATTTGTACTTATAATGTTCGCGTTAGTTCAGATTTTTAATATTTCTCTTCTTACAAACCAGCATTGATTAATTTAAAAGTTTTCAATTCGAAGTGAAAAATTGGTGCTTATCCACTCCAAAAATTTAAAAGTATAAACTTTGTTGCGAAAATCCATGCAAACCTGTTCATTGATCTCCAACTTACCGAGATCAGGAAACTGTCAGATGCTCGAACCTACAGGCAAAGTATGTTGAAGTCTTCATTGGATCCGAGTGCCTGAAAGTGTCAAGAACTGTCGAATTGAAGGTTTCATTCTCTGTGTAATATTACGTAGAGAAACGTGACTCTGCAAGTTGTTGAACCTTTATATTTAATGAGGATATACATGGGTTACCCACATAATGATATTATCGGATCATAAAGCTTCGCGCGATTTTGGTAGTCATCACCCAGTAAAAAGAATTATTCGTGTGACGAGATCTAAATTTATTTTAACTGCAGTATATAATAACGCATGGAATAATCCACGGTTGAGATTAAGAACGATTCAAAACATCGTCGCTCTTCCAGCACAGGCTAACAGTCAGACCTAATTGTGGATTGCATTGGGAGCCAGGCTTTCCTCCTTTAACCCACAACAGCAAAAACAGCGATACTCACATTTGGAATCCAAACAATTCCTCAAAGTAACGTCAATAACAATCTATTAGTCTAACATTAATTCGAAATGCCTAGTGTCTCGAAACCAGCTGAACCACTTTCATAAATCGCTTTATTAACAAACTCAGCAATGTAATGTTTCCTTTTATGTATTTTGTTGTTCTTTGTAAGCTTACGCGTAATGTTACGCAACGAAGTGCTGTGCGAGTGTTTGGTACCAGATCTGAACAGCGGCTGCCGTTTATCTGCGTGGCAGCTCAGGCTGCTAAAGCGCTTCCGTAGAACAATTGATCACCTGTCACCGAAGGAGATGTCTTATCTAAAAAAAATAAGTTCAGTTCAAACAAACAAGTTGGTAAAACATTTTTAAGTAGATAAATTGATGTTAACCACGAAAGAGTAAATTGGGATTTTTGGGAGAAATACGCATGAGCTTCCAGAATATGATTCTGCTTCTGCAGGCACATTCATTACTCTACTCACTGCAGTTTTGCGCCGTTAGTTAAATAAATAGAGGAAATTTGGCTGAGAAAAATACAGTTTACTCCTCTGTGAGAGCATGATTCTGTTCAGAGTACTTCACAGGGCGCTGCGCCTCTTTATAGTAGCAACACAACTACGCTGCCCATTATTCGAATCAGGGCCTCTTCAGCTATGGAACTAGTAGAAAACAACGGGTAGATGATTAGGAGTGTGTGGAATCAGAAGAATCCTGAGATTGATCAAGACGATCTGAATCAGATGAGGAGGACATGCGTCATCTTCAAACCACGCCAGAAGTTCGACATACCCTCACTCACTCCCATACTGTATTAGTAACACAGTACGTGGGAGAACAAGTGGATCCCCTACTCCTACCATCTGGAGAATACTTCCGGGGCTTATTTATTTCCGTTGGAAAAGTTAATATCTGTCGGTTTTTGAAACAGCCAACAGCGCATTTTTCGCAGGAACACGGGTAATACGTTAATGATTACGAAAACTTCTGCACGAAGGCAAGGATGAGCGAGAAACACGTTTCTGACACACTTCTATTTACGCCATTCAGTGTAAAGAGTAAAGACGCGTGTTAATATGAAACAGACATTAACAATCAGCAGTCTAAAGTTGTTATAGCGTAATTATTATTCCAGCAGAAAGTAATATGACACATTCAATAAAATATAACTCTACTAACATTTATTCCAGAAAGGAATTTGAGCGAAGAATCCCAGAAAACAAGATTTTAATGTTTACAAATTCGTACTTTCGTAAGCAACCAATTACGTAAGCATTCATTTGTAGTTTGCACTCAAAAAAGAAATTAAGTTGATTTTGCATAGTAACATAAAACTGAAATATTCATTTATATCATCAACTTGAGTTACATATAACGGTTAAATTTGTCAAACAGTATATTTTTATTTTCTACCGGTTTCACAATTTGCTGTTCTGAAGACGAGCAAACGAATGGTTAATGTTGGACTAAGCCCACGTCGTTCTTTCTTCTTGTAAACTGCTTCACCTCCACACTATAGATATTTAATATTATACAAGTAAACATTTTACTTGTTATAAAAGCATTCTAAGCAAAGATCTGAATACATTAGATAATAACTTCATACAACAAATTGTGACATAATAGCCTTCTGTAACGATCTAAAGAGTCGTCAATATGACAACGAGACACAACGTTAGGGTACGTCTTGAACCTTGCAGGTATATCGGAGTTGTTATTTTTCATCTGTTCTTGCGCATTTTGTTGTAACAAGCACTGAGGTAACAATGACTCAGCCTAGATCTACATCATTGATAAACACTAAGTTAAGATGTCCAGCACACGCTCTCTAATACCAAAAGATTCATTGAAATTTGTCCAGTGTTTCGAGACGCATTCTCAAATCTTCAGTAAAAAAAAAAAAATAAGTGCAATTTTGATTATAAATAAGTGACTGAAAACTTTTTTAATAGATATCTAGGAGAAATTTCCGGAAACAGCGGAACACCAAAATCAGGTTGGTCAGAACCCGCTTCCTCCCGAATGCCTGGGACGAGTGTTAACCAATCACCAACCAAGTTCGGTTTTATGTCTTAACAAAGGGACTGTACTTAATAGCAAAAACAGACCTATTATTTCACTTCCAAGTGATTAAAATAATGCTAAACAAAATGCGATAACATGTTCAACTCTCTTGTTTTCTCCACTGTTAGGTGTAACGAGATAAATAGACGTAATGAAAGTGCGAATAATTATAATTAGCGACTGTAAGATGTAGTATTAAATATGTAATAATGAATTAATTAAAAATCTAAATTTTGATCTAGTGGAAGTGAGTTATTAGGAATATTTTGTTATGGATTTAAGCGTGCTGCTGAATAGCAGCTATTGTATGCCGGGAAGGGACGCTTGGATGTCATTCACCCCCTCTTCCTGCCAACGTATTAACCCAAAGAGCAGTGTCCAACAAGTCCAGCCCCACGGATACAAAAGTTAGCCCGTGGGAGGGGTATTATCTGTGGAATCCTGTATATTGCTCCTTAAACCTGCGCATTTGCCCGCCGGCCCGGTCCAGCTACCAACAGCGGGTAGTGGGAAGGGAGCCGCCAGTGCTTGCAGATAAATTGTTGATCTCTAGAACTGTTCGTTTCTGGACGATTCCTGTTTGTACTCACTTAACTGCCCGTACATGGCACACTTTACCAGTTTCTGGTGCAGATCTTGTATCCGATTTGTTCAAAGTGAACAGAATATGATTTGAATCGTGTGAATTTTACGGTATTTGACCCTTAAAGGGCAAAATTATCATTATTTCCATAGCGAATTTTTCTATTATGAGCCATTTATCTCCCTTGATATCAAACCGAAATAGATAAATAAGCTATCATATTAAAGACTAAGGTCTGTGCTTTGGTTATATAATTATATCTTAAGAAAGGATTATTTCGGATTTCGACCCTTAAAGGACAAAAGTATAATTGTTTCCGTAGCATAGTTTTATAAAAAATTAAAATCTCCACTCAGGCAACATTATAAATTAAGAAAGAAATCTTTCGGAATTCGTCCCTTAAATGGCGAAAGTAATAATTATAGATGTCGTGCACATGAGACACTTCAGAGCCAGGCCACTAGATAGCAGTAGCTCATATCACAGAGATATTAATAAACTGGTTCAGTGGCGTCAACTTTTGTTATGTACCTTTTACACTAAACAAATAAACGATTGAAACAAATGAGGTGCTTCTTCTTTCATCCTATTACAAACCACCATCCTTACTCTTCATTATATTCGCGAAATTTTCGTATGGGTCATCTAGTATATATTATTTCAATAAGGTGTTGTTTCTTTTTTTTTTTGTCACAAGCCATTATCTCCCTTCATATTTAACCGAAATCAATAAATGAAGTGCCATTTTAAAGCTTATGGTCTCCACTTTGGTGATATCATTCATTAAGATAGAAATTTTTCGAAATTCGACCCTTAAAGGGCAAAAATATCAATATTTCTACAATGCGTTTTTGTATCACGAGCCATATATCTCCCTTCATATCTAACTGATACAGATAAATGAGGTTTTATTTTAAAGACTAAGGTCTCCAGTATGGTGACATCACATTTAAAAAAATGAATTTTTCGTAATTCGACCGTCAAAAACGTCAATATTTCTAAAATGCGTTATTTTGTGTCTCGAGCCATTTATCTCCATGCATATCTAACCGAAATCTATAAATGAAGTAGGATTATGAAGAGTAATATCTCAGCTTTGGTGACATCATATATTAGGAAAGAATTTTTTGTAATTCAATCCTTAAAGGGAAAAAGTATCAATTGTTCAACAACGCATTTTTGTGTCACGAGCCATTTATCTCAATTTATATCTAACCGAAATTGATAAATTAGTAATCACTCTAAAGATTAAGGTCTCCGCTATGGTCACATCACATTATAAGAATGGATTTTTTTCGGAATTGAACCCTTAAATGGCAAAAATATCAGTATTTCTAAAATGCTTTTTCTGTGTCCCGAGTCATTTATCTCCCTTGACAGTTAAAGAAAATTGATAAACGAGGAATCATTTTAAAGACTGAGGTCTTTGGTTTCGTTACACCATATTTTAAGAAAGAAATTTTTCAAAATTTGACCTTTAAAGGGCAAAAGTATTAATATTTCTACAACGCTTTTTCCTGTCACGAGTCATCTCCTTTGATACCTAACCGAATCGATAAATGAGGTATTATTTTAAAGATTATAGTATCCGTTTTGCTCACATCATATTTTAAGAAAAAACGTTCTCCAATTTCAATCCTTAAGACGCAAAAATATCACCATTTCTTAAACTGGATTTTTTTTTTTTTTTTTTTAACTCGCTTGATGCCTAACCTAAATCGATAAATGAGGTATCATTTTAAAGAACAAGGTGTTCACTTTGGTCAAACTATATTTTATAGAATGAATTTGACCCTTAAAGGGCAAATGCATCAATATTATTTTTACAACATGTTTTCTTATTTTATTATTACGAACCATCTATCCCCTTCAGTACCTAACCGAAATCGATAAATGACATATCTTTTTAAATATTAAGGTCTCCAATTAGGTAAAATCATAAATTAAGAAAGAATTTTTCGGAATTTGATGCTTAAAAAGGTCGCGCGTAAGAGACAGTTCAGAGCCAAGTCCCTAGATAGCAACAGCAGGTATTACAGAGATGTCAATAAACTGTTGTTTTTTTATTTATTTTTGGTTACGGAAACATTTTTGTTTTGCTCTAGAATTCCAATGTAAACATATTATTCGCACAGCATCACATATCACAGAAATGTTGATATGCTGTGTGCATTTTGTTCAGGTTGGTTGTATTCTGTTAAGGTCAGTGACAGTTTGCCGTACATACAGTGATTTTTAAAGTTTCCTAACTGTTTCGTAATATGTAAGTATTTTGATGCGTACGTATTACACTAAACAAATATTTGCTACAAAAGTGCTGTTCTATTTTTCATTACATTTCAAGCATTCAACCACATAATTCATCGTATTTTACTGGCGAAATTTTCGCACGGGTCGTCTAGTTAAGTAACTAAAAAGTGTTCACAAAAAATGTATCATCACTCAGAACGTGGAAGGCGACATTCAATATTTCAATGACCCGGCAACAAACTGATATTTCCAGGCTATGATGATGTGACTGCATTGTTTCCGTAATAAAATAGGTTTCCAACTGGCATCAAAGGGAGCGGTGTTCCTTAAATGATTACGTTAATAACCGTTTCACAACGGTTTGTTGTAAGTGTATGTCTTAAGCTACCGCTATACGTCCCTATAACAATTGGCAGGATTAGTCAATAATTTACACACAGGTAATGGTCCGTAGAATTATTTTTGACATTTTGCTGGTCCTCGTTGCTCTATGTGAATACTGTGTTGGTTCCTTCAAACGATCATGACCGAAGTCTTTCTTACTCATTGTCGTTTCCGGCCTCTACAGACCTCGACGTTGTCGAGGCGTAAAACCATTGGAAAAAAAAATCTACATTGTTACCTGAACTTATGAAATTTTACAGACGTCCATAGTTCGACTTCCTTATTCTCACAATTAATTTGGCATGGTTAACATTCAATGAATTAGTTGCCGGTATTAAAAAGAAATCTTATTTCTAGATGTTTTAACTTAATAATACAAGGCTAAACCATTCATACGGTGTTTTAAGATGTGTCATAAGATGTTTTTGAAAAATCCATCCTGTCTGAAAGGTAGATAATCGCCCGTATTGTCAACGTGAGAAATAGATTTATTAGTGAGCGGAAGATAATGCAATCTTTATTTCTGTTTCACGCGTCTGTAAGATAACGTCTAATCACACGCATCATAGCGGTAAGGAACAGGAGCTTTACATAACAGTGAACAATAGTTGGGGCAGGGAAAGTGTTAAATTAATCAAACGGTCACCTAATGCGTTACGCCGTCCGGAGGAGATCGCTTGTGTGAATGTACAATGGAAACAAAAGGCTAACGAGCAACGCCAATGTCGCACAGACAGCTTCCCTACATAACAAACGCCAGTGACGATATATACCCGAGAATGGAGCGTCTTCAGTAATTCAAAAATTATCCCGTCTCATCTGTCTCAGAAAGTCAGAATACTAGCTGTCCAAATATTCCCATCCTCTTGATCAAAATAAGTGTGAAGAAGAATCAATGTTGGCATTGCGTTCTACAGAAGCGGGTTTCTTATTGCCACTGTATTTTTTTTTTAAGCTGCTTAATGTCTCTCTAACAGCGAGGTCTTTAGAGATAGGAAAGGATTGGGGGCAAGGAATGGGAAGGAATTCGGCCATGGCCTGTTGAAGGAAGCATCCCGGCATTTGCCTGGAGTGATTTGGGAAACCATGGAAAACCCAAATCTGGATGCCCGGACGGGGATTCGAACCACCGTCCTCCCGAATGCGAGGCCAGAACGCTAGCAGTTACACCACCACGCTCGGTGCCACTATAAAAAGCCATGACTATTACATCGCGCGTGATGCAACCTCTCTTTCAAACCTGTAACAAATGTTGCTGCTTTTATCTTCAGTCAGACAATATAAAAAGAGAAGTAAAATTGTATCCTGCATTTTTTTCTCTCCAGATTTCGTCATCTATATTTCGGTCTCAACAGTCTTTCAGTGCACCAATCAAATTAGATCCCCCCACCCTTATGTTAATCTGACCCACAGGTACCGCAACTTGCATTGAACTTATTTCAGAATTTTCTTTCACAGCCTAGTGTACGACAATGTTTTATTGTTTACTTGAACCATCAGCGAAATTGTTACATCTTATAAATACTATATCTGTTACTATTCTCCTTTGCAAATAACAAATAACGAAGTGACAAACTTATAGGAACATATGTTTCACAACGCTTCTTTCCATTTAATAGTTTCAGCAGTATAAAAATTTTGGATAGTGAATGGAACTGTCTTCGGCTCTTAGACTGCAGAGTCAATGGATTTCGGGTTCACGTACATCTTTTCCTCGTTGAGAGGAAATTAGTGGGATGTAACTACAAGACGTTCTTTGAATGGTGGTATTACGTAAGCCTCTCGTCACTGGCCTTTACTGATGACAACTCGTTTCCGGCAGCACTTGACCACACCGCCGGAACCATCAGGTCATTACGCCATGTTGATGACACAGCGCTGGCGATGAAATGGAACTTCCTGTGTCTCCGGTCCCAGAGCTGGTGGGAGCGGCTGCCACTACTGTAGTCGCTCTGTCGTTACACGATCCAGTGCACAGACAACCAGAGTAATTAGAGGCACTGGGCTCACTGAGATTATCTTGGTTTGCTTGTTAGTAGACATGGATACAGTCATAATCCTTTTTTGCATATATTTTATTGCAGGAAGAACAATTTCTTCACACAATTTATATATAGCGAGTTGCCAGTTAGAAATTTCATAATAAACACATCGTTTTGCTAACGTATGCACTGGAATGACCATCACAACATCATAGAAATCACGCTGATAGACATACCTATACTGAAGTCATTTAAACAATTTCGACTGGCACTATTACAGAATGTAATAGTGCCAGTCGAAACTTATTATATGTTGAAAATAAAGACAGTAAAATCAGGTCTATATTCAAATGCTAACATTGTGTATCAGATAATTATAAGACATCCCGATTTTATTTGTAAACATAGCTGGAACTGTCTCATACTTGTCACCTCTGACCTTAAGTTTGGCGTATTTTGAGGAAGTTCATCCAAAGTTTTAACATGATGAAATGGTAATTCTAAGCATGTATCAAGATAAAAAAAAAGTTATTTAAATAGGAAAAGTAACTTTAAATGAGATGATTTAATTGAGATGACTAATCCTCTGAATTTTCTGTATTTATAGGTATGAATTTATCCATTTCAAATTTTTTTGTTTATGGCTTTACGCCTACTCGACGTCAATGTCATTGGAGGCGAGATAGGACTGGAACAAGGAAAGGGAAGGAATTCGGCCATGGCATTTTTAAAAGTAACCATACCGATATTCTGGGGAAACCTTGAAAAACCCAAATCTGGATGGCGGAAAGGGGATTCGAATCCGCGTACTCCGGAATGCGAAACCAGAGCGTTAAAGCTCACCCACCATGTTCCGTCCCATTATTTCAATAAAATTATAGAACTCGAAGCACAGACTGTTGTCCTGTTCCCTATACGCATTTACAACAAACAAAAGAGAAAGTATTAATTTCAACCAACTGTTCATAACAGGTAATGTATTTGTCACAGTTAAAAAAATATTAATTATTATAATATATCACAACCTGTTCTATTTAGTTATTTTACGCTTTAACAGAAACATAAGAAAAATGTTTCAACGCTGGCCAACGCTAACTCAGCTGCAGGAGTAAGTCAATAACCAATTCACCGAGCGTGGTGGGTGAACAATAAACATTCGGAAGGATGACGGTTCGAATCCCCGTCCGGGCATTCAGATTTGGGTTTTCCATGGTTTCCTCAAATCATTCCAGACGAATGCCGGGATGCTTCCTTCAAAAGGCCATGATTGAATTCCTTCCCATTCCTTGTATCCATTCCTTCTCGCCTCTAATGGCGTCGATGCGGCGTAGAGCCGAAAGAAAAAATAGCAACAACAACAAAAAATATCCAATTGATCGAAAATGAGAATCAGGATTTTGAGGGAAATCCATCCATCCAATTTTCCGTCAAAAAAATATGTAAAGGCTGACAGTGTACATGGATTCAGCGTGCAATCAACCAATGATTCATCTTATTTTTAGAAGACATGTTTTGCTCATACAGAACCATTGATTAATTGAAATATGTATCCCTGCATCGTTATGATGCCAAACGTATTCATACTGATACGATAAATTTCCACAATAACCACTGGACGCACCAAAATAAATTAACTAATTTGTACAGCCTGGATTCTCTGTACTTCAGTAGCTATAAAATACTTAACAAATTTAAAACCAATAAAAATAATTCATACAGAAATTTTTTTAATGAATTTAGTCATGTCATGCGATATAGAAAAATCTCATCATGGGATTTTCGAGCATAGAATTTTATGGATACTTGAACTCATCATTAGCCCAATTTTCTAAATCTTACTACTTTTGCTACACTAAAATCTAGATCAAAGGCAAAAATTATTTGAAATCTGAAACCTGGTTCTGGAAAAATATCTGCACATGGTCTACTTCATCAGCGATGAAAATAGTGTGATTTCAGTCGACAGTTTTGCACAATTTTATTAGACTTTTTTCATGCTATATGAGCTAGTTGTTTATTTTGAACTTGATGTGTTTCCTTACTTGCAGATGACGTCCAGGGGAGTTATAGTGGCGACGGCTTTCCTTCTCTACGAGATGGCAGTGGTGAGCGGGCAGGTGCCCGCGCTGGGAGCCTGCCCCGAAATGCAGACCATGTCCGGCTTCGACATGGCCAAGGTAACGAGCATGCACCACGCCACTGACTACTAAGCACAGGCTGTCACTGTATTGGGAAATTCACACTGAAAAAACCGGTAGCGCACTAATTTCGATGAGCAGCGTAAGTGATAAATGTTCAAACATGAATCGTTCATCAAAGGCACTCCTAGAGAGGTTAACAAAAGATTTAGGAGATACAAAAGGACATAGTTTTTTCCTCTAGCGGGAGGAATTATTTTATTATCAGCGTTGAGGAAATTACTAACACTTAGCACTTTCTCACGACGGTAATTTACCTCCTTTAAAAATTTTGTAACATCACAACACTACATTAAAGGTGTTCCAGAACTTGTTGGTGTTCATTGATCACACATATTAGACTAAATACGACAGCTATAAATGGCGTCTGAGCCCATAGTTGGTAGGATGTAACGAAAGCATTGCGCTAGAGTGATAATTTTAGACTCGATATTTCGCGGGTCAACTTACTTTCTTTGCAATTTTTTGTTGAAAAATCCGCAATGTGTACTGATAACTACCACTAAAGATCAAGAATGCCAAAAAGAAACACCACTCAGTTCCTAGAAAAAGTAGATGCATGTATGACCTAGTTTTGCAAAGACCATCCCTTTCTCTTTCTATTTTTTTTTTTTTTTTTTTTTTTAAATTTAAAACCGATTATTATTGTCATCTAACCGTTCTCATCTCTGAAGTCATCTTTCTCCGGTTCATAATGAAACGATCGATGCAGGATGAAAGAAACGCAATTAAAAATCAGCACGCGGCTACAATTGAAATAAAAATTTCTTCAAAGAACTATACGTTCTTAACCACGAGTAAACAGTATATACATTAAATAAATCACAGGATCCAATACTTCAATATATAATTAATTCCAGTGTCGCTAAGCAATTGTACCTTTCTATCTTACAGATTCTAAGCAATCATTTATTTAAAACTACTTTTTATGTGGCTCCTACCTTGTAGAAAATCAATGGTTTCACTCAGAAGGGGGAATCGGAATGCAGTGAAATCTCGGCTCAATAAAGAGGTTAAGAGTGATTGTAAATGATTAAAATCTAAAAGTTAACTAAAGAAACATCTGTTGAGCTTTACGCCAGCAACTAACGTCTCCCTATGGACTGTATTATTTCTCTGGTTCGTCTCACATAACACGAGATTCCGCATTCTGACAAACATATACCGAAGTAGGTTGAATCCTTCTCACTCAGTTTCGGCACATTTCTAATTCATAACACGTTGCTTTTCTTGAATGCTCATTACGCAACACGGTAAAGCGTGGAATATTATCTGTATCTTGAAGATAGAAATCTATACCCTCTGGCATTCAGCTTAAGAATTTGAATGTTATATAAGAATAGAAGGATAAAGAATTAGTGTGCTAAGAATTTTTGAATTCGAACAAATCACTAAGTGGAAAGAGCAAAATATTGGATTACGAATTTGAACTAGATACAAAAATGCAATCAAAAATCATGATATGCTGCAAAATTGATAACAGAAAAGTAGTGAGGTAATTCTGTTATTTAGGAAGAAAAAATTACAACTGATGGCGAAAGATAAAACCGAAAGGAAATGAACACTGTACGAGCTACCTTTTATCATCAAACTTTAATTTCGAATTCACAAACAACTATTTAAAAGGATTATAGGGAATAATTAAAAGGAATACAAGTTGCTGTCATTTGTTCAGATATTCAGGGAAACATGTCTTCAATAAGCTCCAATACATCTTAAATTTCTTGCAAGTAATAAAATCAAATTCAGTAAAAATTATTTATAAACATTAATTTACAACTTCTACTCCATAGAAAAATATATTTCTAAGATATCTACAAAATAATTGCCAGTGCTTTGTGTAAACGTAGTTAATATAATTAACGTACGTATTATTCGGTGATAGTGTGTCTTATGGTGCTTACATCTGTTTTTTATGTAATTGTTTGTCTTTAAATTGAAAACCTTACACATCCCACATCTCTGATATTGGGATCTATAGAAAAAAGAATATATTGCACTGTAGAATGCTTTATTAAATATAATCTTGGAATATGAAAATTTCAAATGGAAGAAAATTCAAGCATTTGAAATGTAGGGCCAAAAAAGTACCTTAAGCATTAACTCAAATTTGCAATTAGTGTGATGCAGAAGTAATACATGAAGAAATGAGAGTGCGATATTCTTAGAAAAATAAATATATTAAATTAAATGAGTAATGGCTTTATTAACCGTGGAAGGGTTCGGCCGCCAATTAAGAGAGTGTTGATTTGCCGCTCCTGTGCCTCTGTCGCGGATGTCCTAGCCTAACCCGCCAGTGTTACCGGGTATGAGGTATGTACCTACAGCTAGTGCTCCCTGAAATATCAACCCGCTGGCTGAGCAATATGATTTCGGAATATCGATGCACTGTAGACTGGGCAACACGTTCTCAGATCCCTTCCACTTCCGCAAGGACATGCTATCTCGCCACTGCTGTACATACTATCGACATGATAGCTTGGGGATGACTACTGTTATTAGAATATTGAGATTAATATCAGTTTTGTTAATCTTCATAGCAAGAATCTCGAATGCTATGGAATTACAGGTGAATAAATATTGAATTTTATTAGGTCTTATGGCATTTACATTTGCTTGGTAAATTTAACGTTATTTTTAACACAATTCAATGTAATAGCAAGCAAGCAATACCCAGACTTTACAATTAGCCGGATTAGTGCAAACAATAATTGGATTCTAAGTATCTCAAAAGTTTACAAAGTGAATATGGAACATCGTGGCGTCACAGGCCAACAACTAGATGTTATAGATATCATAAAATAAAAAAATGAACCATTACCTGAGTCATGTTACAATGAACAAGAAGCTTTCAGAGTTCAATGTTCGGTGAAATGAAAAGCCAGCTAGCTCAGGGGCATTTGCACAGTTAAAGCTGAGATTCTATTCCCAGGTACTGTTTACGGGTCTTCAAAGCCTCGTGAAACCTTGACCTGGCGTCAGAATACATTACCAAATGTAGGCTGCTCCACAGCGAATTGCGACACGATGTGTCACCGCGAGATAACGTTCTCACGGACAGCTCATCCGTCCAGGCGCCTCTGCGGTGGCTGTCTCACGCCACTGCGAGCCAATAAGCCTCGATCTGCTTCAGGCCACTATCAGCCAAGAAGTGTCGATGTGCATTCGGTCCTCTCCCTCATTTTTCAGTACAGCGCCCGTATCACACGAAAAGGAAGCTCTGCGTTAACATTTGCCAGCCCCGTAGCGTCGTGGCATTGGTGGGATAGCGTATGCCAAAATCACGTGATTTCGAAGGAATTTTCTATTACCTCCCGCCAGTGGTGAGCTTCAAACCCTCGCATCTTGGCTGAGAGGTCAGCGCCCAGCCTCTGTTAACGGGATCTGCCTCTCACCCCCTGGCACCATTACTGTGTTGCTGGGACTCCGTGTCGTCGGCTAAAAGCTATGTCCAGCTATGCGAACGTTCAAAATTTTCCACTGACCGCTAGCATTTTGCACCATTTCATATTGAATTTGCTCCTTTATAATAGCAATCTTGCATTAATTATAATTATATACAATAATTTGGTCACCCGGGCTTATTATGAACAAATTACCTAATGATTTGTATAAATTAGTATTAAAATAATCTGAATGATATTCAAATTGGAGTGTGACGTAAAAGCGGCCCGCTACAACATTGCCTACCTTCTCGGCGATCCGTGGTCAGGAGTGGCACTTCTCATCAGCCGACGCACAGCTTCAAAAAATACTAAAAGCCTTCAGCGACTACTGTAACGAGTGGCGAATTCAAATAAAAAACACGTGTCCATGGGATACACATGCGTATAAATGGAAGGGAAATAGGATACGTTGAAAGAGCTAAGTACTACCTAGAAGTTAAGTTTGACCCAAACCTCACCTTCCAAAGCCACTATACCATAGTAGCAACCCAGAGCCGGCTAAGATTAAAGAGTCTGCGCGTGCCAAAAAATGTAAACCTTGGCTGCACTACAAAAATTATACAAAGCGCTAATACGGCCGTACCTAAGATATGCACACGTGCTCATGCGTAAAGCATCTCGCACCGGATGGTTGCGCCTGGCACTACGGGCTGATAGGAAAATTCTGATCGAGGCACCACATACACAAACAAAAGAGCAACCACTGGACGAGTACGTGGCGGGAACTCATCAGAAAGTACTTCCACAAAGCTTTTGACAGACCATTCTTTAAACAAATGACTGACAAAGTTAATAACATGGACAGTACAAACTACACCCTAAAAGCAATGCGTGACACTCAAAGTACGGCACTCATCACAACACGGAAATTAGCAAATTCTACAACGTCACCAAGCACTATACACAAGCAATTTGGTAAAATTCATAACACACAAAATCCACCTTCACACGAAGGCAGACAAATGAAAGATGACACGACACCCTAGCAGCTCCCCTCGCTCTTCCAAAGGCAAACTCACCGCTGGTCGTGGGTGAGTGCTTGGGGACGGAGTCTGGCTTCCAATACAAAAAACATAGCCGATGCTGAAGACCAGCACACAGTAAACCAGTGCCCGACTGACAAATAACAAAAATGCTAATGCTACAGGTTAATACGGAATCGGAATCACAGAAACGATCTGGTGTACTTCACATTACATACTCTGCTATGCCACAGAACGAAACCGGATTAAGGGCTTTTTAAAACGACTGAGGAGGGTGCGACGCAAAGCGCCGCTGGTGGACGATGTTCTCGCCATCAGCTGTTTTCTCCCTTACGCTTCTCACCGACTGAAAATTGTTTCTTGTATCCACTATTTCAACAACATGCTTTGGCACTGTAATCCTGGCCGATACCGGAAGCCAAATATGAGTCCCATTTAGAACTGTATTAATTAGTTGATAGCTTATATTTTTGTCACCAGACTATCTGAATTGTATCAGAGCCGAGCAGGGAGCTACCTGTGTGATCAGTGAAACTATGAAATGTCTTATGATGTATAATATATCCTTCAATTTTAATCCTTTCAATGATGTTCTTTGCTGATTTTGCCTTGAAATACACGTTACAATTCCGTGTCACATCATTCTTCCCTAATCATCGGTTCAATATCTAGGTACAAAGTTATTAAAAGCAATTACTACATGGATGGACTACCACAATATTACATTTAAATAAAAACTACAACTGTACAAATTAAAGTTAATTCATCCTTTACATTAGATTAAGATGGTCCTTCACATAATCTTAAGTGCCCATATCTTGTTCAATAAGAATTAATATCAATATCTTTTTTAAAAAAATGTATTTATAGAACGTTCTGAAAGATGTAGTTTCTGTTTATAAACAAAATTTTATTTTTACAGTCACTAAAAAAAATCATTTTATAGCTTGTATTCGTTATTAAAAACTAAAAGAATTCATTCTTTCATTATTCTTTTTGGAGACAGTCTTCATCAAAATTTCTTGATCTTGAAGATATTTGATTAATGATTTTTTGTATTTATAAAGCGATGAGATTTCATGAGATTTGCAGTCACATGCTATTTGGCATCAATTTGCCTAAGCTTTAAAACAGCCTACCGTTAATTGAGTTATCTAAAACAAAATCAAAATATGTTGGTTTTACGTCGTGATTACTTAATACGAATCGAATTATAACCGTATAATTAACACCATAAATACAATGATAATGTACCAGTTCGTTGATCGATTGTGATGTGCTTTTTTTTTTTTTTTTTTTTTTTTTTTTTTTTTTTTTTTTTTTTTTTTTTTTTTTTTTTTTTTTGCTGTTGTCAATCTTTCGACTGGTTTGATGCAATCCTACATCCCTTCCTATCCTGTGCTAACCTCTTCATTTCTACATACTCCTTACAACATTCAAGTTTCTGGTATTCCTAAAGTCCATGTTTCGCTACCGTAAAGTGCTGTGCTCCTATTTTAAAAAAACGTTGTTTCTCCAAATAGTAAAAGAAAACTGACAGTTGGATGGTTTGCGGTTGTTGTTAATGGAATTGATGTATCTGGTTAAAAACTTAAAACTGTTTTTGGGGAAAATTAAAACTCAGAACTTGACGAAATGCTGCATTGATAACTGCACTTTTCCTACAACTTTTACGAATTCTATAATGTGTCTGTCATTCAACAAATGTCTAACACGTGAGCCATGTTTTAAAATTTTAAGCACTTTTTTTGCATTACAATTGCTGTCATTATTTAAATCTATTACACAGTGAGACCTCAGCATAAAGTGAGATTCCCCGAAACAAACAAATATACTTGGCGCTATCCTATTCAGCAAGATGTAAAACTAATTTAAAACAAACGGGTATTGGAAATACATTTTAGGCTTAGTACAGTGTTACATGTAGTGGTAACTTTAAAATGAATAAATACATATCAACAATACAGAAATATTCGTGCGTAATTCATTTAAGAAGTCATCACGTTTACCAAGATTTAAACAAACAGTCGACATTTTCAGTAGATGGGAAACAATTAGCAGAGGGCTGGTTGTGTGAATGATGTCATCATCTAATATGATGTGGCCTCTGAGAGTTTCATAACTCAGGTAGAATTTGAACAGCCTTGTGCAGGTCAAACAATCTTGAGCGATCCTCTGCCAGTTAACTCCAACAACCCTGTATATGACCTTGACCCAACGGTCTGGTGGTCTTCCTCTCGGTCTCACTTTCGAGAGGATGTCTTCTCCATGATGTCTGTGTCCCCTGAGACTGATCTTATGTCAGTTGCTTTCTTCTTGCCTTTTCTACTAAGGTTTCATAATGAACAGCGATAAAATTAGCCTCAAGGTGTTAATGTGCGTGTGTTTATGTTGCAGTACATGGGCCGGTGGTACGAGGCGGAGCGGTACTTCGCGCTGTTTGAGTTCGGTGGCAAGTGCGTCAGCGCCAACTACAGCGACTCCGGGGACGGACGAGTGGCCATCGTCAACAGACAGACCAGCTCACTGTCAGTATACCCTCCAGACAACAAGTAGCTTGGGCGGAACTCACTTCACTCGGCTCCACTGTATGTGTTCTGTTGTTGCAGGACTGGCATCCGGTCGACTATCGAAGGCGAGGTGCACATCATCGGCAGGACAGACGACTCCAAGCTTAGTGTCCGCTTCCCCTCGCTGCCAGGTATGAGCAACCCAAACTCAGTGGAGAAAAGGCCCTTCAGTTTAATTCATCATTCTTGCTTAGTAAGCAGCTATCTTCGAATATTAAAGTCACAAAATTAGCAGCTTTAATTCTCTCGCCGAAATCAAACTTCTAAGTGTGTCGCAAAATTTCTTTATCACAGAATTGATATGAAATGAATTATCATATTCTGATTGACTTGAAAAATACGATTTATTTTAAAAATATTATGCTAGTAACCTGTACAGAAATTTTTTTTCGTTATTAACCAATTCTTGCGTAAAGTATCTCATGAAAAATTGTGCATATCATTGGCTACAAAAACTGGTTATTGGATGGAAATCTTTTTTTATTGGTACGCTATTCGTCCGTGTTATTAAAATATTTTGTACCTTTGAAAATGAATTTAGTAATGGAAAGGTTACAAAATAAGTCTGTCTCGAAATATCAACAAATTATAGATTAGTCATATTTACTTCGATGTCATATGCGGACAGTCTTGGTAATGAGGAAGTCTACAATTAGTTCTTAAAAAAAAAAAACAATGTTACCAACTACCGACAACATTATAAAAATATAACCATTTTCTAGTGTAAACTACAAACAGACAATATTCCATGTTAGCTATTACATATTAATGCAATTCCATTTGTAAGCAGCGTGTATATGATAATAATACACCACTTCAGTACTTGTAATTACTTTCCCACCATTCATACCCCCAAAACTCATATTATTTTCGTAGCCATCTTTAGTTACTAAAGTCGGAGAGTAATGTTTACTCACGAAATGAAATAGGTTCTGAAGAAAAACTCTTAAGTTTAGATTTAAAGCTGTAATACTTCTGCAAATAACAATTAGTTCCCGTAGTTGGAGACGGAATAAAGAAGCTTCCTGTAAACTTGAAAATTATTTGTAATCTCAGTGAGTGTTATACATGTTCACAGCGTAACATCCATGTCTAAAAGCATCAATAGTGAAGTGTTGAGGACTTTTCAATACGAAATACAGTGAGGAGTAATTGTATTGTGTGGGCATTGTAAGCATACCTTGATTTATAAACAGATTTCTGCACGATTTCCGTGGGCTTATTCCTCAAACGATTCTTATGAAACTTATTGATAAAATCAAGGTGATATGAATGAAATAATGGAAAACTTCTGCCACTTCTAGCAACAGCATAAATGCCATATATAGTAAACTACTTACTAATAAATGGCATAAATGAATATTCATGAACTGTACCTGAACCAGAAATAATGTTTAGTACCTTTCCAATTTATTTGCACGTAAGGTGTATGGCAATGTTTTGTGGTATAATTGCCAGTACCCGCATTGAGTTGAGTATTGTGTTGAGATTGTTTGTTGTGTTACAGTGTCGTTCGCGGCTCCTTACTGGGTCCTCGACACCGACTACGACAACTTCGCCGTCGTCTGGTCCTGCACCAACTTCGGCTTCTTCAGCACGCGTGAGTACACGGGAAGAGGACGCAAACACAACCAACTTTCTTATACCAGTTCGTAGGGAAAGGAGACACGTACTACAAGAAAGCAATATAATGATGATAATGAGGTTTTATTCCTTGTATTTGGTAGTCGGCCTGTAGCCACTCAGCCAGCACTTAATGTATTATATATATCGTCAATGTTAATGAATCTTTCCGAATTTTAATAGTAGGACAACACATACAACACAACACTTAACCAAAACATCCATGTCCCCGGCCGGACTCGAACCGGCAACCATCGCTATGTGGATCTACCACTCTAGCCCCCACGCTACCGAAGCCGGCGATGATAATGTCATTAATCTGTCCCCTTCCAGGCAATTATTTACACCTTACTGTCGTTCTGCATAATAACATACAACAAAACAACACCAAACATACAGATCATCTGAAACAGATTTTTTTATAAATATAACGCCATCTACAAGCAACTGTTGTGGTGAATGTTTTTTATTCACTAGACTCGTTTCGTCCTTATGGTGCCGGGCATCATCAGGGCTCTGTAAATGTATGTTTTTTGCTTGAGTATCATTACAAGTACACATGTACGTTCTCTGTTGTATATAATAATTGTAATGATACACATGTAAGAAACAACATTCACTTACAGTCCTCTAAAGATGTCCCATATCATAAGGGTAAAACTCGTATGGGGAATAAGAAAAAAAAATTCACCACAACAGTTGTTTGTAGATGGCATTTTATTTACAAAATCTGTCGTTCAGAAACGGCATCAAAATGGTCTACAATCAGATTTACTATCAAATATTATTTATTTATAAAATTCACACTTACAAATTAAAAGTGACAAACAAACGATAAGTTCTCATCTATTTTTACAGATTATTCGACAAATTACCTTTTTTGATTCCTCATCTCTACTTTTTAATCGCTTCATAATTAATACCATGAATTAATTTTCAACATTCCACACACATTATAATATCGTGGTAAATTTGGCGTAACAGTTAATAAGAGCGAACAGTAATGTCTACTTAGTGACAGTTTGTGGGCTAAAGGGAATACGGATATTGGTACGGTACCTCCGTTTGTCTCCTTAGCTCACATTTATTACTGCCCGACACTGATTTTGGTAGCGTACGTCCATTACTTATAGATTGGAAGGCAACTACTAAAACTACAAATATTAACTGAATTTTTATTAAAATAACTCTAGTTTTTAATTATTCAACCTAGCAAGCAACTGAGTAACAAATAATAACAAAATATAAGATTGTGGAACGCTTACGAATTGCTATTTAAAACTTCAAGGGATCCCAGAATTTATATCCTGGGAAGTGTGCATCAACAAAGTCAGTAAAAGACAAAAACTGAGCTGCTGATTATATATCTTCCCACGTAATCTTTAATGCCCATGGAAAACTAATTTATCTGAATCTTTTGTGACTAGTTGTGTGCTACGCCCAATGAAAAAAGTAGTGTACGCTTGTTGCCGTTTTGTCACATTTTGGCCGCAAAGGGCGAAGCAAAGGAGAAGCAAAGGCAAAGCAAAGGCTAATATCACGTTCTGTCCGATAGTTCATCCTTTTGAAACCATCATGAGCGGCCATTGTGAAGTAACTATAATTAAAAATACTTACCAACTGAAAAATTTCTAGGAGTAATTCAGCCTTTTAAAGAAACTCACATATCACTATTTGTATCACTATCAGTACTTACACATTTTACACTAATATCACTGTAATTAAAAACAGACGTCGTAATATTCATTGTGCACTGCAAAAATATGAAACAAAAACAGCATATATAATGTACATGCTACGGTACATTGTAATACCTATTATATTTTGTAACAAGGGTACAGATTGCAGATATTGAGATACGAAATGATGTAGTTAATAGCAAGACTAATTGTTATAACCCTAACTTCAAGTACGCACTAGCCTCAAATACACAGTGAACAGCGGCAACTTAAGTTCAAAACCAGGATTAAGTTATTTCCCATGGAGTTCAGATAATTGTGATCAGTTAAATTTGTGTAGAGTTTACTGTGGTGGCGAGGGTAGCAGACGTGAGTTTTTTTGGGTGGGGGAGGGGGGGACTGTTGGAACGTTGACTGCTGTTTTTAGCCATAGGGATCATAATTTTTTTATAGCTTTATTATATTCCAACTTATACATTAATTTCTTGTGTATGGGGTTTTATATTAGTTGGGTTCTGTGGACACTTGGTCCTTGTTTAATCCTTTTATGGGATTGATGTCTGTATCATTTGTATCAGTAGTTCTGTGATTTTGGTGCTTCTCATTGTTGCTGGGCTCGTCTTCTTCTTGCTGGGGGTGGGGCCGCCTGTGGCATCTAGTAGAGCCTTGTTGACGGTGGGCTTATGAAACTGGTTTGTTGGAGCAGTGCGTTGTCTGTCAACAGGTAACGCGTGGATCCTGACGCGGGAGAGGTTTCCGACGCTGGAGGTGATGGAGAAGGCGTACTCTGCCGTGGACCGGCACGGCGTCTCCAGGGCGTTCTTCATCCGCACGGACCAGAAGAACTGCCCCTCGCTCTACTGACCGCAGCCAACGGCCACCGTCCAAACGCCACTGCCTTAGCTTTACATGACAAATCACACTACATCGGTCTAAAATTCTGACAACATCTTTACCAATCCGAGAACCAGAATCAGTAAAACAACATGTATGTTTCTTTCTCAGGGATTATTGTTATTTAACAATGGTTGCGGCTGAAAAGTGACGAACACATAGCTTAGATGATTGTAATTATTCAAGTTGAAAACGACTAACAGTGAAGCGCTTCCTTCAGGAGCTCAAAACTCCTACTACATTATACTGGATTGCTTCGTGTAAGATGTGAAGACTATTACATGTCAAAAGCGTAAGGCTTTGGAATGATTTGAGTGAGCGTTGATATATTACTCTTACCGTCAGGTGAAAAGCATAAGACTTTGGACTGCCCTTATATATTTATAAAATATTTGTTTTCCTTTTTTGTAAGAATTATTTTTGTAAATAAACTTATTTATTGACGTATCTTTTATGTATTTACTGGGAATGAAAATGTTTTGGTTGCATGAATTCCCCTGGCTAACACATTTCACTGACTATATTTATAAAAAATATTTAGTTCATCAATATATAATACCTTTCGTGTGACTAATGTAATATTCCTGAAAAAAGACTCATTAAATGTTTTTATCACAGGTTCCTGTTATTAAAATTGCGGATCGTTGAACATCCAAAAAAAAAAAAAATTTAGGTGGACATCTGGTTTTATAAGAGGGGCATTAGTGTTTGAAGTTTTTTTTTATTAAAAAAAAAGTACCTAAGACTGAGTCGAGCTATTGCTGCCATTATCCAACTCATGAAGCTGGTCTCACAGGTTAGCCGCGTGGAGCCACACATTGGCTCAATTTTGTTTCACGCTGTCTGTTGTGTGATCGTTTAGCGTCTTTTCGAGAAAGATTCCATTCAGTCACATAACCTCTCATCATGTGATTTAAGTGCCGCAAGAAATCCCACATGATACTGGAACTATTGTCCGTAGCGGGTGGATACATTGGATGATCTGAAATTGTCTCTTATGCCTTTGCTGGACATTCATTCCATAAATAGTTTCTTAATTAATCGAATTTACACATTCAGTGGCTTATATTTTTGCCTAAATTTTAAAAAAATTCTTGGTACTACTGTATGACAGTTAATGCGTATGTTTTCCCTTGTATATTCTTTCGTGTCTGTAGAAAACTCGCTCATTTTTTGTATAAAATTATGTTAATAATAATTGACTTTTTGTATTGCATTAGCTTTAGAAAACGACTAACAGTGAAGCGCTTCCTTCAAATAAAAAAATAGTACATAACTATCTTTTTAGTATAAGATGATAAATTGCTAACACTCTTCCGTCTCTGCTTATCACTTTTTACCCATTATTTAAAGTCTTCTGTGCGCTGATGAAGTCCTGAAGTTAACATCTCTATCCGAATCCATATAATCCCTATCCTAACAACTTGAAGACCTCTATAGAAAGTATCTCTGACATTTTTCTTTCCATTTTCTGGTGCATAAAACCTAATGACCAAATTATCCCTCTGCCAATTTTAAATCATGTATGCATCAATTTTATTTATCCAGATATATCTGTATCCTCTCTCTCCATTTTTTATTTATCAACATTTTCATTTAGGCTGTTGCTATTTTTCTAACTCCACCGTATATCAGGATAGACGTGTTGATAGCTCAAGAATTTTCCCTCAAAAATATCTATTCCTCGTTCTGGCAGCGTGTTTCTTAATTATTGCTCCCTACCAGTTCATGAATTTATATTCCTTGTACATATTTTTAGTTTGAGACATTTCGGATTCAAAGAATAGATCCGGTTTTTATTGTTTGTTGCCAGAATGATGAAAACAGAACCGTTATAATTTCGTCATGTCTCTCCGTTAATCAGTAAATCAAAGCCTCGTGAAGCTGTCGCCTTAAATAGTTCCTGATTAAATTTCACAGTACTTCGGTAACAGCGAAACAGATCAATACACAAATAAATAAAATTTTAAGGTGCATTTCCCTATAGAAACAGCAGTTGAATTTGTATTTGGCACCCCACCGAATGTGGTGCCTCGAACAGGTATTAAAAAATCGATTCTATTTTGGAAAAAATTATTTCGTTGCATATTTCGCGAGTTACGAACAGAAAAAATCGTTATAGTGAATTTTCCCTTCAAATTCGCCCTGGAACTGAAAAATCTGAAGAAATCAAGGTTACGGGCACCACATAAAGGCTCGCCAAGAAAATTGTTCTGGGAAAAATACGTTGTCAAGGGTTTTTTTAAAAAAAAAATAATAATAATCACGTAAGATGGGTAGAGTAATCAAGAAACTGAAAAACATTCACTATGGAATATTCCATCGTCGGTACACGTTGACTGTTGACGTTGATTGATGTATTATTTCCGAAACCTCAAATATTTTGTTGACGATATTCTTTAATATCAATCAAGCATAAGTAGGCTTATGTATTGGCGATTTCGAACACAGTGCTGTTTTTTTATTTTTTTAATATCAAAGCTTTGGCACAGCATTAACATAATCATCATAGAAAAATTACGAAAACCGCCAATATTAGTGTACATCTTGATATTTATTCTTACCTGTTTGCAGTATTATGAGTAGTTCGTAATGTAACATTATGTTAGTACTGTTTTTGTTGGAATGGGAACGAACGCAACTGGCTAGTATTTATTATTTGATCTTTCCGACAAGCCTGCTGCTTTTGTCAGCAGAGACTCGACTCGCTACTTGTATTGGTTCCAAGGGATTAAGTAACGAACAATATATTCCCGCTTTTATCCGGAAATTAGTAAGAAAAGGTAATAAGAAGCGGCACTGCGTGGGGCCCGAATATGTGTTACTTTTCTGCATACCACCGTCCTAAAGAACTGGAGTAACACAGAAGCAAGTTCAGGCTGATGTGCACTGTGTTAATAGTTTAATTAAAATGGCGTAAAAAATCTTGAAAACCGTTAACTTTCACACAGCGCGATGTTGACTTCTGGTAGATGGTGCATACCCTAGTAATGTTAAAACAATGTACAAGTATCTCTGTCGTCGCTGAGGAGACGAAAGTTAAAAGCAAAAACAAAAATCATATCGAATCCATAGTCAAAAAATGTTCAATAAAATCTTCTGGATTATCTCTTGAGAGCGCTAGCTTTTCCGCATGTATCTACTTCCTCAGTAGCTTTTGACTTGATGTCAAAAGTTTCGATACCAAGCGGGTGAAAACCTTTATCACGCTCAAGTATTCTGTCAGAATGAGGTGTAATGTTATTCTTTGACTGTTTGCTGTCTCCTCAGTTTGCCGTAGCGTTAACCTTTGTTTGTCTATCCTATTTACGCAGAACTGGAACAACAGCAGTGGGAGGTGTTTCGGTACCTGGAACTATGATACGATTTTTTTTAAAATATAAAAGACATCCGACTGATTATGATATTCAGTTTTCTCTGTCATTTAACTTAATTCCACAACATCAATTATTTTTCTCTGAATTCGAGTATCAGAGCTTTCCCACAGCAATGGCAACGCAAGAAGAATCCAACACTCAACCAAATTCACCCATTTCCCAATCGACCATCTTCTGTACATGCTACCTCGCTGCCGCAGCCGAATATAGCATTACTGTTTCGACCTAAACTAAAGTGGGAAGAAATTATGTGAGCAGAAACTTTAATCAACATTGCTTCACTTACAGTTTACTTTCCACAAGGAATCTACTCATGACAGTTTAATGAGGCATTACTTCCAGGAAACCGAAACCGGTGGAAGAACGGTAATGATGGGGCCTGACACCTGGGAGGTCGCGGGTTTGAATTCCTCCTGAATGTCTCTGGTGACATCTCTTTCTCCCACAAGTATTTAATCACACGGCTAATTTCTTTCCTCTCTATTACATTCTAAATGCACACCTGATCCTCTTTGAGCACCTGTAATAAAACAAAGGTTTGCTTTAGGGTGCTGTGCAATAAGAATTACACTAATCAGTCAGAACATTAACCATCTACCTAATAGCCAGTGTGTCCACCTTTGGCACGGCTAACGGCGGCGACACGTCCTGGAATGGAAGCAATGAGCCCTTGGTAGTCATAATGTTCTGGCTGATCAGTGTAAAACTTTTTTTTTTTCAAGGTGGCATGAAATAGTTTTCTGGCCAGCCCATAAACGTAGTGGATGACCTTCACATTTATCGAATTGTTGACTGATATTCTGGGATAGTTATAAATACATTGAGCTATATTGAAAACGGTAAACAGTAAATACTGCTCATTTTACATTAGTCAGCGACTGTTATATATTAAACATTAATGTATGTCAATCATTTCTCTCCGGAAACGAGTCAGATATAATAAACGCGTGAAAAAAATTTTCAATCATGATTATCTAATCCATTTTCGTTGGGGTAGTCACTGATGGACTCTAAGAAGAGTCATTTTAAGTTGATAACGTTGTTCTGTATCCTCTGCCTGTTGTAATACACACAAGCTAAGGCTGTGGTGCAGACTACTCAGCAGCGCCTTTGACACGGTGCCCACGGTACACGAAGAGGAGGGTAGCCTATTTGCAGGTGTAGTACTGTACCGGTCACTGATACACAAAGAACAGAGTTAATAGTCAAAACTCGAAATAGCATCCTACACAAACAGGAAGAGGTTGGGTTGCACATGCAACAGCTATCAGAACATCAGCTCTTGTCTTAGTATACTCAACTGCAGATTACTGCAGTCCAATTTAATTCAATAGCAGTCACAAAAAAAAAGATCGAGACAACTAAACGACAAAATGAGAACAGTACCTGGACTGTAAAATCTACAGCCACAGAATGGCTACATGTTCTTTCTAGCATCTCCCCCCCCCCCCAAAAAAAAAAAAAAAATCTCTGAAGCAAGCGGCTTTAAAAAAGGAAACGCAAAATTTAAAACACTACATCAGGATTGCAAACATCAGACTCAAAACAGATTAAAGTGAAGGTATTCAATATTGAAATTTTGGAAGATGCTGGTCCCAAATCACTTCAACATAAATGAAGCATGGGGCGCTGAGTGGGCCATTTACAATCCTGAGACCGGATGTGGTGTGTGAGCGGGAGAGCGAGGGTTCGAATCCCCGTCCGACCATCCAGTTCTGGGGTTTCCATGGTTTCTCCAAATCACTCCAGACGAATGCCTTGATGCTTACTGTAAAAAGCCATGACCGATTCCCGTTCCTTGTCCCCACTACTTTCACGCCTCTAATGACCACGACGTCGACGAGGTATATATCAGCAAGAGAAAAAAATAATCCAGACAAACAAGTACTAATACAAGGCGCTACGTAACAGCCACCTGGGTTCAACCCACCTACGAAATCTAGACGACACTGAATCGCGTGAGAACAGGTTACGGTAGATGCAACTATTGGATGCACAAGTGGTGAATAATGAAGAATACTGACTGTGGTAATCACCAGCAAACTATGCACCATGTCACCATGCAATGCTCTCTCAGGACATTCAGCTGTAGGAGGCAGCTGCTCCATGAAGTAGCCACAGATGCAATTGAATAGCTGCAATCTCTGGACATAAATCTGTAGAAATGTCTACGTCTTATTGAATCTACTGTAATTCAATACAGTTACTACCTTTGTTTCCTTCATCTACATCTACATCTATACTCTGCAATTCACAATTACTGTGGGTGGCAGAGGGTGCTAAGCACCAATCCTATTTTAGAGTATTCCAGTCCCGAATAGAACGAGGAAAGAAAGAATACATAAATGTATCAGTACGGCATCTTATCTCTCGAATCTTATCCCGTCTGTCATTGCGACCCAAATAGGTTGGCGGAAGAAGTATTTCGTTGCACTCGTAAATTAGAGATTTTCGCATATTCTCCAACAAATTTAAACGAAAACGACGTCGTCTGTCCGCCAAACAATCCCAGCCCAACCCACGTATCAGCTCTGTGACACTCACATAAGTACTGTAACTAGCGGTCACGAATCGAGCTGCTCTCCTCTGTACTTTCTCTAACGTGTCAATCAATCCCTAGCGATACGGATCCCAAATTGTACAACAGTATTCCAAATGCGGACGCACTAGTGTTTTGTACGCTATTTCCTTTGTATGAGCATTGCAGCTTCTCAAAATACGACCTATAAAACGTAGTTTAGAATTAGCTTTGCCTACGACGGAATTTATGTGCAAGTCCCATTTCATGTTGCTTTGTACTGTTACGCCTAGATACTTCAGGGAATCGACCGTGTCAACAACTGAAATGTTAACTTTGTACTCGTGAGCAAACGGGGTCTTTTTATTACTTATTTGCATTGCCTTGCACTTTTTACAGTTAAGTGTAAGCTGCCATTTACGGCACCATTCCGAAATAACATCCAGATCGCGCTGTATTTCTAAACAATCGTCAGAGCACCCCACTTCCCTATAAATAAGTGCATCATCAGCAAAAAATCGCATGCTGCAATTAACGTAGTCACCGAGATCGTTTATAAAAATTAAGAAAAGAAGTGGTCCTATTACACTTCCTTGAGGAACGCCCGAAGTAACATCTAGCTTTGAAGAGGCTACCCCGTCAACAACGACATACTGCGACCGACCAGTTAGAAAATCGCGTATCCATTCGCAGATCTGATCAGATATACCGTACGCTCGAATCTTCGCCAAAAGGCGGTTATGTCGAACAGAGTCAAAAGCCTTCTGGAAATCCAAGAAAATAACATCAACTTGTGATCCTGCATCGATAACCTTCATTACGTCATGCGAAAATAGAGCCAGTTGCGTTTTCGGTATATGTAAGTCTATACCTTCCCTAATTATATGCATGAACCGAAGCCACATCTCTTCAACCGAGCCTCTTCCTTCTATAAAGGTAATGTAATCATCCCTCAAAAACGTTCTTAAACTCTCCTTTGCGGCCTTTTCAAACCTGTAAACGACCCTTTCTTTTTCCTTTTTGCGCGCGGATATTAATTTTACTGTAGCAATTACAGCTTTATGATCACTTATTCCCATGGTGGTAGAAATGTCCGTGAATAACTCAGGCCTATTCGTAACGAGAATATCTAAAATGTTTTCGTTATCGTTGTGGCACCGCGTTGGTTCAGTGACGAGCTGCTCCAGATTAAGATCTGAGAAAAGGTCAAGAATAATTTCACAGGATGTGTACGTAATTATTCCAGTCGATATACGGAAAGTTGAAGTCACCTCCTAGTATTATTGCATGATCTGGAAATTGACGAGCTATATTACTTACATTAGTTCTTAAGGCCTCAGCAATAGATACATCTGCATCTGGTGGACGATAGAAAGACCCTAATACAAGTTTTGTCCTAGCTACTTTTAGTTTAATCCATAGGATTTCACAGACCGTATCGATATTTATTTCGCTACACGACAGGTGTTTACTAACAGCTATAAATACACCGCCTCCATTGGAGTTCAACCTATCCTTACGGAAAACATTCATTCTATCGTTAAATATTTCTGCTGAACTTGTATCCGGTTTTAACCAGCTTTCAGTACCTAATACAATATCTGCTTCTGTACTACTAATAATGCTTTCAAGCTCAGGCTGCTTATTACAAACACTTCTACAGTTAATAACGAGTACTTTTAATGGTCGAGACTGATTTACGCTACTCCTAACATATGGTGCCGAATTTGATTGGGCTGCCCGTAACTGTGATCCCAGTTTCGGGTCTTCCTGCCTCAGCCTAAAAAATCCCCCAATGCACTCCACACGGCCCCTGCCACCCGTGTAGCCGATTCACGTGTGTAGTGCACTCATGATCTATCCAAGGGAACCCTACACGACTCGACCGCATGGCGAAGATCTAGGAATCTGCATCCATGATTATCGCATAAACGCCGCAGTCTCTGGCCTCGACTCGGCTCTGAACCAGAGGTCCACAGTCGGTTCTATCGACAATGCTGCAGATAGTTAACTCAGCCGATATCTTGCGGTCATCAGCCACAGAGCTCACCCTTTGAGCAAGCCGCCGGAAGGAAGAGAGGATAGTCTCTGACCCCAGGCGGCAAGCATCGTTGGTCCCGACATGAGCTACAATCCGCAGCTGGCTACACCTCGTCCGATCAATGGCATCCGGGATGGCCTGATCCACATCTTGGATCAGACCTTCCGGAATAAACATTGAATGGACACAGGACTTCATCCCAGACCTATTCGCCAAGTCCCTAAGGGGTTCAATAAAACGCCAAACGTTGGAGCTACCTATCACCAAAATCCCCTTCTGTGGTCGCTCAGGCCTTGCGGGCAGTGGGGCTGGCAACTCGCTGTTTGACGATTGTGGATCTGAACCAGACCCAGACAACACATCAAACCGGTTGGACAATGGTACAAGTATGTCCTCCTGGGATTCAGACTTGCACAACTGCCCCCGCATGCGGCATGGACCCCGGAAACCACACGCCAGACACCGTCAGGTGACCGCCGCACAGGCTCCAAGGTCTCAGCCTGGACTACAGATACGATGCTGGGAACAGGAGAACCTGCGATAGCACTAGCTTCAGCGGAGTCTCCCATAGCACATCTGCTGCAGTCGCCTACGGCAGCTTCCAGCCTTGTAACTTTCGTTAGCAAAGCTGCAAGCTGAGCGCGAAGATCAGCCACCTCAGCCCGCGCCTTCACACAGCAATCACAGTCCCTACACATATTATTTCTAAACAAAAGTTACGGAGAAGATGAAAGATGAACTAACCGAGTGATATAAAATAAACTGTTCACTACTTACAAACAACCGATAGACACGACGAAAAAAAAACCTAAATTAACAAAGAAGGACTTTCTCGCGTAACGGTTACAGATGACCAACTGACTACTGGCGCTGTTAAACAAATAAGCAAAGATGGACAAAAGCTATCTACACACTTTAAACTAAACCAATCACAGATGCTTGTTGACGCTCGGAGTGAGCGGACGTGTCGTGCTGTGCGCTCCGACTTAGCAGTGTATGTAGTGTTGTTGCAGTGTTGGTTTTGGGTTTTGTGGATTCTGTGTTTCTACCAGTGTCCGGATACGCCTGCCATTGCAGCTTCAGCATTGTACAGGTACTGTGAAAAATTGCTATATTGTGAGATAGATCCAGCGAGGCTTCGGCCTTGAGAATTGACCTGCAGGTTAACAAAATGGATTTAGTTTGTGATGAACCCACATATTAGGAGTCGCAGATGGAGCTCAGTAACGGAATGAATACGACAAGCGATACTAGTGACTGCGTTCCAAATGCAATTCCTTTTGCATTTGGAGAGAGGTACGAGGAGCTAGTTAAATACCTAAATGAGATCCAGGGCCAAAAATTATCAGAGCAGAAACTAAGAGAGCTAAAGGATAAGTTTGCGTCCTGGGCAGTCGCTGTATCTCATATGGAGGGAAGACTGAAGGAGTTAATCAACGAAAATAATAGACTAAGACAAGAAATTAAGGAAAACGGGGGTGTGCAGCCCACACATAGCTATGCTGCTGTCGCAGCTACTGGTGGAAGGCACACACCAAAAAGTATGATAACCCCAACAGCGACTTGTGCAGTGTTCATTTCTTCTAAAAAAGGGGAGACGCCCAAACAAGTGGCGGAGAAGGTCACTACGATACTAAGGCCGCAGAAAGATAAAATAAAAATAAACAGAGTCAGGACAACAAAGCAAGCTGTAATTGTTGAGACAAATACCGCGCAGGATGCAAAGAAAATTCTCGATAACCAGACACTTAATACTGACATGAGATGCGAATTACCCAGGAAGCGGAAGCCGTTAGTTATTCTATATGATATACCAGTCTCCATCGATACAGAGAAATTGAGAGATATTGTTTATGAGCAAAATTTTGAAGACAAAGTAGTCAGAACTGATTTCGTAGAAGGTTTCAAACCAAGATTTAAAACAGGTCCGAGAAATAAGGCTACCGTCCATCATGTAGTGGAAGTTAGTGGAAAAGTTAGAACTATGTTGTTGGAACAGAAAAAAATATTCATTGAATTTTCAGCTGTGACGGCTAAGGATTACATTACAGTACCGAACTGTGTAAGGTGCTGTGATTGGGGTCATGTCAGCAAGCACTGTCAGCAAGCTGACTCAACATGCGGCCACTGCGGTGTGACTGGACACAAGAAAGACCAATGCGAAAAGAAAAACATTGCTCCTGTATGCATCCCATGTGCGAAGAGAGGTAAAACGTGCAAAAAGAAAGGGAAGGAGTGTCTAACCTATCAGATGCTCCTTCAGCGTATGATCAGCCGAATAGATTATGGATAAGCCAGTTAAAACAGCAAAAGGGATTGAAAAAACCCTTATGTATAATAAACATGGGATAGTAATAACAAACAAGAGAAAAAATAAAAATCCGTCACGGAAGCGCAGGGATGCAGAACGAGCGGCAAACTTTAGAAGTAAAAAACAAGGCCGAGACTTAGCACCAAAAATGATAGACTCAGCAGTACAGACGGAAGAAGTCGCAGAGACACAAAACACAACGAAAGATGCTACAGTTCAGACTGAAGAATACGTAGAGACGAAACACATAGCGAAAGACACTGCAGTTCAGACCGAAGAATACGCAAAAATAAAAACCAGACTGAAGGATACAATCACACAAACTGTTACCACCCCTCCTTACCCAGGAAGAAGGGCAGGACTTGGTTGGTGTAAAGGGCCTAACTTGGTCGATGCAAGCCCGACGGCAGCGCAATCTACACACCCTAAAATATCACTGCAAACAAAGTTTGAAAAAAGAGCTGCGTTAGATCCCACAAAAAATATACATAGACCTTGAGAACACGGTAAAAATTAGCAGATTAGAACAAGAGCATGTGTTGGCAATGGCACTTAGGCACCTCACTAGGATGCTGCACCCAGCAGGAAAAACAGTCCACCTTTCCTCAACTTGAAGCAGTGGACAGAATACAACTCAAGACCAGCAACTTACCCACGGATCCAGTCCAGTTGTTGACGCTAGTTAAAAAATTATTCAACAACAGAAATGAGATTTTTGACCCGGACCAAATATATAAACAATTTGTGATGACTCATGGAAGGATAGTTTTCGACGCGAAACTTCCATGGCCTCAGAGTAATGTTTACACTAAACACCCATAGATGAAAGGTACAATCAAAGTTGCACAAAATTAATGCAAGATGGGACAAATATGGTCCTGTCATGAGGCTAAGGAATCTTGCTGCGCAACATGACTGGGATGTTATCTGTGTGCAAGAGCCTTACTCTAAGGGCGGACAAATACCACACATGCCAGTATCCTCACAAACCATAGTAAGTGGACCTAAACCTATGGCAGGAATCATTGTACTAAACAAAGAACTAACTGTAACCAAAATATCGCAATACTGTGATGAGCACACAGCATGTGCAGAGATCGATACCGGGTGGTGTAGCGTTACTTTGGTATCGATGTACTGCCAATATAAGGACCCTATAGGATGCTTATCTAAATAAAATAAGAAAAATTTGCAACTGAGTTCACAAGATCAAAGGATAATTAATACAGCAGATAATAAATGCACACGTCCCCGCTCTGGTACAGTGATACAACGGATGAACGAGGCTTAATGGTAGAGGAACTGTTAAATGAGTTATGCCTGGAAGTCAGGAACTGCCCTAATAATGCTCCAACGTTTAGTAATAGAGCCGGTGCAAAATCGAATATCGATGTAACGCTGACCAACCAGCTGGCAGGAAACCTAGCCAGAAACTGGAGGGTGGTTGAAAACGAAACTACAAGTGACCACAACTTGATTCTGTTTGATCTGGCCAAAGGTAGGTTGCAAATCAATGAAATTAACGACACAAGGAAAAAATATAACTTACGTAGGGCAGATTGGGCAAGACTAAGAGATGAATTCCGTCTACCAGTGGATCTATTGGAAGGTAATGATGTAGATGTCATAGCAAGAGGGATCACGCGTGAAATTCAGCGCGTAATGAAAATAGCCATTCCCCTCAAAAGACCAGCGAATACTACAGACATACCGTGGAGCGACCGACTGCAAAAACTACGATCGGAGATGAGGAAGGCGAGAAAAGAGTACCAACGGTGCATGATTGCTGCCGATAGGTGCTTGCTTCTCGATAGATACAGGGAGAGGAAGACTGCCTTTAAAGAGCTGCTAATAAAAACAAAGCAGCAGAGTTGGGAGGCTTATGTAAACGCTAATTTAAAGTCAGATCCCTGGGGCGTCCCCTACAAGATCGCAGCTAGCAAATTGAGACACACGAGCTACACTATCACCGTAAAGAATGGCAGACGGGACCATGACGGCCAATTGAGCGCCACAGCTGAGGAACTGTTAAAAGATAACGATTAACCGCGACGATGAGGCAGTAGGTGAAAGTTTAGAGCAGAAAAAATCTCCGTAATGGTCACAATGAAATTTATAACCTCAGCTAATTGAGCGGATGATGTGACACCAGGAACGAAGTATTAAAAGCGATTAGACGCCATGTCGCGGAAAAGACAGACCTGGACCGGACGGTGATAGTCGCTTGCTGTGTGACGTGCTCCGGGCATTAGTGGTCCAGTTGGCTTCACCACTGGGACCTGCATACTGTTTAATAAATGCCTTCAGCAGAGGCAGGGTTCCAAATATCTGGAAGCAGAGTGAAGTGGTGATCCTAAAGAAGGGGAACGACAAGGATCCATTAAATCCTAAATCCTATCGGCCGATCTGTCTACTAAATGTGCTTGGAAAAGTGCAGGAAAAAATTTTAGTATGGGAAACTACAGGAAAACAGGAAAAAGTATGGTATGAGTGTACATCAGTTTGGTTTCAGAGCGGGTAGGGTCGACCGACGATGCCATAAATAAGGCCGTGCATCTAGTGAAAAGTAGTAATAGCAAATATGTAATAGCTATCGCCGTCGACATTGCTGGAGCATTCGATAGACTTATGGTGGCCGGCTCTTTTATAAGCCGCCTGCGAGAAATAGGAATTCCTAGTAACCTCTATGGAACGTTCCGCGACTACTGTAAAAACCGATTTGCCAAACTGAGATGTCCACGAGTGAAAATATAGAAAAAATTAACTAGAAGGCTGTCCGCAAGGATCGGTGTGTGAGCCATGGTTCTGGGACGTAACATTCGAAATGGCCATAGAAAGCATGATTGGGCAAGAAGGACTCCTGGTGCTTGTTGCCTTCGCGGATGACCTTCTACTGCTGAACAGGCGGAACAAGGGACGAAAGTAGAGGCTAGAAGCAGAAGTGGCAGTTAAGACATTTTACAAAACTGGTTGCTCCAAAGTGAAATTAACCCTTGCACCTCACAAGACTCAATTCATGGTCTCAGTGGCCGCCCCAGAGCGAAATCCAATAATAAAAAGTTAACGACGTCTCCATAAAAAGAGTTAGAACGTGTAAATACCTGGGGGAGTTCACGCTAGACGAGCGACTAAATTTTACTGACCATATACGGAGGTGTGCAGGTCGTGCCAAAATAGTGATGAACAAACTGATCAGTATTGGGCAAAGAAGATTTCATCTTCCAACGTCCATAGTAAGGAGAGTCACGACAGTATATTATCCTCGATTGTGGGATAGCGTGCTAGCAGTTGGCGCATAAGTTACGACAAGTTAAACCTCGCCAGGCACTAAGAAGCGTACAAAGAAGCATACTGATAAGATTAAGTGGTGCATATAGCACAACAGCGACCGACTCTCTGCTGGTTACGTTGGGCGTTTGGCCACTTGACCTAGAAGTTAGAAAGAGAGGGGCACACTATTGGCTACGAACCGGTGACGCCGAAAAAGTAGAACAAATTTTAGGAAGACCGGTTACAGAAGCACGGGAGATAAAAACAGTCTTGATGGAAGAATGGCAACAACAGTGGTCGCGTAGTACGACTGGCAGGAGAACCTACAATATTTGGCCAACAATTCAAGAGAGATTAAACCTTCGTCACCTGGATCCGTCAACCGGACTTGTTCATTACATCACTGGACACGGGCCATATCCCAGCCTACTACATAAAAGAGGACTAAAAGACACAAGCTTGTGTGAGTGCGGGGAAGCGGGTACACCCGAACACATCGTCTGGGATTGCACACAAATGGCAGAAGCCAGAAACGAAGGATTTCATGAACTAAGAAACATGAAAACGGAAGAACATACTAAAAAATGAGCAACTTTGGCGCAAACTAGACGAAGTGACGCAAAATATATCCAAACTGCAAAAGGAGAGATTCATGCAAAGTTTAGCGACAGCAAGAGGAAGGCCAAGTCAAGCCGACTATGACGTCACAGAGTAACACCCGAGAGCAGCCACAAGCGAATGCGTGTCTAAGCGCTCGATCAGCGAGTCATATATCGTGCTGAAAACGCAACCAGCTGATCTGCGGAGAGGAGTGCTTAAACCATATTAAAGACTTTAAATGGACCGTTTTCGCAGCAACACCACTGGAGATTCTACCTACAAACAAGAACTTGCTGAAGCAACACGTATAAAAGTTTATAGTGAATGTATAAGTTCTTTACTAGTGCTCACATGAACTATAGTCCGATGCATAAAATGTGGTCTGACATTGCAATAACACAAATAATAGATAATAGTTGCAGTCTCGAGCCGCTTCTGAAGTAAAACATTGTTATCTCTTAAAATATGTAAAAATGTTAATAGTTAGTTAAGAGTAAAAGTTGTAAATTATGTAGCCAATAATCTTAAAATAGGAATTTGTTCAAATATTGAAAATAACAAATACCGGCAGTAGATGTTAAACTAATCTAGTTCACCTGTGAAACGAACAACCTACTAGCCGGATATTAAAGACTCCTTACTTCTGCAATTAGATATATATCATTGAAAATTAGTTCTCACAACCAGTGTTGGAGGTGGCCAGTCTCCCGATGGGCGGCCTTCTCGGTCACTCTGGCTGCCAGAGAGACTGAGAACGTGCGCTATTCCGGGAGATTTGGAATTCGGATTACCGCACCGATACCAATGCTGGAAAATGCTTTCTTAGATGGTAGAGTAGTAGATAGTAGTAATAGTTTAGTAATAGTAGTAGTGGTAGACGTACGAAGTGACATAGTGAAATATTAAAAATTCTAACCATAAAGTGGACAGGAAACTGCAGACACCACACAAAACTAGAATACTATAATAAATCAATTATGACAAAATGCAGCAAGTTTAGAAAGTTGTAATATATGTTAACAGCGAAACAATTGTATGTATCGTGCCAACAAGAAAAGACTGTACAGACATTGCCAAAGCCATACATAACAAAAACTGAAATAATTCATTGTGAAATTATCTGTTGAAATATCAAATGTAAAACTGTTGTGTTAAATTAAGGCCTATTTTAGTTTCTAGATACTAGGCTGTAAAAAATGTGTGCTAAATAAAAAAAAAAAAAAAAAAAAAAAAAAAAAAAAAAAAAAAAAAATAAACCAATCACAGAAGGCACTTCCTGGCGTGACGGTTGCTTAAGACCAACTGTATACTGGCGCTGTTAAATATGCAAAGATTAAACAAAATCTATCTACACACTTTAAATTAAACTAAACACAGAGAGCACTTCCTGGCGTGACGGTTGCTGAAGACCAACTGTCTACTGGCGCTGTTAAATAAGCAAAGATTGAACAAAAGCTATCTACACACTTTAAATTAAACTAAACACAGAAGGAACTTCCTGGCGTATGGTTGCTGAAGACCAACTGTCTACTGGCGCTGTTAAATAAGCAAAGATTAAACAACAGCTATCTACACACTTTAAATTAAACTTGTGCCATTCGAAATAAATAAATAAATTTAATCCATTGAAGGACATCAGAAGCTGAACATAATGCTTTATTGAAACTAACTCTGGATGCTTCTACCAAGGACTAAAGCAACGAGAGCAGAGCCGGTGTTGCATATTGATTGTAGTGGTTTTCCTCCGTTGCGTTTACAGCAAAATGACGAATTCAAGACACAGAATTAATCAGCTAACACAACATCTGCAAGGACCAACATTCTACGTCAGAATCTCTTCGAAACTCGACCGGTGATTGAGGAAAAGTATCTTATAATGAAAGGCAAAATTAAATAATGATATTACTACCAGCATGACAAGATTTGTAAAGTCGTGTTAAACGCACTTTGTGATAATATTGTCTGCTCTCGTTGGTGACAATGAATATAGACAGAATGCAACTTTCCTCTTTACAGGGCTACAGCGTGTTTCTATGTACCAGTTGCCATTAACGAAATTTCAATAGTGATCAGAATTCCTACCATGTACAACTATTTTGTTTCAGATTCACCGCTCAAAGGATTGAATTCTGTTTGATTCATTTAGGGACTTTTATCGGAATGAGAAACACAAAATTAAAATGTACTTTATAATTATTTTTTCAAAAAACTCGTTGGGAAAACCAAACATTGAATGTACAGCTTTACGTAAGTATAGATCGGAAACACCTTATCAAGATTTCTCGAAACGTGATGCGGTCAAGATAAAACAGAGTTCGAAAATCCCATCAAATATCCAACTGACGTGTCACTTATATAAGGGAAAGTAAACAAATTTATAGTTACATAACAGCGCCTCTTGTGAAGGAATTAAGTGGGATACCGGCTTTTGTTACTAATCAGACAATGCCGCCATGTGACAGCACTTGACAAAGCCAATCAGGCCGTGCTCACGTCACCACGCCCCACTATAAAACGGCAGCCGATACCTCCTCGGCAGCACTCCACTGCGAGACCTTCGACTGACTCAGACCAGCACAAAATGTAAGTATCCCAGTAGAGTTGCATACTTCAATTAATTTTAAGGTTAGTTGAAATATGTGGTTCCAAAATACATGAAAAGATTTCTGTACCTACACCGTGATGTACTCTTTCTTGTTGCAGACTCTGACGCCATGTTGCTGCTGACTCTTGTGACCGTGGCATTGGCGCTGTCGGCCAGTGAAGCCCAGATAGTCGGCACCGGGTCCTGTCCAGAGGTGACGCTGCTGCAGAACTTCGACCCCGTCTCCGTGAGTACATTCTCTCCTCACTTGGAATAAACAAAGCTGACGCTGTGTTGCTTCCTTTTTTAAAAACGCAGAAAGTAAATTATTAAACTATTGATTGTAATGTAGCTTATATCATCATCAAGGGTCCACGCACAGTGACTGCCCCCCCCCCCCACCTCTCTCTGTTCCGCCATTCTCTTAATTTCTATATATCTCCCGTTTATCATTATATCAACCATCATTTTCATCCTTCTCCGACCTCTTCCCTTCTCTCCGTTTACAGTCCCATCCAGAGCAGTCTTAAGCAGCCATTCGTTCCTCAGCACATGCCCAATCCAGTTCTTTTTTCTGTTTCTTATTGTTTTTATGAGTGACTTTTTCTCTCCTATTCGTTTCAGCACTTCCTCATTCCTTATTTTTTCCTCCCAACTTATTTTCTCCATCCTCCTCCATACCCACATTTCCAACTTCTTTAGATCTTCTTTGCGTAGCGTCCATGTTTCTGCTCCATACAGTCCTACGCTCCATACAAAACATTTAGCTAATTTTTTCCTCAGGGTTTTGTCCAGACTTCCGCATAGTAAATTTTTCTTTATATTAAAAGCTTCCATTGCCATTGCTATTCTTGTTTTTACCTCCTTCTTGCAGCTCATATCACCACTCACAATACTCCCGAGATATTTAAAGGACTCCACTTGTTCAATTATTTCTCCTTGCAGTGTTATCATCATTTCTTTCTTACTCTTTAACACCATCATACATTTAGTTTTAGTCCTATTGATTCTCATTCCGAATTCCTCACACCCTTTGTCTAAAGTCTCTAACATTCTTTTGAGCATCTTGACACTTTCTGCCAGCAAAACCATGTCATCTGCAAACCTTATGCTGGTAATCCTGCGTCCACCCATGCATACACCTCCTTTACCTGTTAAACTTCTTTTCATAATTTCCTCCAAATATATGTTAAATAATATGGGTGACAAACAACATCCCTCTCTTACACTTCTTCCAATCTTTCCCTCTTCTGTAAGATCATTCCCCACTCTCACTCTCACTCCTTGTTCAATGCATAATTTACTTATTAGCCTTCTTTTCTTCCAATCAATACCTTTATTTTTTAGAATCGTCATTAACTTCACCCATTGTACTCTGTCAAAAGCCTTTTCGAGGTCTATGAAAACAATGTAACAATCTCTTTCCCTTTCCATGTATCTTTCTCCTATTGTTCTCAGCAAACCAATAGCGTCTCTTGCACTTCTTCTTTTTTGAAATCCAAACAGTTCTTCAGCAATTGACATGGACATTTTGCTAGATATTCGTCTATTCAGCACTCTTAGTAATATCTTAGCAGAGTGTCATAAGAGACTAATGGTTCTGAACTCTTCACATTTTACTGCATTCTCTTTCTTTTCAATTGGTATCAACACTGTTGCTAGAAAGTCTTTTGGCCATTCTCCTCTTTCATATATCTCATTGCACAAATATAGTATTTCTCTTCTTCCCTCATCTTTCAAACTTTTCAGAATAACTAAATTAAATATATTTGTGAAGAAGCGTGGAAAAATGTTGGTGAACGAATTAAAAGTGATGCATGGAAGGGAAAAAATGACTACTACCACAAGATGGCACTCGATTTCAGGCACAAGGGTGTGAGAAAATGCTCTTTAGTGTGTAAGGGAGTAACGGGTTGGAATAAATTACCGAGGGAGATTATGAATAATATAACAAATACGCTGAAAGAATTTTAAAAATCAATTAGTAGAAGACAAAAATGGTCAGGTACAAGAACGGAGGGAAATGGGTATGTAGGGAAATTGCCACCAGAGTATGCATTCTATCGCAATTATGATGTTCCAACACTTTTCACAGTACTCCGATGGAATGTGTGTATTCTGAGTAAATAGTTCCTTAAATTAAGGGAGTCAGCAGGCGAAATGTACTGTATAAGTGTTGTTGTTGCAGTACCTGGGCGTGTGGTACGAACAGGCGCGATACTTCGCCGTGTTCGAGGACGGAGACTGCGTCACGGCGGAGTACACCGACCTGGGGGGCGGCGTCGTCGGCGTCACCAACACCATGACCAACCTCGAGTGAGTACAGCACCACTACTCAACATAAACTACTCAATAAGGGTTGGCAGAGGTGGGATGTATTAATGTAAATGTTCCGTGATCTTCTGTATTAACATGAGAACTCTAATCAAACAACTTTCATAAACAACTTTTATGAGTAAGTAGTCTGAGAATTCTGAAATTTTATATAACTCTCTTCTTAAAAAAAAGTCCTCCGTCATGAAAATTATTTAAAAAATTAGACTCCAATTATTTGATAGTTAACTAATTAACTAACCAATGATTGTTTTTTTATTATTTTTCTGGATTAAGTGTGTAATGACAATATACATATATATCATCTACCTCTAACTTCACAACGAGAAAGAGTAACTTTGCTATATATCAACAAAAATTCCGTTAAATATGAATAATTTTAAAGAAACTGTGGTGATTCCGACGGTTAACATGTTAAGAATGCAACTCCACCATTTTGTCGGTAGATCCCATTGCTGGCATAAATAAGGTAAATCGAATCTCAGCTAATCTTCTTCTGCCACGGAGACTGTTGGTAGCATCAATGGCGAAATTATGTCCGTTGTTTAATCCCGATATCGCTGTCCTTGCCAGAAAACGAAACGCAAAGAGCGATTTCACTGTAAATGAAATAACTAACAAACGGTGATCTCATGCTTGATACAAAGAGTAGAATAACTTTCGCAGATCTTTCTAGAGTAGCAGTTGGAAAACAATACTTTACAAAGCGCAGTTGTTAGGTTTCCTCTTGTCCAGTTCGTAATGACGTTGAAAGGTTGTTAATTAACCACTAAGCTGACTCCCCTGTTGGGTGTGGCTGTTGGTGATGAGCATGTGATTGTGTTGTTGTTCAGGACTGGTGAGGTCTCTGTGATCGAGGGCACCGCCACGCTGGACGGCGACACCACGGAGGGCCGCCTGCTCGTCCACTTCGACTCTGTCGGTGAGTGCAACACATTCATAGTCGATTAACGTACAGACAAAACTTTATTATGATTTATGACAAGTGATCAACAGCTACTAAGAGTGTATCACAATGCAACTACAGTAAAAATTCATTTCAGCCGATATCCCAAACCACATTCAATTTTAGCTACACCGTTTACACTAACGTCAATACGACGTATCAGCCAAAAATCAATAAGCTTGTTCACAATAAATTAATAATCAACTTACAGGCAAATAATTAAGCAATCTGCGTCTATAACAGACTGTAAGAAATCAGTCACTATCCAAAGACGACTCATCGAGTACCTTCAACGATGAGTATTTTGAACAAATACCCTAACTTTTTATAGACCTATTTCTGCAAGGTGACATTCAATATTAAACAGCAAATGATTACCAGCGGATTCTTTTGTTCACAGGTAACTTCAGCGCTCCGTACTGGATCCTCGACAGTGACTACGAGAACTATTCTGTCGTCTGGTCCTGCATCGAAATCGGCATCTTCAACTCCCGTGAGTTAAATTCACATAACACAACATTATAATGCATAAGCAAGTAAGAGTTTCATCCTTGTGCTGTGTTATGTCATCAGTTATGAGATTTAAAAAAAAACTTAATTTAAAAGAACAATTTTCTTCTGGCTACCCTAAGTATAAGTTAACATATCTCTAGTGTAAATAAAACTAATATAATGTGCCTGAATACGCAGAAAAAATGTCAGTTGAGCTTGACGAGATATAAAAACTTAATGCTACGATAAATATTAACTTTTATTAAAATTGTAAACATCTCAAATTTACGTGTATTTAATATCTTTAACACTATTTCCGCATTTAAAGTAGATGGTGTATCTGACTGGTACATTATTCGACTTTTTATATCGACAGAGCATAATGTCCGCTTTTGATTAGCTGATCCCTTTAAGTAAACGCTATTAAATGATTCCTTTAATCTTTGTACTATCAGAATACGTTAGAGTAGCTGATATCGTGGCTGAATGCATTGTTTCAGAGTTCGCGTGGCAGCTGACGCGAGCCAGGAACCCCAGCGCCGAGGTGACGGCCACCATGCAACAGGTGCTGACCAACAACAACATCGACCTCACCAGGTTCTCCACCACCCAGCAGGTCTGCGACAACTGAGCACACTCTCACCCTCGCTCTGTAAACAGATCCATCTTTCATGCAATAAAAACATAACTAAGCATTCGGAATTTCTATTAAGTGAACCCTTCTGCTTACTTAAATCCTCTGTCATAGTACTTAACAATAACTGTCAAGAAGAGAGTGTTATCTCCAAGTAGCTGATGATTGGTTCATTACGTGACTCTGACCCAAGTAATATATTTACTGTTACTGAGCATAATCATAGCATTACGGATCATACTCAACATTGGATTACTGATGAGCCATACGTTCAACGATTTCGTTAGAGGCCCAACTTGTTTAATTCAAAATGAGCGCGGTGGCCTCGCATTCGGAAGAGTGCGGGTTCTAATCGCCGTCCAGCCATCCAGATTTCGGGTTTCCATGTTTCCCTAAAATCTCTCCAGGCGAATGCCAGTATGGTTGTTACAAAAGGCCATCGCCAAATTCCTTCCCGTTCCTTGCCTCTAGTTTTCCTCAAACTATAATGATCTCGACTTTGACGAAGCATACATGTATTTAAAAAAATGTTTCATTCAAATTGTAAGTTTGCTCTTTATGTTGCACATCGAACTGGTAACTTCAATGTTAGCTGGTTACAAATTGACGTCATTTTCAAAAGTCATATCACATAATATTTAACTGTAGGAAAATGATTCTAATCAGATATTATGGGGGATGCAAATATCCGTCACTTAATTGTTTTACGGTTTAACTCACTGAGTGATGTTAGGTTTATGTGTGGATTCATAATTTCACAAATACTGCGTACTGATCTAATTTTCTGTAATCTTACTTCTACTATAAGACTTTTATTTGGTCTTTATCGTTTCAAGATTTTCCTTCCATTTGTAAGTTTTGTGGTATACTCATAATGTTTAAGCTCAGATTCATTGATATGAGGTTGAAGGTGATTTTGATCTAGGTTATTCAAACTTTTACAACTGTTATCCAAATCTGATTTCACGTATTTTATTAGAACAATTTGATGCAAACAGCGCGTTAACTCCCAGCGCGATTTTCTTACGACGGCTTCTGGCGACACACATTTCTTTCCGCCGGCTAAAATGGGATATCGTAACAATTTTTTTTATTATTAATTTTTTTACCGTGTGAGGCGACATTCTGAAATCGTAAGAATTATTTTAAACTGCAATTCTGGTAAATTGTTATGGTCGCAGTCAGTCCCACTTTAAACCAAAGGGTTGTAGCATCTATTGACACTTGCTTTGTTCAGATCTGATAAAACAACCGTTTCCAGTGACGAACTGCGGTCAGTTAGACTCTCACGTTTGGATGCAGCCGTTCCCGCAATCTCTTAGGTCTCTCATATATCGTTTTCAAACTAATCACTGTATTGCAGGTGAAACGCTGTTTCCAAACATATGCGATCTTTGTATTTCGGCTTGGCTTTTCAACGATCATAGACCACATAGGTGACTTTTGTATATTTTCTGCTCCATTCAACGTTATCACAACCATGCCATACCAATAGATTTCAAACGAAGTCTTTAGATTTTGATGAGCACTGTGGACTGATATCACATGAAGTGTCATAACTTCTTCAAATCCAAAGTTAGACTTCAAGGGATTTTCTGGATATGGCAAAACGAACTTAAAACCATGGCGATTAAACTCCTCATAGAGCCTATCAAATTGTTCGAGTCTTAGATTATTGAGTTTTGCAATATGTTTATGAGTGTAAACAATATTTTCGAGACAGGAATTCTTCACGGGTCTTCTGCCGGATAAGATCTTACGCCGGGAAAAACTTAATTGTCACAATATTTTCGAGGTTGCGATGGCATACTGTAATTCCCTACTTTGTCATCATCGATTTTTCCTTAGCTTCACCGCTCACCATCTGCCGCAAGTGTTTGGTCTCAACGGTCTACTGTCAGCGGTCAACGGTATGGTTTTATCTCCAGTGATTTGGAACACACTTGTCTAACGCTCTGTGGATGTTCCATTGCATGTGAGCCTTTTGGTTGTCCGTCACAAGTGCTTTAAGAAATTGGGTTACGGTTTCTAAGGTCTGTTACAAGGCTTGTTAGAGTGGTGTTAATGGAGAAAAATGGCATTATTAAGTTTCAAAACCCTCAGCAAATTTTCTTATTCTTTTTCAGCGGCAACTTGCGATAACTCATTGTGGGGTGTAGTAAAACTACAGATCAAGACGTTTGTTTGGCGACTCTAGATTTAGTTTTCACTCTCCAAGGGTGGCGCCGCATCCTGGTATTAATTGCGACGTTTCGGCCGATCTTCCTTGTTCTACTTCTAGGGCGTATCTGCTCTGTGATGTGTTTCATACGCTTTGCTAATCGCAACTAACGTTCTGTGTTCTCGAAGTTATTAATAGTCTGGCCCGCTAAGAATACAGCTGTCCCGTGGTTGGGTAACTAAGAGGGAGAAAGAGGGGGGGTGGCATCTGTTGTTCTCTTCGCAGTAAAGGCGAGCTACGCTTCATCAAGTCTTAAAGGCGCTGTCATTGTTGATTTTATTAGGATGATTAGGAATCTCTAGCGCCCGAGAAGAATAGAAACTATCTATTTCGGCGATGAAAGCCTTCGTTCACATGATTAAACTTATATGTTTTAATTGATGATTTATAAATATCCGATTCCAAATCAATTGTTAAAATTATTTTTGAGATAGACATTAATGATATTACATTGGTATTAGAGTACATTTACTTAATTTATAGAGGCAAAAACAACGTTTTATAAAATAATGTGAGCGTTGTAATTCGGAGAACATTATGAGAGGTATGTCCTGTTTCCATTAGGGCTTTTTTTAATATTCTGACATCATGTAAGCCAGTGAATGCTATATATCCTATCTAAATTGCATAAATGTAGGACTACAATTAAGCAATTTCTCACGCTTTTAATGACCATTACATCAACCAAGTATGGTATAACGTAATAAGCAAAAAAAGTGTGTATATACACATTTTAACCAGTATTTTTCATTATACTTTGTTAAGTTAAATCAACTAAAATCACAGAAATAGGATAAATACTAAACGGGGTATGGTAAAAGTTTTATGTTTGGTACACAAATGGCATTTCTTTCAGCATATTTTTAAAAATGTTTTACACCTGTCATTATAACAACCGTCAGGTTTCAACTTGAAGTGTGAAGTAGTTCTTTCTTTTATACCGCAATCTTAATTAGAAGTATCTTTTGTGTCTCGTTGAAATAGAACAACGTACCGAAGAAAAAAACTTCTTTTTAGACAGTTCTATATCGGAGATTCATGTAAAATTGTTAAAGGTTTATGGGAGTCTTTTCCTTCACTTTCAACGGTTATGGGAGGCTGAATTTAAACGTGGTTGTAAATCTCCAGAAGAAAACCCAAGAAAGGAACAACCAAAAACTGCAATCTTAGTTAAACATGGTGACGGGCACAATACGGAGCTGAAAGGTTGGCGACTGAAGGTGTATGACATATGTGAAGCCGTGAGGATATCAACATGTAGAAAAGCATACATCGATATGTGGTGCAAAAGTGTTCCGTAAATGCTTCTACTCCTTTCAGTCAGTGTTGAGCAATTATAGAAACCAGAAATCCTGGTTCAGAGTAGATGACGGGTTAGCAAAATCAATACAATTAAAAAGGCATCTGAAATCATTTTTCTTGATTGACTCATGTTGTGAATTGTCGTTAACGGAAGAACAAACCATTTAACATTACTAGAGAATAGAAAGCTACTCGATTTTGAATGTTTCGTGGACCCACCTTCCGTGAGGCAAATGCCTTAAAAAAAATGACTGACAGACTGGACTGTTAGCCGTACAGGTACGTGAGTCGAGGTGAAACTTTGTTGTTTTTTTTTTTTAACTGCTTTACGTCTCTTTTTAACATCGAGGTCTTTAGAGACGGGAAAGGATGGGGGCAAGGAATGGGGAGGAATTCGGGCATGGCCTTTTGAAGGAAGCATCCCGGCATTTGCCTGGAGTGATTTGGGGAAACCATGGAAAACCCAAATCTGGATGCCCGGACGGGGATTCGAACCGCCGTCCTCCCGAATGCGAGGCGAGAACGCTAACCGTTACACCGCCCTGCTCGGTAAACTTTGTTGTTACTGTTTGCTGCTACGATTACAATCAAACGCGCTGTTGATAATATCCACAATGAACGGATGAAACTAAGAGTGCCTGTGTACTTCTCGATACGTGACTGAGTCACTGTTAGATAAGAGCAAACATCTTCCGCGTTATCCACCCACAATGATAACAACTTCAAGGATTCATACCACGGATGTCCTCACTATCGGTAAATCCTTATGCTTACGAGTTCCTAATGCTTTTTACGAAACTGTTAAACATGAAGTTTCAGCACCGAACACTAATCCAGAACCATTTTACATTTAATTTAATCCGCCGTTAGTTTAAGTAACCAATCAGCTAACAATGAGAGATCATGACCTCCGCCTTACTGAATTAAATCAGTTTCAACATAGTGGTTGAGAATCTCCCAAAAACGAATCCATTAAAGGACTTTAAAACAACACTCCTTAGTTTGTGAAAACGTCGAAGTCGAAGGTCAAAGCGCAGTATCACTTTCGGACTAGGAGGAATCAAAAGATAATTTTTTTAAAAAAAATTGAGGAATTGTCACAGATGTATTTATATGGTCCAAAAGAGGCAAATATTATGTTTGCTGCTTCTAAAAAACTATTAACTTGCGGACCGTATAACATTTATGAAAATTACTAGTCGGAAAGTGCTACAATACAACCTTTGACCTACCTTTTTTTTTAAGAACTGAAATCGGTTTACAGATCTTGTAGCTTCTCATCCACGGTGTTGAAGCTAATTGAAATGGGTTGGCCGAAAGTCGTTACCTCTCCTTGTAAGATTCGAATAGTTTGGTGGTAATATGCATGAAGTCGGGCAGTGTGTCGTTTCCATTACGACCGCAACCTGTTTGGCTGCGCTAGTGAACTGCTTGTTTCATGGTGTGCTTACTGGCGAAAGCTGCTCTCAGAGCCTGGTGGGGCGTTAGGAAGGACCCGGGATCGAATACCCATCCGGCTGGTCATACTGCGGTTTTTCATGTTTTCCCGCAATCACTTCAGGAGAATGCCGGAATGGTTTCATCAAAAGGCTTCGGACGAATTCCTTCAAACTCTTTATCCCAAATCCTCTCTCACCTGAAATGACCTCCACGTAAAGCCCTATAATTTGGAACATAAAACCTTGTTCCTATGGAGTGTGGCTTGGTGAGCCTGGTCTGTAGTTTGTTTCCCTCGTGCCATGGAACGAAAATAATCTTTGTTTCTCCAGGGTAACTCGAGGTGGCTCGACCGCACCAGTGAATTGGTAAATCAACCGACATCAAAGGCCAGTGAATCGATTGACGACAAGCCTTGCTACGGCTCTTGCACGCGTTTCTGTGGCCTGTGTAGATTGCGTTTTTTCTTTTTTTTCATTTTGTAGAAGAAAACTCATAAATATTTCAGTTCTGTTGAAGAGCTTTTTAAATCGCAGTTTTAACGTAGTTCATTACGGAGTGGAGCAATGAAATAATGATAAAGCAAGACTCGTTTGAATGGGGATATATTTCATAATGTTTGTCTCTTTTCTCGATATAAATGGTCCAATTTGACCCAATAAATATTCAGAATCTATTGCTGACATTAGGAAAAATTTAAAAAAATGCCAGTTTGTTCTTTTCTTAAGCTACTCCACATATCTTAATCATTGTATCTGCAAACAAATAAGCCGGAGTTAGTTTTTTTTTTTAAAGACCAAATTTAAGTTTTATATGTATTTTGTTAGTTTTGTGTTATTATAATTACCTTCTCCGTCTTTAGTTCCGCGACACCATCTACCTATGTCTTTTGAATTTTACTGATATTCTCTTTAAAAACTAAACACTGAACAACAGATAACCAGCTTCGGCACATGTTATTTCTTCGTCAGTGTACTTCATTCATTTTTATTGAAAATTATTTCCACCAACCATAAAATTAGAGCTGAAGTACAGCGAAAACAGGGAAGATTAATGAATGCCTAGTAACGGAGCTCTCAAGGCCACTCGCAATTTGGCAAACCACGTGCAGACGAAAAGATGCGGTGGTAGGCTTTTTTTTATTATTATTATTATTACTTTGCTAGGTATTGGTTACAAAATTCGAAGATGTATGGTGCAAGCTGCAAAATACAAGTTGTATGATTCAAGGTATCAATGCCAGGTACATGATACAAGACACAAAATCAAAGTGTGGTACAAGATACAAAGATTTAAGATGCAAGATACAGACTTCTTGGATGCGAGATACATGCTTCTTATAGTCTGTTAAGATGATCATTCACAATGTACGCTTCTTGTGGGCTTGCAGCGTGGTCGTTCGGTGAGTTGTTTTTTTTTTTTTTTCGTTCAACAAACTGCAGGTCCGCAAGTACCAACCTCGAGCAACTTGAGGTTTGCCGCGCCCACGCCCGGGGAACAAGACTTAAGGCAAAATATAAATACAAGCGAATTAACTCATCATTCAGATGAAATGGAAGGGCAAAGACTGTTACGGGAAAAAATCTGAATTTATAAGTTATTAAAGACATCTACAAAGTGGGCATGGAGACTTGCTGGCACTAGTTGTTTACCTTAGCAACTAGGAAATCACCAGTATGGCGCTTGTTCACACAGAGCATATCAGCAGAATACTACTTAATCGTAGAGGCTGTTAGGATGTAGATTACATTTCTCATGAATGAACATTTAAAAGAACCAAAGAATCTTACTTTTTAGATGCCAAACGCACGTCCAGCTCGAATAATTCCGGGAAATACAGCATCCAATCAAATTTCAAAACAATATTAAACTCCATTTTCTCGAAGGAAACATATTATACTGATACTTTTGTGAACTTATAATTTTTACCAAGGGAGCGTGCGTGAACCCCCCTCCCCCCACGTAGCCCTACGTGGCTTTTGCCTCTACACCCTCCCCCTCCTCCCCACGTAGCACGTGGCTTTTTTCCTTTGATTCCAGAAGACATTTTTTACTGTTTTCTCTTGTCAGACGATTGTAAATTATATATGGAGATTATTAACTGAGGGAACTAAATATTCACATGCTGTTGTGAGTTCTATTCCTCATTTCAACTGTGAAAAATGTTATGAAAGGAAAGCTACGTGGCCTAGTTCGGAACGCTCCCCCCTCCCCCCACGTAGCCCACCGTAGCCTTCCAGCCAACCCTTCCCCCCCCCCTTGGACTGAGCCACGTAGTTTGTGCACGCTCCCCAAGGAAGACATGATCGTAAATTCAGGAACTCAAGCATCTTACTGTGATCGCCCCTCGGTGAAGACTTAAATGTTGGTTCTGTTGAGCTGGAGGAGGTAGAGTTCCTCCTCCTTCCCCGTGACCGCGACACGAGAATGGGTGTTACGTGTAAGGAGAACTAAGATATTTTTTCATTTTTTTTTCATTAAAAATAAAGACGTGATTGGCCATGTCGATTTTAGACCATTTTTGTTGCCGGTCCTATCTCAAAAGCGCTTTTGCGCAAGATCTTCTGATTTGTATCCATTGTATATCATATCCAATCATATCCAGCGAACGACAAATACTAATAGTAGTTACACCTAATATACTTACTAAGTTTCGAAGAAACAAACAAATGTTTTTATTTCCAGGTTATTTCGGCAAATACTAATACTATTTTATAAAAAAGGGGTTTTAATTTTGAATTTATCACGCATTGGTATACCCATGATAACTTTTATTGTAGTTGAAGTGTTTCTTAACAGTGGGAGCGGCAACGTGGCGCGGCGGTGGAACCGTGCAGCGGCGTGTGCTGCCTAATCTGAAAACACCTCAGGCACCGATTTTTGTTCCAAACGACTACCTCCTAACTTACCACATAGAAGAAATTTGTTACAGTCATTAAAGTGCGGAACCCTGCTTGTGCGAGACCCTGTTGGCACATGACCTGTTATGTACGGTTCCGCACGCATCAGGAAACGGAATCCCATTCCTGATGCTCCACTGTCTGCCCGTCTGTCACAGACCTGTAGCACTTAAATCGAAAAATTAAACGCGTTCTGTTACATAAACGCATTACGTCCTTAATAAATTTTATCTTTCTCTGGATTACTTCTTTGGACTGGAAACTACGCAGATATTCATCAATTCCAAGAAGAAGAAAAAAGCGGTTACAGTGAAAAACTGATATTTCCTATGTGAGTCATCAGGGTAAGGTTTACCACGAAAAATATTTAACTATCTTCATACTCTTATACATACTTGAGCATTTCTTCCATTTATTCCGAATATATTCAAATGATATAGCGTATTTCGTATCTTGCCGGTTGCTAAGAACCGTGTATAATATTAATATAAAGCTTTCAAGTAACAAGCGATATTAACACAGCGTTTGCATATGATATTTTTTTCTATCCAATACTCCGTCACAATCTTCTGGTGATGTGTTCAACAGGAAATGGTAATGAAGAATCGGATTGCCGAAATATCATGCGGAAGTATCGTGTTGATTCGGCCATTATATCAATATTCATCGCTGGGAAATACTTCGAGCTCATATAAATTGTGATTGACCAAGTTGATTGGTAAGCATGCAGCGCTTCTCGTATCTCCCTAGGTTTCGTTATAAGGTGATCTAACGCCCCAAAACTGCTGTAAATATTCTACAGAAAATCTGAAGCTTGTTTGAAAGTAGAATGAGTGCAAGATTTCAGTAGTTAAAACTTACAATAAAAATAATAATGGATAAAGGACTGAAGAACTTTTTTTATTAACTTAGTGAAAATATTTGTCATTAAGTTATTCTAACTAGTTCGTGCAACTAATTGTACCAGTTGTATGGAACAACGTTGAGATGGAGGTTAATGAAACTTAAATTGCACTTCAATTTAATAATTAGCATTGATGAGTTCATCACAATAGGTTTTTTCATTAAGGTACTTCATTATGTGTTATTCCTGTTATCTTATGCACAATGCATGAAATGTAACCTATGCTTGGAATGACCAATGTTAATCCACTGTTCTTAGATGCCTACGACCGACAATTTTAGGTGCTTTTTAAAAATAATGGTAGTATAAAATTTCAGTTTGTTCGGAATTTCTGAACCAAAGCAAGACTTTATTTAACATACATGGACGAATTTCCATCTGGTATTGTATCGGGTAGGATCTCTTAAAGTCTGATTTCAAGACGTCGTTCTAGCCTCTACGTGACGCTCGGTCCTCGTATTCAGGGGTGCGTGGTTTCAAATTCGGTCTGCCTGTTCCGTAATTTCTCGAAGTCACTTAAGCTTAATCCCTTCTTATTTTCATGTCGATGGCAGCTTCAGATACAAGGTAGTTTTCCCGCCAAAGCGATGGCTTTGTCACTATCTGATTGAAAGTATAACAGAGATAGATTTATTCCGAGTTGTGGTTGGTGCCAGGATGAATCTGGGTTTTCCATGGTTTTCCCGGATCACTCCAGGCGAATGCTGGAATGGTCCTCACAACAGCGCATGGGCGCCTCCTGCCATATACCGTATATCCCTACGAGTATTACTCTTTCGGGTAGGTGCAATGCTTCCTCCGCCACACACTTTTAGTGAATCGCGGAGTAACAATAATAAGCTAATGCACGAATCACTTACCGTTCCTTTCCTTACCTCGTGATGAGCCGGTATTCAATTATGAACAGTTGATTCGGAGTTTTTGTCTTGACAACCATTGCTCTCGAAAATAAAGTAGTTCTGTTTACTGTCCGCATCCGTGAAATAAATAATATCCAATATCAGTTGTATTGGCGTAGTTATTAAAGAATAATTATTAATTTAACAAGCAACTGTGGAAGAAATGGCCTACAATCATTACATATCTTTGCTGTTTGCTGGTTCTATCAGAACAAAACCATTCTTTTTTAAACTCCAAACACTCTGGTAGCAATTAAAAGATATTTTACCAACCCATTTGTTACTTCACCTTCCGTCATTGTGCCTACCATTTTTTTCTGTGTTTTTCGACTTCTGACGTTACTTTTAGTCACAAGATTGTCACTTCATCTCCTGTGCAAAAAATATTCTCCCCTCCCCTACTTTGTCAGAGGACTGAACTGTAAATATTTTCATATTAACACCTTTCTCTGTGTGTGATGTGGATGATGCAGCATTTGATGATGCTAGTTTCCAGTCAATTATCTTTTCAGTATCACTTTTATCTACATCTTTCTGGAAAACACTACAAATCTGTACTAATATTCCATAGTTATATCAGCGTTAGAATTTACCGTGTATCTACTTAAAGATTATTATTCATTCCTGATCTGACAAGTTGTTATCCTCTTTCATTACAATTATTTTTCCACGAATAACTCCACTGCAAACTGAATCACTACAAACTTACTGTTTGTTAATCTTTAGACTATAATCTACCCACAAAGTCGTATTACCATTATTATAAGGCCATTGAGGTAGAACTTGTATATTTAAGAATAATGTCGAGTTCGTACAGTTAGTAATTTGTAGAGGAGATTCGGGTAATATGGAATGCCATTTATGTTTGGTTGTACAAAGCAATACTGAAAATAATTTAACACCTAAAACTAAAACCAATACAACCTTCTTATAAAAAGCTGTCAAAACAGATTTTTTAATTAGTAAAATTTAGTTTAAAAAAATGTCGTTTGGAGGTTAATATGGAATAGGTTTGAAAAAACGTAAACCAGCTGGAATTGAGAAAAAAAGATGTTTGTCATACTTTTTAGTCAACATCATCATCTATGAAGGATTCAATAGCTAGCGCTTTTTTCTTTTTCAGCTATTCTTAAAACAAAACGTAATTAATGAATTAATTCAGAAATATTTACTTTCTCAATCCTTATTTTATTATTTTCAATCATTATTAAGAAATATCGATATTTTATTAAAAATGTATTTCAACTCAGTAATTATTTTTCGGGTTGTATGAAATATCACAATTTTATGTCTGGTTTTGTGGAATACTAAGTTTCTCATATTACCCGAATCGCCATCTTGGACAAAATAGGCTTGATGATATTATTTTAAAAAATGCCAACCAAAAAAGAGAACTGTACAACAAACGATCAGTCATTTAGTACACATTGTACTAAGACTGGCGATGAACAACATAAATCTAATATTTTATATATATTTTAGAATTATCTGCAAAATTCTCGAAAGTGGAAAAGCTTTGTTGGATAGCAAACACAGTTCAACTCCTAAATGACCGACCTTCATAACAAAGCACATAGGAGTTTAGAGCAGCATTTGATGGTACTTCCACTATACAGCAGCATTCGGCAGAGGGGAAACCTCGGTATTCCATGTTACCCGATTCTTCTCTACATATATCAAATATTTTACTTGGAAACGATTCAAGAAATTCATTTCTTTCCTTGCGGCCTTCAAAAAGCAGATGTCTTATAGCACTCATTTATACATAGGTCGTGAGTGAAAAGAATGTGATTTCTTCCAAAATTCTCGACTTTCCAGTCTGTTCTTGTTCTCTCAAGGGGTAAGTAAGTATCATGTCGTTCAACTTAATTCAAACTGCTGTACATCCCTTTCACTTTCCACTTTTATTATTGGCGATGCTAGCTGCACTCAGCTTGTAATATTGATGTATAGATTGTAAGTCCTAAACAGATATTCACAGACGGACTTTCGGATAAAACATTCGTAACTCTTAAAAAAAAAAGAAAAAAAAGTGCAACTGTATATGTGTAACTCTATACTTAAAAACACCACCAAATCTAAGTGTTTATGGTGGTAACAATATTCTTATCATGAGGTCCTTTTACAAAGTAAACTCTTTGTATTAGAATCCAAGTGTTAAGTTATTGTAAATTCTGTTGCTCCACACTGGATTGTGAAACTGTTCACTGGTATTTCTTCTGACGTTGTCCTTTTATTTCCGTAAGTAGTTCCTGTAGTCTTCATTGCTCGAGACCACATCCGGCAAAATACCAAACTGTTCTAACGAAAATTCCGTTCATCAATATACGTTTCACCAATTTATCCGTTTATTGGAAGAGTCCTTAATAAGCTTTTAATCTTCCTGGATATTGCTACTAATCAGCACTAAAACTCCATAGCTACATCAGAACTAGAAATTGCTATCAGTCTGTTTAAATAAAAATATATTTTATTATTAAATCCTTGTCTGGCAAGATGTTTCAACGTTCGATTTTTTCCCTGTACATCATTGTAATCCTCTTCCATTTCCATAAACAGCTCGAAAAACGTACTTTTTTTTCTAAATGTCTATTCTGCGTTGATATCAGACCTGGACGTAATGTGCTATCACTTTATTTCCTATGTAGTGGTTCAAAAAAAAAAAAAAAATCTTCGGCAGCTCTGCATTGAAATTTAAATTAAACTTTCAAAATTAGCTGATAGTAGAAAAGTATTTAAAAAATCTTTGTTGTGGATTTAAAAAGCAAATAAGGAGGAGGTACAGCATTTTGAACGAGACTACCCAATGCGGAAGAGTATATCCAGCCAGCATTAACTTAAGGAGAGTTGTGCAGTTAGATTAAACAAGTATCGGCAGCAACTACCCAATAATGTCGACGATTCAAGGTGACAGCCAACCTTTTGGCGACAAAGAAAACAAGAATGTGTCGTAAGCAGAGATAAGCAATGAGATTATTTTGAAAGATATATTGGAAGTCTAGAACAAAGAGGTGCTCAAGATTGACCCGTTCATTATATAACACGTGCCAAAATCGCTTGAGCGATGAACGAAACATAAAGAGAACCTTTTAAGTAACCGTCACCTGCTGACCAGAATATGTATTCGGAAAACAAATAGGACTAATAAGCTAAACTCACCATACCTCAAAGGAAAAAACTCAAAATCGTTCCAAGCATGATCTGTCATATGGACCAGTAAAACGGCATTAATCACAAACCTAGCGTGGTGGATGAGCGATAACGCTCTGGCCTCGCGTTTGGGAGGACACGGGTTCGACTCCCCGTCCTGCCATCCAGATTTCAGTTGTCCATGGTTTTCCGAAATCACCCTATGCGAATGTATCCATTGTCAAATTCCTTCCTATTCCTTGCCCCGGTTCTTTCCAGCATCTAATTACAAGACATAAGGCCATCAGAAGAAAATCTCAAATCAATACAGAAGTGTCAACATTTATGTCTCGACTTGCGTGCATTCGGCGAAAACCTCATAGAAGATGGTGGTATTTGGTTCTGTGAGAATACTACTGAATATAAATCATACCGATGTTGAAATTATAACAGTCATTTAGACCAGAGATGATGAGGTAACTGGAGAGGACTAAATGACGTCTTTGGTTAAGATCATACTTTTCAGGAGCACGTGGGTTCGAATCCCCGTCCGGCCAACCAGATTTTCGTTATTCATAATTTTACTAAATCTCTTCAGGAGAGTATCAGGAAGATTCCTAAAAAAAAGCCCTTCCCGTGTCTATGTCTCTATCGTTTCTCGCCTCTAATGTGGCATAAGTCCTAAGCAAAAAAGAAAACCAATTTTTTCTGGTATTACAGAATTTCTGCTACATCCATCAGTTACAATGGAAGTGGTGTAGCCGTCAAACAATATGGCCTATCTTCAGAGAAACGAGAAAAGCAGTTAAGGAAGCTCGTGAAACGGAAACTCTTATCATCGCAACCATGTATGTTAATGCGGAAGCAGTAACCGATGGTGTTTCGGAGAATGAGTACCAGGAAAAGACTTGATAGGATGACTCAGACTGGTGGGATGAACTCGGCGATAAAATATATTTGTGTAATAGGTGTTCCACAGCCCAACTACGTTTTTGTTTGTAAAACATGAAATGAGATAAAATTATTAAAAATACTGTAAGAGGCTTTTAATATTATATATATAGTAATTTGACAGTACATTTTCTTCATAAAATTTTGCTTTAGGAATTCAACCTTGGCTACACAAACATTTATTAGCTGATTTCAGTATTGTCGCAGAGAATAGAATAAAAGCGCTAATATCCATGACAACAATTAAAGACGAATTACATAATTTCACTGATAAATAAGAACTAAAAAATAATTCCTGGCGCAGATATCGTATATTACTACAGTATTATCCATATTTTACTGTAATAAATTATATTTAAGCTCGATGGAAGGAATTTGGGAGGAAGAAATACGAAAAATAGCAATCGAGACCACACCAGTATTATCAATTGTAAGAAGAGGGGTAAGAATGAAGCACATATTTCACAGATCAGACTAATTTATCTTTTGACATATAAGACCTTGTAACAAACAGCCATTGATGTATGGTCCTGTTAGCGGAACACGATAATTTTCTACTTCGCTAATTATATGGTGCCCATAAAGGTAAAAAAGGAAACGAGTATTTCATCAGGTAGTTAAACTACATTAGAACGAAAATTATTAAGCATAGACATTTTACTTTCACTCACTTGTAGAAGATTTACCACCTAACACACATTTTGAAAAGTGAACTGTAGATATGGAATAGTGAGAGTGACAAACATGACACCTTTTGCCTTTATTAACACAACTGCTCCGTCATATAAAATTTGAACTGGAAATAAGAAGTACCAAAAAACCTTATAAGTGCAAATTCCAGTGCCTATTATAGACTGTTCTGATGTCCCATTTACCGACTAACCTGGCATGTGTAACGAGATATCTTCAATATGGCTGCGTTATTTGTAACTGTTGTATTCTGTTTGCTGGAGAGGATAGAAGAAGTAGTGTAAGGAGCTGTGAGTGCGTATTACAATATTCGGAAAACTTCACCTATCGTTCTCCTGACTCTCCGGAAATTCTACACAACCAGTTGAGCCAAAGATTTTCACTATAAAATTTTACGATTTCACAGAGCTTTTCAATTGCAAAATCACAAAGCGTGCTCTTAGGTTTAATGACCTGCTACCTTTCTTTCTCGGCTGTTGGATGATGATAATCTTCACATTTTTAAACGCCTTAGGTAACTTGACGGTCTTCACAATTACGTTAAACTTATTTAGTAAGGGTTCTGTGCTAGAGCCAGCGTTCTGAAGTAAGCCCAGGAAGAGTTTATCGTTCCCCGTACAAGTAATTTGGTAGACATCAGCGCTTCGTTCAGTGCTTCTGCTTTAATTTGGTTGCAGTGATCTAGTAAGGTTGAGGTCCCTTTCCACTTGCCGCGCAGGAACGTTAGATACTATCAGCACGATACTGCATTCGTTTTCTTTTTAAATATTAACGAAATACAAATGTACCGCAGGCACCGCCATCACCGTGAAAAGACCATGAGCAGCTGGATGCTAAGTTGTTCGACTGCAATCGCTACCAAATAGTAAGTCAGCTCAACTGGATTCGGTGACGAAGAGTAAAGGAAGATTCTCGCTTCCAAAAAAGTAAGTAACTTCAATTGCACTTGCCGCCGAAATGTAAGTGAAGCATCTCGCTTCTGTTTCTTGCGTTACAACCTCGGTAGTCATATTTCCCCGCCACTCATCTCGTCCTGGAGGCGTTCTCAGTAGGTGATTGGCCAAAAACATATTAACTTTTAACGATAATTATTAATAATATGTTTCCAACTTCTTATTAGCTAGTCAATATCGTACATTTCTCCTTCATGGACTAGGCGTCCCATTAGTTTATTTGTATCACGTGTGACAGAAGGCTGTTCGGAAATGAACTTTGTCTTCCTACCTTCAAATATTTCATTTTATCTCTTCCTATGTCAATTTTTTTTCTCAAGTTTGCAAATTTGCCTAAAGTAGATTTAGAAATCCTGCTTATCCTACTTATGCTACTAAGAAGCTGGAGGAAGCTTGTTAACACGCAAGCTCATAATCCTTTGTGAGTGCGAGCGCCCATATTGTTCGGTCGCGCCTGGCTGACACCAGGCTCCGCGCCTGCTCTCGTCTCCACTGGATGTTTGTGCAATTTTTTACTGTCCTATTCTATAAGAATCTGTTAAGCATATCCATGGTAATTTTCCGTAAGTTGATTCGTTTGCATGTATCTTTCTTAGAATTTTCTGTGTTGAAATTTGGTGGTCCAAGGTAGATAAAATAATTTACTAGTACACTTAAGCGACCAGTGAGTTGGATACATGTTGCTGTTCTTTAATCCAACGTCCATATTTATATCTTTTAGTCTTGAAAGTAAATCTGCAAGTATACAGTATATTCACTGCTGGCAATGATAGTGATGCAGATAATTAATAATTATTCTAGCAATCGAAAATCCTCCAGCTAAATCATCGAGAAATTTTCTTTTTTCGGGTATATGTTGAAAAGTTACATGGAAAAGATGCTGCTCTGCCTGACATCTATGGAAATGCTAAAAAAAATTCCAGGTGTTAGGTTCTATATTTACAGCTTTCGTGTGAGTATAAGACAAGTTTTCTAACAGTGACATCAAGTTAATTGGTACACAAAATCCATCAAGTTTCTGCCATAACTAGTCAACACAATACAGTCGAAAGCCTTTTTGTACACGAGGAAGCAAATGAAAACTCACCAGCTTTTTTAATTATTCTAGAACCTGCTCCCATGATCCCATACCCTCAAAAAAAAATAATATTTTTGCCCATAACTCAAACATTATGTCAGGTTTGAGGTGATGATTCACGATTTGTAATAAGATTTTACCGGAATATGAAAGTAGCACAATGATACGATAAAAGGAACAATTAGTAAATGATCCTTTCTTGTCGAAGATTACGGTTTGGCTATAACTTATCTGTAAGTATTTTAATGGGCCGAATATTAAGCCACATTTTGACAAACATCTGTCGTTAATTACTGGTTTCCAGCTTATGCGATATCCTGTAAGCTATGAATGTCATTCTCGGAATGATAACAGCAACACCTCTTTATGTAACATGAAGATAGCTAAACACGGACTTGCCTATCAGTCGATGACTGATTAATTTGCAGTACCCTGTTACATAAAGCTCCATTCTGACTAACAAACCCATTTGACTAAACATGGACTGTCAATGTAAATATAAGTGAACTGTTTTATGACTTACGGAACGAATAATTAAACCATTTGAAATAGAATTAATCATAATTCAACAGATGTGTTGATTCACTACCATAACATGCCGTCTGGAGAATAGCGACCTTCTTTTTGGCAAATCTATAATTGAATAATGCGTCAGAAAAATTATTAAGGTTTGGTGTCTTCTTTATATGAGTCAACTGGTATATTTCCCTTCAAAGTTTGTTGTAAAATACGACGGAACACATGTAATTTGTCCTCCTTTGTGTTATAAATCTGTGCACGCGCAGGTTTGTGATAATTCATCCAAAGAAATCACTCGCATCGAGCATATATAGAGTTATCACAGAGTGTGTTCATTGTTCCAAGCGACTGTCTACTCTGTTGTAGCTAATAGTATTATATTCCTGTTTGATTATCTGCTGTATCTCGCAGTTCACAGCACCAAGTGTGTTTTTCGGCACTAGATATCTAAAATGTAACAGACGTACCCTTATGCATCGCTAAGGGTAGCGAATCTTATCGCTTCTTATTATCAAAGGAACGTCGACTAAAAATAAAATAAAGTGCTGCAGACACAAAACTAATGAAATAAAAGATTACTTTCTTGTTTTGGCAGTTGTTTTCAACCCAGAGATTTCGGATACCGTTCGTGCCAAATACTTTACTCTTTCTTTCATGAATTCAGTGCAACGATAACCAAGGGCTATAATTCCCTCTGGAGCCAGGCGTGTTCGACTTGGTTCCATTATGGGTGAACTATCCATTTCGGATTGAGTAACCCTTACACTTTTTTGGCAGGGGGGGGGGGGTCTTCTTCGAGAGATTTGACCCCTGTCCTGTGATTCTTTTTTTTTTTTTTTTTTTTTTTTGGTATGGGTGAGGATCGATGATCTTTATTGGGAGATCTGGCCCCGTAATATACCATCCTGATATCCCGAGATGTTTCCATTAACCTATCCACTTCCTTTTTGCGGAGAGGCACTTGATGCCTATACCATCCTGTGGCTCTCAAACCTACAATATTTTTTTTTTTATTTTTTTTTTTTTAATTTCACTGAATTCGACCATTCAACGGTGACCGCATGGAGGTTTCAAATACGATTCAGGTAGATTGTGCTACTTAGATTAAATTCTTGATGCGTTGTAATCAGTGACGCTACTTTTAAACATTATAAAGGCGGTTACTGCCTAAATCATTCGAATATCTTATCTCAAAAGAAATGTGTACATCTTTCTGCAAATATTAAAAGTGAGTTGTTCACAATTCGGATTACGTAGAATGAGAAATTTGTTTAGAGACATAACCTCATTTTCTTGTCAAAATATTTAATTTCCTTGTGAAATTAGATACGTAATATTCAGTTTTCCACAGTTTTCCGAAATCACTCAGGGTGAACGCCAGCATGGTTCCTTAACGTGGGCATTGCCCAAATTCCCTCTCATTCCTTGTCCCAGTCATTTCCTGCCTCTAATGACCTCGACGTCGATGAGACGTAAAGCCATAAGCAAAAAAAAAAACTGGGAATATGGTTCTAATAAAGTCTTCACGGGTTTTTCGGATGATCATGTTGGAAAACACCATACATCGATGATCGGAGAGCGTTGGTTCACATATTCAGCAGTCCAAATTTTTGTTTTCCATGGTTTCCAAAAACCACTCGAAGTAAATTCCGGGATGGAAATGCGATGGCCGAATTCCTCCCATTTCCAAGCCCCTAATTCTCTCCCAGGCTTTAATGATCCATCAAAGATTATTTAAATTACTTTCTCTCGTTACGATACAGGCGCCTACGAACCTCGCGGTTAGTTTCCCAATAAATATCATTCACCATATACACAGCAGACCGTATGAATTTACTAAGCAATCATCAGATTCCTTTAATATACGAACTTAAGGATTTAAAACACTCTGCACTATCTGAAACTTTGTTCACGTCACCAACAGTTCGTATCAGTATTATCAATTCTTTCTGACGGCTGTTCTTCCTATTAGAAAATTTTACTGCAGGCATCGTAATGGGAAAATTTAGAATTCTTACATGATTCAATCGTTAGCTGTACAAATAATATCAAACCAAATAAAAAACTCTGCTTATCCAAATAATTCCTCTGACCTGCAAATTTCTCCCGCGCTTTTTGGTAATCATCAAGCCAGTAATTTATAAGTCGATGCCTATAAAAGTTCTCTTTCATAATTACGTCATTTGCATTGCATCACCGACACGGTAGTGATTTTCAAATCTCATTGTTGCGGTCACATTAGGCGAATAAATTTTGTAGCCACAGCTTTCCGCTTGGATCTGTGTACGACACTGACGGGTGAGAAAGAAACGTATTGGTGCACTTTATCGATAGTACGCAGAGATTTTCTTTAAGCGCATCATCAACCTCCATTAAAATTATTAGAAACTAAGAACTCTTTGTTCGTTTTAGTATCCGTGGTTCATGCACATGAACTCAAAATTTATCTATACCTATCGGCTGTCAATACCAACTTCCGAAATTGTCTTTGAAAAAAATTAAACATTTTAACATGCGCAATAGTAGCTAAATAAATTTGCATACTTCCATACTTAATACCAATTTTATAATCTAAAATAAAAACATTCGAAAATTACCAGCCATTCCAAATACAAGTTAAGATTTTACAGTGCATCATTATCGATGTTATTAAAGAAACTTGGAAGGACAGGGGCGCCGACTCTGTGGGTGCTCGGGGGCTCCAGCACCCACAAGAAGTAAGTAGTGGGTGCGGAGCACCCATGAACATAGACATCTAAACAGTAATCGACCGTATCACCTGTAATACCTGTATCACCGACCTCACAAAACGTGTAGCTAGATCGTGTGGCGTGATTGAACACTACAAGTTATCAAAAAATAAACTTGAAGATTAAAAAAAGCACAGCTAAAACACTCCTCTTAACATTTGTTTCAACTCTTCGTTTTTCTAATGAGCGGAAGCCTATCTATAAGGTGCCACTAACATTAACTTCCAAATTACATTCGATTGTTGAAGCTGTGATAACGGGATGTTCCTAGTTAAAATCGTGATTCCAGCGGAGCACAAGCTGTACAATTTTGACTGACGAAATGCATGGCATAATCAGAGCAGTATAAAAAGCTGTCTAGTAGGCTCTACTCAGTTATGGTTGATGGCTCTACTGTTATTTCAAATAATGAACAAGTCAAATTGCTTAAAATAAATGAAATTATTATCAGCCACTATAGAGCGGTATCAAAATCATCTGAATATTTGTTTTAAATATTCAATGACGTACCAAGAAGATTCGACATAAAGATTTGCGATGGCGCTGCTAATGTTAATGCAGCGCATACTGGCCTTGAATCGTGGGTTAAAGCTACCGAAGGATGTGCACTGCGTCGCTCACTCGTTACACCTGAATGATAGAGACACAATGAAAGAAGTACTTGCATTAAGAGATATTTTAGTGTTAGTAGGAGAGCCTATTGTCTTCGTACATGGTTCACCGATATGCCAAACATGTTTTCAATCACTATAGGTAGTTGGCGATGCTCAAAACCTTTCTCTGAGGCAATTTTTGCCAGCAAAATAGTGTTGTCGTATATCTTCCTTTAGAACTATTCTAAACAGTTAATGTGTCATGCTAAATATTGTGAACAACACAAGAAGTCAGAAAGATGATGCCGGCGCGAAAATAAAATGGTTTTTAAAAAGTCTTCAGTCTTTTTAAAAAAAAATTCTTATTATTATCAGATTTCTCATAGAAATTCTCGATCTTCCCGTAGGTCTGAATACAACTTTATTGAAGATTTCTCTGCAACTGCAAAAAACTGCCCATAATATGAATACCATAAAGCACATTATATCGTCCAAAAGAACTGACGAAAAATTTCAAAACCTTTGGAAACTGTGATATTAGCTCTTATCTTGAAAATGGATGAACCTAAAACTCAAAAAATAAGAAGGATTCCTTAAAAAATAGACGATTCATCAAGTGAACCTCACTATGTTACCTCCTCAGCTGACTTTTATCGAAAAATATGTTTTGAAATGTTAAATAAAGTCGTAGGCTGTATTAACAAGCGCTTTATTACAAATGATACGATACGTTTGATAACATGGAATCACCGTATTTCATACTGAGAAAGCACCAGTTACATGAAAGAATTCTATATAGACGACTTTGATGTGATCGTTTAATTCTTCATAGCAACATGCTCTCAAATATTGCACGAACAAAAAATGTCAATCTGAATTATGTGGAAGTCATTGTTTCATATATAGCTTTTCATTGCCAATCTACAAAATATATGGTACTTGAAGTCATCAAATTGTTAAAAATTGTTTTAATATTTCAATATCGAGATACACTCCCGAAACGTCATTTTCAGCATTACAAAGGATAAAACTTATTTAAGGAGTGCTTTGACTCAGTAAAGACTGAATGATCACATGGTATTGCACGTAAACTGAGAAATAGCGGATGATTTGTACCTTGAAGAAATCGCTAATGTATTTATAAATAGAGCTGCACTTAAACAAAATACATTTTCATTGAAAAAATGATATGATTAAATAGGTTATAAAACAAAATATTCCTTCTTAAAAAGGTTTATTAATGATTATTAATTGATTATACAAGTCGTAATACAGTACAATACTCTTAGTAGGGCCTAGGAACTAATAAATGTCTCCTGTTAATAAAAGTTATGTTAATAATAATATAATGATTTTATTTTTATTACTGACAGGTATCTGTTCTTCATTGTTCACTCTAACATCTTTTTGCCAGTAATTTTTCCTTCTCCTTTGTATCTTTGTTCTAATTACTAGCGGACACAAATAAGATGCAATAATAAAATTCTGAGTTTTCCCAGGCATAAAAAAATCATTATTTATCTATTAACTGTTATTATAAACTTGAAAATCTCTAAGTTTGCTACCCTATCATGTCAAAATACTGCACCCATTTTAGTGGTATGGAATAGAGTTTAGAAAATGCAAGATCTTTCAGTGCCATGCTGCCTGTCTGTTCACTTATAACTTGAAATCTACTGGAGGGATTTGGATGCGATTTTCGCGATTATGTAACACAAATTAATGTCCGCGACACCTTTCATGTTTGTAAAAAAATTTTAATTTTTTTTTTAATTTAATCTTAAATTTTTCCAGGATGAAAAGTAGACTAAGTTACTTCCTGCAAGGTCAACATCCTGCCAATGAAAATCCTGTCAAATTCGATTCACACACTTCGCCAAATCTTTTAAAAGAACTGAGTCATCAAATGAGCATGAGCACCCACGAGGTTTTCTGAAAGCCGGTGCTCCTGTGGAAGGGTGCTAAAAGTTACAACGAAGACGATTTAACACTTTAGGTTCTGATGAAAAGGGGTTTTTCCTTTCATATCGTAACTGGACGAAAAAGATGATGATTTCTTTATGTAGTAATACTTTAGGAATATTAAATGTTCCTAAAAACTTTAAAAGTATTGTTGCAAACAGATCACTGGGAAAACCAGAAAAAATATAAATCTAGTTTTACGTAACTAAATTTCAGAAACCTACTATCAGGATATCGGACAAACGTCAAGATGATACGATAAAGCAGAGGTCGTATAACCGATTATCTGTCTCATGACAGCTATGTTATATAATGCAAATTACATGACCAATGAGCGTTTGGTCACGTTGCCGCTGCCCAATATAAGACAGGGACCCGTCAGCATTCAACAGACACTTCTCTGCACGCTGCCAGTTGGTTGAGACTGAAACCATCCTATAAACTGTAAGTAGTGCCACATCCATGTAAAAACAGTCTGAGCTGCTGAGCATTTCAAACATACGATGCTGTGGCAATTTATTAACTGTCTCAAAGCGGTGGAATTAAGGACAGAAATTATTTCCACAATAATGTATTTTCCTCACTGAAATTCTAATATGGAACATAATTATTAGAAATTTTTGATTTCATACAAAAAAACATATAAATAACACGAAATTAAATCACATAGCTCTATTATTTACCAAAATCAATCAATATAAAATCAATTTTCTGTCTCCTGTAGGTAACACCATAAACACTGATAAATCTGGAAGTAATTACAGGATTGAAATGGGTAGGAGCATTGTTAAAATCTACAGCTCTTTCATACTCACATGAAAGTGAGCCTTATTTTCGACTTTTTTCTGATTAATCAAAAACTTTATATGTGTAATAGTGTCACAGAATGCATGGGACCATTTAAGAATTTTTTTTTAATTTCTTAGTGTGCTTTCGGGTTGATCCTGTTATCAAGACGTAGATTTCGCACGACCTTGTGACTGACTCTTGGACCGTAGACACTGAGGTGAGCGCTGTACTCTTGTTGCAGACTCTGACGCCATGTTGCTGCTGACTCTTGTGACCGTGGCGTTGGCGCTGTCGGCCAGTGAAGCCCAGATAGTCGGCACCGGGTCCTGCCCAGAGGCGACGCTGCTACAGAACTTCGACCCCGTCTCCGTGAGTACTAAGGACCAAATACTTATACTCCTTCAGTACGAAGAATAATCAAAGATGAATGCTCAAATGCTCTCCTTCCGGGGACAAGCCATTTATTTTGTTGGGAAGTGTAAGTAACCAGCTTAGTAACAATACAGAAGCCAACAGCATTTATAGAATGTGTATCAGAGTCCATGGTGCTGATGGTCCTGAGATTTCAAGGATTGTGGATTCAGATCTCATTGCTACCGTTGATTATGGAGTGCTTAATCGGCTGTTTCGGAGGATGAGAATAAAATCGACCGTACGCTATATGAAGAAATCATGTCAGTATTCATCTGAACTGAGTTCGGGTGCCCAAGTCGAACCTAGGTGTAAATGGCTGGACCTAGTTTTGAACAAGTGTCATGCGGTTCATTGTATTGAAAGGGCGATGTGAATAGAAATTTGTAGTTTTAAAAGTCTTCCCCAAAAAAATATAAATAAACGTTTCTGTAAGTGAATTAATTGATTTTTTATCACTTATAATGTTCAAGAATAACATGGTTTAGGTGAGTCAATGCAGGGATTTTCTTCTCATACTAAGAAAGAAGGAATACGATGTAACCTTAAGAGTTCAAGAAGACGATACAATCTCATATAGACTCAGACATGAGCGTAAATATTAATAGATATCTTTCATTTATTTAAGTGAAATATCTGGAATATCTGTGATAGAATTATTTAAATTTTTTATTACTATTCTTAATTTTCCGTACAGCTATGTGAACAATATACACATCTACATAACGTCATATTACAAGATATTTTCTTATTAATTTCCTGAGACGCCCAAGCAAGCTGTAACATTCTCTTGTCCATTGTTCATGTACAAACAAAATACAAACAATTACGAAAATTCGTACAAGACGCGCAAACTTTTATCGCTTTTTAGTGAAACATATGAAACTAATTTATGGAAAGAGAGTAGCAAATGCTAAGAAATCAAAAGGTCAATGTCTCTTAGGTGGCTGAAACGATTATCTGTAATCTCAAGTAGCGGACTCTGTCTGTAGACAGCGTGATGATTAATAGGCGCATATCACCGATTAATTAGATACAGGAGGTAAGACGATACGGTAAAGCTGCATTGGTTTATTGACATGCGTCACCTGGGTTTATAAACGATTGCTGTTTTCTGTTATACGCATTTGTAACAGTATAGTCACTAAAACACTAAACTGAAAACTATGGTCCACTGTTTTCAGGCCGGCAACATACCTGGTTTAAATACAAAATAAGAATCACAATATTTTCCCCAATTCTGTGTGAGTAATAATGCGAAAATATTTTTCAAAACGTCCTCTTATCAGTTTAAGCAGTCGGGAGATGCTCAATTACCACAAAAAGTGCAGCTGAAGGGTGCGTGCATTTACAAACTTTGGATTTGTGACTGCTGGGTGGAAAATTCTAAAGACGAGAGCCGATCACTGCAGTTGTACATTAGCAGCAGTGAGAGTTGTGTTGTTGTTGCAGTACCTGGGCGTCTGGTACGAACAGGCGCGCTACTACGCCGTGTTCGAGGAGAACGGAGACTGCGTCACGGCGGAGTACACCGACCTGGGGGGCGGCGTCGTCGGCGTCACCAACACCATGACCAACCTCGAGTGAGTACAGCACACACTAACAGCACCACTACTCAACATAAACTACTCAATAAGGGTTGGCAGCGGCAGCATCATCTGTATAACTTGCGCCACTGGTCTAGTCAACAATGCCAGGACTTAGTCCAGTGACTGCTATCGAAATCTAGGTTTGTTGAGGATGGCTTTTTGTTGTCATCGAAGTTGAGTTGCGGTCATCAGTTTTTTACTGGAGGACTTGTCGTCTATGTGGTAAATAGTCTGCTCAGAAGTTGTAGACGATGGTAAGGTGGTCTTCCATCGCGTCGTCGGGTTTGGAGGTCCGTCCTAAACCTCCTCGGCTGCCATACTGGAGATGGCCGGAGCAGTGCCGTCCACCTGTGGTGTTATTGGAAGGTGATGGAGGCTGCTTGTTGGCCGTGGACTCCGTTGAGTTCTTCTTGCGCCGGCAGGAGAGGGCAGAATTTTCTCTTGTCCTCCCTGCTTGGCGTTTGGTTGGCAGACCTGCAAACTTGCTTTCTTCTTCTTCCTCTTTCGTATCATGCAGCGGACTGTGTCCTGTCTCAGCTTCTGGTACTCGGCTGCCTCATACAGGTCGTTGGACTGGACAGCTACTGTAACACGCAGAATGGGGTCCGCCATAGTTGCAACATACTGCTTAAAGCATTGGTACAGTGCAATCTGCAGCCGGGTAGCTTTTCCCGCATCGCACGCATGTTTCCTCTTGTTTGTAGTCCTTGGGATTGACACCTGTAACATTGAAGGTATTGAGAAGCAGAATGTTTCTTGGGCTTGTCTCGGTTGACTGGGTTACGTGGTAAGGCAGGAAGCTGAAATCCGTAGCCAGTATCTTCTAACATCTGGATGACTGACGCTAGGTCTGAAGGACAGTATAATAGAACCTTGATCCTTTGCTGTTCCGGCCAACAGACTAGGGGAACCTCATTACAGCTATTTATGCAGATGTTTTGTGCTTCTCTCTATTGACACCACATGGCCAGTCAAATGATTTCAATATAATTAGCCTTCTTTTTAAACCATCTGAAACTAATGAAATATCGTTTGATGGGTTTTAAAACACATTTTCTCTATCAGGAATGTTATTTTGAAACTTATTCTCCATTTATTTGATAATTTAACACTTCTAAGGGGAAATATCATTAGTCATTGTTTTGCAATCTAATTTCTAGATATTCGTTGTATAAAACTCAGCTACCTTCTACGAGATCATCGGTAAGATGTACAGGGTGTCATATAGTTAGAGCTACAAACTTTAAGAGGAGGCGGAGAACCTGATAACGTTTCACAATTATTTAGGACCGTTGACCGGAAACGTCACAATTGGATGCTGGGCGGTGCTGTTTATGAGGGCTCGTGGTTAAACGGTTGTTTGACTCCTACGCCCTCCGGCTTTAAGCAGCCATTTTTCTTTCCGTGGGAGGTACTTAAGTTTGTTGTATGTGAAACAACAGCCGATACTGAAATGGATCTGGTTGCAAGAATAATCTATTCTACCGTTGATATCCAATAAGAATCAGGTGTTTTCGACAGCTCTGCCAATCAGTGGTCCGGTGATATAATAGTGGAAATTTCTATCACCTCCTGTAACATTATGAAATAGAATAAGTAGTTCCACTAATCTTTGCCTTGTGCCCTTTCATTTCTTGTATCTCTGCTACCACTTTGATGTTCTCTACATCCTCTACTTATTGGTCATCATGTTCATTTCAACAAAAGACAGGTAACAGGGAAATAATTAACTGAAGCAGAAACAGCTGATAAGTCTCTGCATAGATTCTTCTGCTTATCGAGTTGAAGTAATCCTGGACTCTCAGCTTACTGTCCTCTGCCAAGGTGCCCTGTGCTTGCTTTGAATGCTCGTATAGTCTAAGATCTGGCTGCATGGTTTGTTATTTGATTGAATTGAAATTTTTACGTATAATTATTAGAAGGAGAATACAATTCTGCCTGGTTTTATATCAAAATATGCCCGCAAAAAAGTTTTTTAAATTCGTTCACTTGGTTTTTTTTAAATTAATAATTGATTTCAAAGAGAGACATGTAAAGAACACAAAAAGTTTTGATTGCCTATGTAAAAGTAGGGATTGCCAGTTGTTACAGTTAGTACACCATACCGTCTGACACACACACAAAGAGAGAGAGCGTATGACTCTTCATAACATGTGTTAAGTATCGCAGAATGCAATCAGTGACAGATATGATAAAGGAGCTGGAATGGGATTCATTGCAAGACAGGAGGAGGATGAGGAGGGTCATAGGAGGGTACAGGGCGTATACTGGCGATGAGGCATTGAAAGATATTGCAGTAGGTATGAAAAGTAGTTCATGGATGGGAAAAGATGACCATGACCACTAGCTGGCACTTGATTTCAGGCACAAGGGTGTGGGAAGATTCTCTTTTTTAGGTTAGGGTGTCAGGGATTGGAATGAGTTATCAAGGGAAATGATGAATAACTTACCGAAAACGTTAAAAGAGTTTAAAGTTAAAATTTGTAGAGGGCAAATGTAGGTGGGTGCAGAATAGGGGGAAGTTGGATGTGTAGGGAAATTGCTCCATTGCAATTAAATTAAATTAAAAAAATTAAATTAACTATCCGAGATAACTAACCCTTAAAATAATGTGAAAAACCTTGACTACATTATCTAACGCAGCTTGTAAGCTTCCACATGACCAGTTGCTAATAAAGCATGAAGAAATCTAATAAGTACTAAGCGGAATCGTTTACAAAATTCATTGTGGCTGTTGCGAATGAAGATGTGATTGTGTTGTTGTTCAGGACTGGTGAGGTCTCTGTGATCGAGGGCACCGCCACGCTGGACGGCGACACCACGGAGGGCCGCCTGCTCGTCTACTTCTCCTCTGTCGGTGAGTGCAACACAACTGTCCGCAGCAAAAAGTAATGTCTTCGTGACGTTTTGGTTTACATAACAGACTGGACAAAGATACGAGAGGTGAAATATGCATAACAGGAGAAGGTCCTGTATAGTTCAAGCTATTCCAATCCATATCCCATAATTGCTTCGATTTTGGGCATTCCGATTCAATAATTTAACGCAAAATGATAGGTCAAATGATCTGAGAATCAATAAATTTATCACGTTCTTACCTGTAAAATTAGTTAAGTAGCTTGTGCAGAAATAAGGCATCAAATGAATCTATTTGTGAAGACGGTGAATCACATTACTTAGGGATGTATATTCGTAACTTTTGATTCGTTCATAACACTATAACTTCTTTCACTCACAATGCATCTGGTAATATGCAAATGGTTACCGACAGGTTTTTCTGTTTACAGGTAATTTTAGCGCTCCGTACTGGATCCTCGACAGTGACTACGAGAACTACTCTGTCGTCTGGTCCTGCATCGAAGTCGGCACCTTCAACACTCGTGAGTATCGCTAACGTTCATTATCTCGTATCGCAGTCCTAAACAAAGACTTACTCGTACACATCATCACTAGAACGCACAAACATATAAGAGTTTAATCCGTGTGATGAGTTTTTTCATGGAATGTGAGAATGTGTATACATATACATGAAAATTCAAACAAGCAATTCTCTTCTATCTGGCCTAAATATAATTTAACATATTATAACTAACTTTTTTGCATTTTAACTGCAATTAAATATTGAGCATGTCACATTTATTTTTATTAAATACCCTTAACGCTTTTTTTTCAACATTTAAATAATTACAAACAGAGAAATCTACATAAAAACTGGTAACAAATTGGTAATAAGTGAAATCGTCAACAAATGATGAGGTCTAAATCATGCAACGTGTATCAAACACATTATTTGCTGGTATATAGTTTTAGCTAGCAGCTCTCTCATTGGTTCCTTGATGTAAACGCTAATAAATGAATTACTTAATGCTTTCGAATTCAGAAAACGTGGTTCCAGAGTAAAGTAATTTGCTGCTACGTTAGAGTTGCTGATATCGTGGCTGAATCCATTGTTTCAGAATTCGCGTGGCAGCTGACGCGAGCCAGGAACCCCAGCGCCGAGGTGACGGCCACCATGCAACAGGTGCTGACCAACAACAACATCGACCTCACCAGGTTCTCCACCACCCAGCAGGTCTGCGACAATTGAGCACGCTCTCACCCTCGCTCTGTAAACAGATCTTTCAAGCAATAAAAAATATAATCAACCTACGAAAAGTCTATTAAGTAAACCCTTCTACCTAAGTAAGTTCCTTCAAGCCTCTTTTACACTACTTAATAACAGCTACCAAGGAGAGACAGTGCTATCTCCAAGCACTTGATGATCATATAATTATATAACTTTGACTCAGACATTATTGTAGTAGTATGTAGTTATCGTTACTGAACTTACAGGTCCTTCTTCACCCGCATCACGTCTTCCAATGAATCCTAATCCAGCTCCTGTATTATATCACTTAGTGTGTTGTGCGTAATTTCCACAAACGCATCTAGTTACCGTCCTTTGCACCCATCTAGCTCCTGTATTGCCACAATTTCAAAGCAAATAACAGAAAAATATCTTGAAAACAATAATTTATGCTAGTGGTAACTAAGAAATACCCTTTCCTGCATGGTCTAGAAATTTTTTCAAATACAGTTCTAAGAGAATATGTTGTGTACTTGTAACTACTACTACATTAGTTCAAAGAATTATTTATTTCAACACAGGATTCATATGTGGTATCTAAAACAATATTTGAAACTTTGTGATTGTACTCTGCAATCACTCAGTTGTTTTGGTGAAGGCCCTTTTTCTGTCCAAACAAAGCGCTGGCTGTTGAACAAAAGTTTAAAGGAAGAAGTAAAATATATCTACTACAGATCTAAGTACAAAATTTAATGCCAATATAGTTCTATATTCTCATAACGTTATAATAGGAGGAGAGCGAAGATTATAATATGAATATTTTTCCTTTAATATACTGGCATCTGGGTATGTAAATTTAATCAGAACCGACAAGTGGCAGTGGGAGGTGTTTATAAGTACCTGGAAAGGTGGTACAGTTTGTTATTTTATTAAAAAAGGGGTATAAATTTCATTCGCTTGATTAGGATAAGCAGTTATTTCTGCCTTTCAACATTGTTCCATTATATCATTTGTTTTTCACTGAATTCAAATAGCGGAGCTTTCTTGCAGCAATGGCAATAGAAGAGTAATAATCCAACACTCAACCAATATCACTCTTTCCCAATCGACAGTCTTCGTATATCACCAGATAGAAATAGCTACTACGCTGCCGGAGCCTGGCATATGTTTGTTTCGGGAGAAACTACAATGGCAAGAAATTGGAACAGGAACTGTACTCTGCACTATTTCAGTTCAGTTTACTTTCAATCTACCCGCGTAACTTTAATGAGCCCGGTGGATAAGCGGTAATGCTCAGTCTTGGTATTAAGGAGGACGCGGGTTCAATTCCTGCCCGACCATCCAGATTTCAGTTTCCGATGATTTGCCGAAATAGCTAAAGGCTAAGACCGAATTCCTTCCCGTTTCTGGAGCCCAGTCCTTTCCAGCCTTTACTGATCTAGCGGTAGAAGAGGTATAATGCTCGAATTAAAAAAAAAACTTCCAGGAAGTTATATCACAAAATAATCTCACTGTCAGAAACAAATTGAGCGAGATAACATGACCTCGACGTGATGGGAGGTACAGAATTAGATTAGGAGTGAGATTAGATTGGTGTTTGGTGTTTGGTTTTACTTTTCCTTGAATTATTGCTGAGTAAACGGGATAAAATATCTCCTAGAAAATTCAGTAATGATAGAATGAGTCAGTTAATTTCACAAAAGATACAGACACTTAAAAGAAATAAGTGGAAGAAACAATGAGGCAGGTGTCAGTAGTAAAGAAGACAATAATTACAAGAAAAAATTATTGAACAATTGGGAACAACTTATATTCTTACCAACATAATCAGCAACAGCGCACACATATATACAAAGCATTCAGTTTTTTTTTTTTTTTTAACTGCTTAATGCCTCTTAGGTCCTAGGTCTTAGGTATTTAGAGACGGGAAAGGACTGGGTGGGGGGCAAGGAATGGGAAGGAATTCAGCCATGGCCTTTTTGAAGGAAGCATCCCGGCATTTGCCTGGAGTGATTTGGGAAACCATGAAAAACCCAAATCTGGATGCCCGGACGTTGATTCGAACTGACGTCCTCCCGAATGCTAGGCGAGAACGCTAACCGTTACACCACCACACTAGGTAAAGCATTCAGGTTATTTTTGATATCCTAGTTTTCTTCACATCTCAATCAATTGCTCCATTAAACGAGTCGAAAGTTTAAAGATATGTATAAAATATTAAATCACTGTTTAACCATTAAGTTATTCGAATTATTTGGATGAAGACAAATAAATAATAATAATATATAATCATACTAGCAGTTACCCGCGACTTCGTCCGCGTGGAAGAGTGTTGTAATATAAGATTTTGTTGAGAGGTCTGGTCGCTCAGTGGTTAGGGCGTCCAAGTGGACATGGAAAAGTCCCCAGATTGAATCCCAGTCTCGCAGAGGATTTTCATAGGTCCTTAGCTCGACCTTCACCTCTGGCACAGGTTGTTGTGTGATGTGAAGTGCGCCAGAATGCTCACGTGGTTCTGATTCCACGTTGAACTGTAGGTCCTCTATGCCCAGTAGGATTACTGCGTTAGGTTAAGCGGCTACGAAAGGGGCTGATTGCGTAGACGTAATGAAGCCTTGCCACCAGGTCAATACGACCATACAATTAATTTTAGAGCTATTTGTGTTGGTGATAGTAGTAATAAACACTGCAATAAAATAACAAAAATGTATTTGTTCCAAACAACTTCATCGAACTTTTAAAACAATAAAAATATTCTGTAAGTTAGTAGTATTTTCAGTTTAATACATCGGTATATAATATATTGTAGGACTTGTTATTTTCTGAAAAAACATGTAAATTTTTTGCACTCGATACCCGCGAGCAGGCAACATATAGTTGACCAAAGGAAAAGCAGTGAGTATCCAAGTGTATTCCCAACAAATTTCAACGTTTGACCTTGCGATTTATTAACTGCCATTGAAAATGAAATTTTTAATGGGAACTGAATTCCTCAGACTTCCACGGCCTTCTTTGTTCATGATTAATTGACTTTCGGGTTATGCGGCGTTGTTTATTTCATTACCTAAGCTTTCGGCTGGTATCCTCCAGCCTTCGTCGGAGATATTGTTTATGTTGACATAGCAACGAGCGCCAAGCATCGCAGAGTAAAAGGCCGCTATCTTCGTTGATGTTGTTGGTATTTTTTTAAATTTCTGCTGCCTCTTTCACCCGTCGGGGCCACCACTGGTCTTCTCTCCACAGTAGCCACGTTTCTTGAAATTTTACTTCATACCCGGTATTAATAGGATGGCGGACTACGGCGGATTTGTCGCTGTTGTTATATTTGTAGTGGCGGATATGTTCTTTACGTCTCTCCGCCACAGTGCGACCTGAAAACCTAAAAAGAAACAATTGCATGATGCCTAGGTTCTATGGATTGCCCAAAGTGCACAAAATAGAAGTTCCCTTACGTCCGATTGTGAGCGCGGTCAACTCAACTACTCATCCACTTGCGCGGTATGTTGCCAATAAACTGAAACATCTCACGGAAGATATCAGATCAGCTGTAAAGAACTCAGCTCACTTTATACAAATTATTGATGATCTGACGCTAGAGAAGACTGATGTCATGGTGAGTTTCGATATTGTCTCATTATTCACTAATGTGTCGGTAGACGAAGCCGTTGCTGTAATACGTGCTAAACTTCTTGCACAAGGAAAGTCTACTGAGTGGGCTGAGCTGACAGAGGTCTGCCTTAAGTCAACTGTGTTCCAGTACGGTGGTCAACTTTATGCTCAAGTTGAAGGTGCGGCGATGGGCTCGCCACTTTCACCTGTAGCCGCCAACATTTTGATGGAATCATTCGAGATGAAGGTGCTTAACAACGCGCGCCTAAAACCTACAAAGTGGATCCGCTACGTTGATGACACCTTTGTCATCTGGCCTCACGGTAAGGAGAGTTTGCAAGAGTTCTTAAACCACCTGAATAGTGCCCAATCAAGAATTCAGTTCACTATGGTTGTGGAAGAAAATGGACAACTGCCATTTCTCGATGTCCTTGTTCACAAGCGAGGCGATGGAAGTTTGGGTCGCACTGTGTATCGCAAGGCGACCCACACTAATAGATATCAGCACGCCATGTCGCACCATCATCCGGCAACGAAGAGAGGCGTATTGACATCACTCAACTAGTGTCCGACCGAAGGTCATTTTTTGGCAGAAGCCGAAGCCGAAGCCGAATGTTCGGCTCTTGGGATAAACTTCGGCCGAAGCCGAAGCCGAAGGTTCAAAAATAATTATATACTTAGAACACTAACATAAAGTATATATGACATACAAATATTAACTGTTATTTTGTTTTATAGGTGGTATTTTTTTATATAAATTGCACCTTTACAATAATTATAAACAAAGTTTTTAACATTTATTTATTAGAATAAAATAAAACAGTAAAATAGTACCAAACCAGGTTCTGAGCAATGCAATTTAGCAAAAATAAATGCAGTTATTTTTATTTAGCAATAATAAAAAGAAACTATAAAATTTAACAGTAACAGCCCGAATCAAATCAGAATAATTTGTCCCGTGGATTAAATTAATAAGTTTTGGAGTTTTACCTTTGGTAAATCAAATACATGTTAGCTTATGTATAATAATACCATCGTTTTTTAACAACAATAAAAAATAAATTTCAACCTTCTTACCTAGCATAAATTATTCTAGCTTTTAAAATACGATATTCTGCTGTCTAAATTAGTATCACATATTAAATTTTCAGTTAAAACCGAATCAACAGCAATATTTTTAAAGTAGTTTCACGCAAACAGAATAATTAAAAATGTACTAAATATAACCAAAACAAAAAGTACATCGGCACTAATAAAATAAGATTTAATGGCTCCAAATGACCCGTTTTATTCGTTATTGTCAGTGCACAGTTTTGACGTAGAAATTACAAAATATCAGTCTTCGTATTTACAATTTCGGCCCTATTCAAATACTTAATTTTAAACCGTGGATCGATTAGAGCGGCAATCAACAACCGTAAGGTTTTTCTTGCGAAAGCAGATCTCCTGTTAAACACAAAACTTGCTCAGAAGGATGAAGGCTGATCATATAATACTGCTCAAATGCCGCTTGTGTGGGTCTGTTAAGATGTCAATGATTGATATAATTAAAGATACTGTTGATAAATCGCTAGAAATATTAGTTTTTGCTTCCTAAATACACTTCAGCGCAGTTATAAAATTGTTCATTTGTATCCATTCTTCTGCAGTTGGAATTTGTATTCCATCACGTTCAAACATATACAAATTTACTGCATTTTTCTGTTCTATTAATTGAGATATCGAGTGGCTTGTTCACTCTTCTTACGTTATACAACACTTTTTCACTATTTCTATTATAGCAATATCTTTAAAAATTACTTTGTGAATCATGAGCTGTAGAGTGTGAGCAACACAACCAATAAAAACGAAGTTTTTATAGCGGATGGTTGCATTCATATTTGAAGTATTATTATGTGTACCCGTATCGATATCTTGTATTTGGTAACAGTTTCAGTGATTTTTTGTGCAATATATTGCCTTGTATGATCTCCCAACACACTAACAGCCAGTTCAATTTTTTTTTTTTTTTTTTTTTTTTTTTTTGAAACCTTTGGAAATGCCATGTGCCGTGACACTCAAAAACTTTTTTTTTTTGCGAAGGTATTCGGCCATTGTTTTTTGAAGGAAGCATCCCGGCATTCGCCTGGAGTGATTTGGGGAAACCATGGAAAACCCAAATCTGGTTGCCCGGACGGGGATTCGAGCCGCCGTCCTCCCGAATGAGAAGCCAAAACGCTCTCCATTATACCACCACGCTCGGTCTCAAAAACGTGTTTGCTTTATCACTACATATCTTCGTGCTAAAAACTGATCCATTCAGCCTTTTTCTAAAACCAATGCAACCTTACTGTTTTCTTTTTCGTACCTAGCTGGCATTAAAGACTTTCTAAAATAATTCTCTCGCTTTTGTCTATACTAGGGTCGAATTTGAGGATCAGTAAAATTAAGTCTGCGAAGTCCTTCTCCTTCAACGAGGTTGTACGGAAACATGTTTACAATGACCAGGTCCATGTAATACATTAATCCGCAAAGAAATCGGATGATTATCGGGCCATGGTGGCGCTACTTTTTTTCTACGATATAGCGTAGACTGTTAAACATCTTTTGTAAAATCTTTGGGCTCTTACAAGATCTCTGATTTTTTTTTTTTTTTTTTTTAAATGATCAAGCTTTGGTATTTAACACTGGTTTCACAATATACTTCCCACTGATTTTTATGATGTTTTCCAAATGGTTCTTTATCTTTGCTATCGTCTGTCGGCGCGCTATGTGACGGTATTCGTAAAAGTTGGTTCATTTTCAGGGGCTGGATGTAAACCTTCGGCTTCGGCCAAACATTCGGCTGAATTTGGCCGAAGCCGAATGTGCGGCCGAAGGTCCTTTTTTTGGCCGAAGGTGGCCGAAGCCGAAGACGAAGCCGAACCTTCGGTCGGACCCTACACTCAACTTAAGAGCTATGACAGTATGTGACTCGGAAAGTCTGAATGAAGAAATGGAGACACTTACAAAAATATTCCAAGCCAACGGCTATAGTGAATCTGACATCAGGAGGGTTTTAAGACCGAAAAAACATATGGGAGACGTCAACTTATCCCATGATATTAATGTGCCAACAAAATTCGCCTGTCTCCCATACATACAAGGTGTCACAGACCAGATTTGGAAACTGTTAAAGCAGGTGGAGGTGCGAATAGTATATAAGGCTAACTGCAAACTTGGTCAGTCACTGACAAAGGTTAAAGACAAATTACACCCACACCAGCTTATGGGTGTTTACGAAATCCCCTGCAGCTGTGGCAGTGTTTATATCGGCGAGACAGGTCGCACTGTGGCGGAGAGACTTAAAGAACATATCCACCACTACAAATATAACAACAGCGACAAATCCGCCGTTGTCCGCCATGCTATTAATACCGGGCAAGAAGTAAAATTTCAAGAAACGAGGCTACTGTAAAAAGAAGACCAGTGGTGGGCCTGACGGGTGAAAGAGGCAGCAGAAATTTTAAAAAATACCAACAACATCAACGAAGATAGCGGCCTTTTACTCTGCGTTGCTTGGCGCTCGTTGCTATGTCAATATAAACAGTATCTCTGACGCAGGCTGGAGGATACCAGCCGAAAGCTTAGGTAATGAAATAAACAACGCGGCATAACCCGAAAGTCAATTAATCGTTAACTGTAATGTTTTAAATTCAAATGGAATAATACTGGGAATAATTTGGATACGCGGAATTATAACGGCTTCCCCTTTAGATGCACCGGTAAGAATTGTCGCCTTCACAATGTTTCTTCCTAGTTCTGTGATGTGTAATACCTTGCAATACCTTGAGGGGTGGGAGGGGGACGAGATTACGCATCAGGAGAACTCGAGTGCCAACCTTAAGCTCGAGTTTATGGGACGATAGCCCAGATAACTCGAAGGAATTTGAAAACTCGACGGGGTAGGTAGCAGCATCGTCAGTTAACATTACTGTATCGATGGAAGAGTGTGTTGTCACTTCCCCGACTATTTCCTCTAATATATATATGTATATATATATGTATATATATATATATTTTTTATTTTTTTTTTTTGCTCCAGAATCATTTTTCGGGGCAAGTATTGTCCTCTCACATAACCAGTTTTCGTTTAGTTGAATGCTCGGGAAAACATTAGAAATGAGCTCGCGTTTGTTCAGGTGTTTCAGTAACTCGTTGCAATGCCAAATATGTGGCGTATTGTTATTGCCGTATTTTTGTTTGCTTCGGTGTTTCAGAAGCTTTTGAGATCGATTGCCAATCCGCTTGCTCTTAGCACCGAGCTCGCGATTTTCCCGGTGTGATCTTCCAGACACCAAGTGTTCATTTTGGTGTTGTCGCCCAACTTGTGACTGCTCCGGCAATTCAGCATCTCCAGAAGCCTCAATAAGTGCTAAGTGCTCAACCCTGTGCAGCTCTGCTAGAGGATTTGTTCCGGGGTTTTGGCTTTTTTCACAGCCGTAGTTTTCTTACATTTCATTGAAAGATTTGAATTTCGTTTACCCGGCATCTCTTAAAATTACTAATTTCAAGACTTGCGAATAAAAATTAATATAGTTTTAATTAATGGAAACTCAAAACTTCAAAATATGATGGAAGCAACTAAACATCCAAAAAATTTACCAACATTCAAAGAGCAAATAAATACCTAAGTGGCCCAAGGACGTTGATCTCCTTAAAAAATTGCGAAACTAAAAATGTATATTTTGATTTGCGGTGAATATCTGAAAATTACTAAACTTTTTTTTTTTTTAAGTGAACTTAATTTGCTCTCTGAATATTCATTTTGTTTTGAAGATATGTGGGTTCCATCAATTAATTCTGTTTTAAATCAGAAATTTAGGTATTATAGTAATAATTGATTCTTTTATTCATAATGTTCAGTGTTAATGTTCGTTTCTCTACCTGTGAAAAAAGTTGACTGCATGTAGATCAGTATACTATAGTTTGTTCGTTTCGATCCATTAATTCTTCTCTGAAATATAAATTACAATGTTAAAGTAGTAATAAATTCTTTATTCATAATAGGTTTCTGAATCTGCAAACAGAATTGAATGTCTACCGGCAAATCACCACTCTGCTTGTCTGACTCTCCACCATCTGAATAAAACATTTACAAATTTCAAAAATTTACTTCGAGCAATGCCGTGTGCTCTGTTAAATCATCCAAGCTTATTATATATCTTTTGATACAATCTTTATATATAAAGATGAATGTATGTTTGTTTGTTTGTTGGTTTGTTTGTTTGTTCTTCATAGAAATCCACAGTTTTCATCCGATGTCGATGAAACTTTGCACACTTATCCTTTGAAACAAGGAGAAAAATACTGTCTAGATTTGGTTGAAAAATTATCTGTATAAATAACACATTTTGCCTCATAACTTCGAAATACGGTGATAGACAGACACGTTGGATGTGGACATCAACGTACCATGTTTCCATGTAGTGGACTGCCAGCTTAGTGGTTAAAGCGCTTGCTTACGAACGTCGTGGTCTCCGGTTCAAATATCCGTAAAGGCTAAGATTTTTAAAAATTGTTTTTCATCGTAAGAGTCAGGCCTGGGCCGTAGGTTATTTGGATTGAATGTTAAACTGTAGATATTATAAAGTTAGGGGTGTAATGCGAGGCAAATCGTAGGTAGTCTTGCAATTTTGTAGGTGTACACTTTTTTTACGTTATAATGATCCCTCAGGTGTTGTTCGCAGTCAGTGTGTGAATGTAAACCACAGTAATCTTTATATATAAAGATGACTGTATGTTTGTTTGTTTGTTTGTTTGTTGGTTTGTTTGTTCTTCATACAAATCTACAGTTTTCATCCGATCTCGATGAAGCTTTGCACACTTATCCTTTGAAACAAGGAGAAAAATACTGTCTAGATTTGGTTGAAAAATTATCTGTATAAATATCACATGTTGTGTCATAACTTCGAAATACGGCGATGGACAGACACGTTGGATGTGGACGTCTCCAGACCGTGTTTCCGGGAAGTGAACTGCCAGCTCAATAGCTAAAGAGCTTGCTTACGAACGTCGTGGTCTACGGTTCAAATATCCGTAAAGGCTAAGGTTTTTAAAAATTGTTTTTCATCGTAAGAGTCAGGCCTGGGCCGTAGGTTATTTGGATTGAATGTTAAACTGTAGATATTATAAAGTTAGGGGTGCAATGCGAGGCAAATCGTAGGTAGTCTTGCAATTTTGTAGGTGTACACTTTTTTACGTTATAATGATCCCTCAGGTGTTGTTCGCAGTCAGTGTGTGAGTGTGAACCACAGTAATACTAATATAAATACGGAAGTAAGTCTCTGTCTTTTTGTTACGTTTTGACGACTTTATGGCTATATCGTTGTGATGTAATTTTATAAGGAAAGCTGTATGAAGGGCACAGGATATTTTTTCCAGTATGATTAACAGTTGTAGTCACGAAATTTTGAAATCTTATCGAATAGTGAATGAAATATGTTGGAAATTGATTCTCTTCAAGAAGCAGGTTCGACGGTAAAATGATATAGTGATAGCTTTCCTGTCATATTATGCCGACTCGATATTGTTTGGGACCAATCCTTCGTTACCAACAACTTTTTATATTTAATTCTGGCCAAAAAATTCTTAATCCACGCGTACGAAGTCGCGGGTACGAGGCTAGTATCATTATAAAGCGATACATAACGTCACTAAAATGGTGCTCGTGAAAGAAGCTTAAACTATTAATAATGTTTCAGTTCTCATTTTGTTCCAGGCTGCATTTCAAAAAAGTGACAAACTCCGCTAATAATACCGCTAGAAAATCAAAGCTTCTATCACTCGCGCATTAATACATTAGTACCATGTATTATTATTTCAGATCGCAGGAAAATAAATACTGAATACATATGAAACTACATTCATTATTGCAGTTACGTAATTAAAAAAATTATACTAAAATGCTTGTAAATTACAGTGTATAACGGAAAGTTCATAATTCTCTACAACTCTAAGACAATTTTTGTTAATATTGCAGGTCAAGCTTACATCGCGATAAAGTGACTGTTACTGCTCGTGATGTAGTAAGGCGTATAATGAAATTAATTGTGATAGTAATTTATGCTACACTAATTAGGAATCTTGATATAGAAAATTCTGTTACTATTCGATATCCAGTTCCAATGCATTTAATGTGTTGAGGTGCGTTCATAACGTTTGATTTTGTAGCGGCAATATTAGCAGAGATAGTGGTTAGGTTGAAATGCTTCCTGGACCAGAATGTTTTTGTTACAGTATAAGGGAGAAGTCATTTAGTTATTATTAGTAATAAATAAGCAGCTTTCATAAGCTCCGTTTAAATGAAGTGTATCGCGTTGTAAACGACTTGCAATATTGCTTCATGAAACATTAACGTTAGGCCATTGAATACATTAGTTTTAAGTGAAGGATTTACTGGAGTAGTTTACGTGGCGATACATAACGTCACAACGTGACATAGTGCTTATGATATTTGCTTAAATAACTGATAACTAAATTTCTCAAGCCATTGGCTGTGACAAAAAGATTCAATTTTCATTATGGTCCAGGCTGAATATCAATGTAACCACAATCTCCGCTAATATTGGCGCTACAAATTCAAAACCTCAACCACACGCGCATTGAAACAATTATTGTAGCATCGTCGTGTATCGCGTCGTAAACTTGAACCGGATTTATTAGATATTTGTAGAAATTGAACAGTAAGTAAAAAGCACTGTTTCCTAAATCATGGGCTACTATTTGTATTGATTTATACAAAAATTTTGAACAAAAAAGGGTTACTTAAAAATTTGTAATATTACAGAGAATGTATAGTGGAAAAAAATAAAACACACATGAAATAAATTAAACCGAGATAGAATGGAATCCGTAACATTTTTATAAATACGACATTTCGAGCACCGGCATTTTGCACTTTTAGTAAATCGACTTTCGTGCTGGGATAATCATAGCATTTTACGTTGTTTTTTTCCGAGCTCTGATTTTTCATATTTAGTATATTACGATCGAAATTATGGTGCAATAATTGAGATGTCATACTATTTTATGTACTCAAATGAAAAAATCTCTTTACGAACTTAAAAACAGTACCTACCTTTTTTAATTTAAGGTTAAGTAGATATTTATAATTCCAGCTTCCAAACTATTGTTTGTCAAGTGCATCGGTTTTATGGCTTTTAAACTAAACATAAACTTGCATATGTAAGAAGGTTTTCACATTTATTTCTGAAAAGCAGTGTTGGCGATTTATGTAAAAAGCAAAGAGTAAACGTTGCACGGCTGTCTACGAAGTAGGAAACTCTTTGTTGTTTGCGAATTGATATTAATGGCAATTTCTAAAAGAACTATGCGTTTTTGCGGGATAAACTTTATCCTATGTCACTTCGCACGCAATTAACTGACTTCATGCCAAATTTCATTTAAATATGTTGAGTTATTATGGCGTTATAGATTCCAGACGTACATCCAAACACACATACGAACTTTCTCGTTTTCTCATTTAAAGATAGATATTACATTGATCATATTTTTACATTCGGTAAGCGGCGTGTTTTTTAATCCTTTGTACAGATTAAGGGATTGTACTGAATTCAATCGGCAGTATTGTTCGTCATAACGGAAGTTCAGATTTAAGAACGGAAAATTTCCTGGCAAATGGTTGCAATGGAATCAACGCAGGTGTTCCACCGACTTCTTCAAGTGTAAACCCATCTGTACTGGTCAAAGGACCACATCTATTGAGACAGACAGGAGCCACCTCAAAAATTGTGGGCCCGTCGATGTAGATGGGGTATACATCGTGAAGACGGCGGAACTAGACTTCGAAATATCGACTAATCCGCTAAAATTCAACTGCAAACTTCAAATCAAACTCTGTAACTTTCCGGGAAATGGAACTGAAGTGCCAAAAGTCATGCGATAGGAAGATGCAAATATCCAGATGGCATTAGAATCGAGGAAGCAATGTATGTATAAACGTGCCGTGCAGTATTGGGCTTTCAATTGCTTTCATTAGAGGCGTGGAAGATTTCCTAATTATGACTGCCCGACATAAACTAAATGACTCCGAACGAGGAATGGTACTTGGTAGTTGGTGCTAGACACATGGGGCATTCCATTTCGGAAATTGTTCATGAATTCAACATTTCTCGATCCACAGTGTAATTTCCGGCATTATATCCCACCGCAGACAACATACTGGCCGACCACGTCTACTTAATGACCAAGACCAGCGACCTCTGCCTCGAGGTGTCAGTACTGACAGAACAACAGACGTGTCCGCGCGGACAGTGCAGCAAAATTTGGCGTCTATAGAATACAGCAGCAGAAGACCGAGTGTCTCTCGTAACAAAACGCCATCAGTTACAGCTGTGCTTGAAGAAATATCGGTTGGACCTTAGAAAATTGGAAAAAGGTTGATTGGTCAGATAAGTGAGGATTCCAATTTGTAAGAGCTGAGGGTTGGCCCTCCGCAAACGGCAGATTACCGCTCGAGTCGGGAGCAAGCGTTTCATGCGTCCTGTGCGTCCACTAACGAAACATTTAAGGTGGCCAGTCTGCTTGCAGAAATACGCGGAGAAAGTTGTGTGCCTTCCTTTCATCATCACTATCCTTAAGAGATTATTCTGAATTTGAAATTTCAAGTTTGATTGAAGAACAGGGTATAGTTATGTACTATTAATTCAATAAAATGCAAATGAGGAACTGTTGGGTGCACCCCTACATCGAGAAGAACATCAGCTGTCGAGTATTCGCTGAGGCCACTGAACTAAAAGAATCAGACGCCAAATTTCATGCATTCTACGGAATTTCAAAAGATTCGTATTCCGAGCTTATGGAAATTACTTTTCCTAAGACTCACCAACGAAATACAAACGTTAAGGATTATGTAATGGCGGAAGAATGATTAGTAATTACGTTAAGATAAGAATTTATTACAAAATAAAAATAATATTTCACAACTATTTATCATATCAGTTTTTTTTATTCAAGGATTTATATATAATTAAACAATAAAGCTAACTAGAAGCGGTAATTAAATTTTTATAATTGTGTGAAAAGCTTTTGTTTGTTGCTCGGTTCATTCTGATAGCAATCTGACAGTGAGGTCTCGTTTTCAAGCAGTGAGCTTGAATTCTCTAAAATTTTGTTTGCTGACCCAGTATATGCAGATAAAACGGTATGGCTTGCATATTGTATATCTATTCCTCGAGTTGGAAAATCAACAGAATTAATTTCAAGTGTTTCATCGATTAAAAGCAAAGTCCTTAGTTTAAATGCTCTGAATTGTGAGTCCTTTCTTGAATATTCGACAAGCACTTAGTTATAAAGGACATGCTGTTTTTCCACTTCACCAACAAAGGAAGTATTAAACGCCTCCATTGTTTCACTCATCACGAACTCGTCTCGAACGTCACGCCAACTTCCAAGCCGATCGCACAAGACGCACGGAGCACGAGACGAGTTCGCGTCGAGTACTGATCGCACAAAAATCGCCGATTCGCCCCTTGTCGGTGGCTCCCCACTGACTTTCCGAAGAAGTGCTTCGAGTGAGGCGCAGAGCCCACGAAGCCTTGGACCATGTTATCAAGAAATTACTGTGCAAGCTGGTGGTAGCTCCATCCTGGTTTGGGCAGGTTTACATGGCATGGACCGAGACCTCTGGTCACGCTGAACCGACCATTAGCTGGAAACGGTTATGTTCAGCCACTTTGAGACCCTTCACACTCATTCATGATCTTCATGTTCCCAAACAGTGATGGACTTTTCCAGGACGACAATGCGCCCTGTCACAGTGCCAAAAAAAACGTCCTGGACAATTTCAGAAAATGATTTGGCCCTCTGCATCGCCAGATATGTATCCAATCGAACATGTCTGGTACGTAACTCAAACGTCATTTCGTGCGCTACGTCTTGCAGCGACAAAACTTCAGCAGTTGTGGACGGCTGTAGGGCAAGCTGAATATTGCTTCAGGAGACTTCCGATGACTTGTTGAGCCAATGCAACCTAGGGCTGCTGCACTGCACCGGACAAAAGGGGGGACCTCTTGATATTAGGATGTACCCCTTAACTATTAGTATTTCATTTGGAATGTGTGGAATATTTTTATCAACATCGTAGAAATCCGTATATGATGAATAGTCCACTGGGCCTAACTTTATAACATTTTATTAGATACGACAATCGAAAGGTGCGGAGAATTCCTAAAAAAGTGCTGTCGATAAACAAATTGTTACATAAGAGTAGATACGTACAATTAAATACAATTTAGAGATTTGTCTAATGCAGCGGAATTTGTACTCCAACAAGCTGCATATTAAGTTACCTCCTCACACTTATGTTTGTGTACATGTCCACTTGGGGGAGAAAAAAAATATGTTGTTATGAACTAAAGTATTTTACTGCAAAAGGAAGTAGAATGATAAGCAAACATGGTGATTCCATATTGTGAGATGTTTGTAATGGGACTTAGTTAAACGCCCTGCCACATTGTAAAAGAATTGCTTGCTGATTTGTTTACGTAAAAATTATTTGTAGGTTCTAATTGCATGATTATAAATTTTTAGTGTTAAAGTAAGATAAAATGAAAATCAATGGTAAGATTTATGCTTCTAATAATAATTACTTCGTAATTTACGTACACATTATCTTCGATGATTTTAGCAAGACACAACAAATGTAATTTAAGAACACTCTTTATTGTTACAATGCTTCCCCTTGTAACAGTCTTCACATTTATTAATCTGTAGGTCGCTTTAAGCGTTTGCAGATTGAGATGTATTTAAAAGCAGCAATAAGTTTTAAACGATCGGTGGCTGCCTCAATAGGGACTTCAGTTTCATGAAATTTAAAAACCAACAGATAAACAAAGGTTGTACAAAACTACTGAAATACTCCAAACAAATTGTTTAAAATATTCTGAGACTCGTATTTACAACTTTCCTCTTTCAAATAGGTATACACACGACATTTAAATTGAAATAAATTATTCAGAAAGTTCCACGTTCCCGATAAAATAAAAAAAATGTTCATCACACCACGATGGAAAAATTTTCTATCCGTGGCTTTCTCAACTCTACGTATAAAAAGTATTATCTGTCTTTTACGGTAATACCCTTAAGAAATTCCCTGTATCTACTCACATAAACATTCTCGTCCTCTAGATACCTCCTTGAATAGTTTCATATGAGTTGCCCTATAACTACACTTGTCTTTAACAATTTAACATTGCTTCATCTATCTAATGTTTCGAACAGAATAACGAAACTGACTACCTCCACTTCTGTAAACAACGAATTTTTCTTTCCTTAGTGATAATAAACAATGTAAAACGTTGATATTCAAATATTAGGCAATCTTCACTAAAATTGCGAGCCTATCTTTCTGGTTTGTGAAATGAAACAATTTAAAAACTAAATAGTTTGGCTGCATTGCATATAAATACTTCTGAACTTAATGTATTGGCCCTCTAAAACACATTAAAAGTCGCTATACTTTCAAAACAGTGAAGTTAAGAACTGAATCTCCCGTCAGTATTCTGAGGCCTCAAACATATTTCCTGAAAGACCTAAACCACCAAACAGTCGGCCGAACCTTTACTTAATCCCCATCAATCGTCGAACGTAATCAGCTGCCAAGCATAACACCATTTCACTCCCAGTAAAGACTCCAGTCCACTACTTCTCGAATATCTGGAGCGGGCGTACGTTCTCTTTGACTACTGGGCGTCATCTTGCCTACTGACTCCTATTTACGCATTCTTCCAAGTTTCTTGATATGGTGCAACTTGAATGATATTTTTAAAGATTTACGCGTTCACGAAACTTACTTGAAATCATTTTTCAGCACAGGAAGGGAAATGATGAATAATTTGCCAAAAACGTTGAAAGAAATTAAAGATAAAATTTGTAGAGGGCAAGTGTAGGTGGGTGCAGGATAGGGGGAAGATGGAGGTGTAGAGAAATTGCTCCCGGAGCCTGTGCTCCATTACAATTAAATTAAATTACAAATCATCTAAGTTTGTAGGTATAATTCTCGTACTCTTCTATGGACGCTTTTCCCGTATCCGGGCGTAGGAGGTACCCACTATAGGAACGTCTGAGAAGATGAGCTAGGATGGTTTCCCGTTGCCTTCCCCAGTGTGACAAGTGTTCGCAAGTGTGTATGGCTGTCAGAGTGAGCATGTTCAGTGAAGAGTGTTGTGTGTTGTGAATGCGAGGTGAAAGACGGGAGAGGATGAAATCTGTTGTCCGCCGATTCAAGCCTACTCTTCTGAAATACACCGGGAGGCCGCCAAGCTTAACGTATCCACCCGATGGACGAATTACCATAAACAGTGTTGTATGTCTCACTCCATAAGTACTGCGGAAAGGTTTGGGATTTAGCCCAGGACTTTGGTGCCCAGTAAGATGATTAGGAAATATGCACCATCACCTCTCCTACCCTGATCAAAGTCCTGATGAAACATTTCTTCCACCACCAGTACTCGAAGCAGCTAACTACGTGTCAGCGCCGTACACCATCACTATGCCTGCTAACTGCCAACTGCGCCGACGGGGAGAGCCAATATTAGTCTACAGAACTTAAAAGTGCAACGAAGTGTCTGCACTGACTACCACATATTGCTTCATAGTAGTCACAATTAATTAATAGCAGATTAGAAGCCATTCTACCGTTACGGAAGATAGTATCACACCAAATGAAACGTCCAGTAAAGTGAAACAGATTACAGTAATTAACGCATTACATCAAATATGAAAAAATAAGTATTGAGTAACTGAAGAGTAAACCTGACTTGTGACTATTTCGATTTTTCTATATTGATACCCTGAACTTAAACCCGTAATTAATTTTATTTGTCATATTAATTACTACAAAGAGAAAATAAAATACGTTCTCTCCAAACCACGCTCGTTCGTGGAACGTTATAGTTTTCTCTGATTTCCCAAAATACAAAAGACGTCGAAAACAGTTTGCTGGTGCGCAGATGGTCCATAGAGCTGAGAGTATGACACGCACAGGTGGATCTATTGTGTACGGAGGGAGGGACGCCACAGTATGACGAACTACACATGCGTCACTGTGCGTTATATAAAGCTAGCACCTATCCTCCCAGACCCAAAAACTACCCAGCAACGCTGCGGAAACTCAACGAAACGCTTCAACCGTCTCTCAAATGTGAGTTATAGCCAATTTTCTCTTTGCATCAACGTATTTTTGTGCCATAAAATCCTTTGAGTGTTTTCACTACTATGTCTGTTATTTGTATATGGTACTCTACTAGTCATGAAGGTAACACAAAATTTCTTATTTGTTGCCTGTTTATAGATTTGAGTTTTCAACCCCGATTTTGTTTGTTTAGGCTTTATCAATAAAAATATTCCTCTTCTAAACTCTTCTAAAATTTATCTGAAATTCGAAGTATCTTATGCCCAATACTATTGAAAAAAATTCGTTGGTTTCGTAACTGGTGTCATAACCATAATTACGTCGCCCTCCTGCTTCATAGTGTCTATTTTTATTACAGCTTTTAGCATTGTAAGTAGCGCATGTTAAAGACATTTCACAAGTCACTTGACATGAAATTACAGTAATGAAGGCCTAGCTTACATGTTTTTGTCTTACTAATAGTTCAGTTTAAATTTCAAATTTGTAAATGAGACTAACATGTGCTTTACAGTTATAAATTCCATGTGATCATGGAAATGTATGTTTTTGCTTACACTGTAACAGCATAAATTCCATTAGTAATCATAACCAAGTTTCACTTCGATGTTTTAAACTATCATGTACCCATATAAAAGACAAATTCATCCACGTGTACAAACACTGGCTCAAAATAAGAGTATGCTGTTTTCTTTCGCCGTTGATCGACGTTGGTGTTTTTCACTGTTTCAAAAATAGAATGATGAAGGTAGAGAAAATATAAGTTTTTCATATATGCTCGAATTCTTATAATGAAATAATTCAGTGTCACCCATTTCGGATTTGCAATGATCTGATCCCACTACTACAAGGATAATCACAGTCTCATAGTAACACCTTAATAACAAACCCACTGTGGCATGATTATGTGGAACTGAGCAAACTAATAACTACTTCAGAAAAGAAACAAAATAATTAATATATTGATTTCATTTCGAGAGCTGAAGCTTTTAGGCTCTGTCACTTCCTGCAAACATCTTAAATAATGATGTTACTGTTATTTCAGTCACTGTATTGTAATGATGAGAAACTCAAAATGATGAATAAAATCAACGTTACTATCATATTAAGATGAAAATTATATTATTTGAAAACAAGTTGTTGATCTGTACATAATATAGAGTGGTCGGAGTAGATGAAAGATTCAAAGGCAATTGAAACAATCTGTAGAAAAATATTTTAAAACTTAATTTGGATTATTTTTCTCCAGAATTTTTCGTTGATAATTTGGAAAAATCTATAAAATTCAGTCAAAATGTCTACTATCTTAAAAATAATGGATGATTTAGTACCTGTTTGACGAAATGATATTTCTAAGTCGGATTGTGAAGTTCTTAATGCAATACGATTTTAGATTTGTTAATTTCCTTTAAACTTTTTCTACCTATTAGGAATATTCCTTTGTTTATATATATAAAGAATTCTCCCAATTCATGAAACTTTACGTGTGTGAGAGAGACTAAGGTTGTCGCAACACCTGTTTCTTCATCCGGATAAACAGGAGAATTTTGGATGCTACACGAAACGTGTTACATAGTTAATGAGATACATATAAGCCCTTATTAAATACAGATAATTAAAAATAAGTTGTAATGCTTAGCAATAACTATTTAGAAGAGTTAAATATTCACGTTGCCACTTTTCGAAAATGATTATATCATGTGTTCAAAATTTATCATTTTGTGTAAAAATGTTTGGAATAGACGAGAAATGCGTGTTAACATTATCGTATGCTAAAAGTAATATCATGACGTCAATGTGTGTTTTTTTTTTTTTTTTTTTTTTTTAGTATGGTGTCTGAGTTTTCGTAACAAACTTCTATTTAGACCGTAGGTCTACTTTGAGCACTAACGATCAGATTTAAACGACAATATGTATGAAACTAAGCAGTTGGCAAAGACCATATCGTATTCTGTGATTCGATTTTTATTTGTGTTTATCGCATACTTTTATTTCAGGCCATTTATTTGTAAGTTTGGTATACGGGACAAGTTTACGCGAAATTGTATGCGTCTACTAGCGGTGGAGATTTTTTTTTAGTCATATAAGTTGGGGATTATTTTTGGTTGTATATACATTTCTCTAACCGTTAATGTAAATGACATGAATCGAATCACATTTTCGTGGACCCAACTTTAAATTCCAAAAATCGTTCTTAATAGGTATTTTTATTAACAAAAACAGATTTTATTTGGAACAAATCCTAAGTGATGTTTTGAACTTCCGTTGATGTTGTTATAACATGATTTTCAAATCCTAAAAATTGAAACTTTTTATATTTCATTGTATCTTTTTTACAAAAAACAAAACAAAATATTAGCCAAGAAATAAGAAATAATTGATGATGGAAAAATATAGTGAAGTAAGAAGATTGCGAGAGTGACATTGTTCAGTCTTCGTATCAATAATTGCTTTAGTGAATCTACTGTTCACGGATTTTTCTGTTAGTTACACAGTAGTGATGTTAAAGGTGAGATATAGCACTACACACGGTTTCCTCGTTAGTACTGGCTGAATGTCAGGCTGAGGTGCTCCAAGAATTCAATGAATCTTTACCATATCGTGCCTTGTGAATTCGTTTTAGTTGTTACGATTTGTGCTTGACTTTCAGAGATGACTATAAATGATCACCTAATCTAAAATTTAAAGATCAGTATAACAAGAAACTTCGTATGTTAATAGCTCACACAGAGTGTCCCCTCGTACTGAATTTAATGATTATTATTTGAGAACTTTTATTTGATAACACCTTAAAAAGTTCATTTAATATCGTGAAATTTAACTATGACAACATGTAATACATAGAAACGGCACTAACAAGTACCACCGCAATAGAGATAGCAAATACTGTAATTTGCTACGTTTTTCAATTATATTAAACTGCAATGGAAATTGCTGTTATAAGGGACTTGTTTTCGGCCTACCACGTAGCCCCAAGGGTTACCGCAGCATGACATTGGCTAACGCCTGCAACATGGTTAACCACCTCAAGTCCTGGTGGTAGAACTAATTTTCACCATCGGGACTTGGCAAGCAGAACAAAAGACGTCGTGATGCTTAGTTCTTAATCACCAGATTCGCAGTGCGTATGGTTTGGGAGCATGAGACATTGTTAATGGTAATTCCTCCAGCAGAGGGAGACGTTGAACGTGGTGGCTTCTTGCAGTCTTTCGGAAGAGTAGGCCTCAATGGTCGCCCTGAGTTTTCATTCTCTACGTATTCTCCGTATATAACACAGTAATAATAACAATGTCATAACAGTCATAATTCATTTATTAAGCAATTGAAGTGTCCAGTTCCCACCTCACACAATTCACAAATAAAATCTACACTAACTATTTTGATGACCAATTACGCATTCCACTGACAGATAATGCTAGGAATATCAATTAATCTATTTTCTGTAGTATCATGTCTTAATGTTTTGTTTCATGAAGTTAGTATTCAATCCAAGAGTAATCCCTGAGTTATGTTGGTGGTTCGTTGTTTAAGATAATTAGTACCTATATCTTTACTGAATTTGTGCAGTTAGCTCAAGTGTATTTGAAAATCGTTTCGTGAGCTTCACAATCTCAGAGTAAGGTTAAAAACCACATTGGAAACTGACGTGGAGACCGTTCACATATGTAAGCATAATGTATAAGTATTTACGCAGAAGAGAAAATTTCATAATCATCCCAATTTTTTATCTCTTCTGTAGTCTTCAGTTTAGGTATAAGAGACTTGATATAAGTCTGTGATATTTATGTGACATGAATATGTATCTTTTCCCTTAGGAGAAAAATATATCGAGACAACATCGGAAGGTTGCAAGTATTGTTTTTGATGGATCTGCCACTTGAATCTACACTGAATCTTTACGATTGAGCAGTAAAATCAGAATCAGCAACGTGATCTTGTGTTTGGTGTTAGTCACATGAGCAGGTAGTTGAAAATTGCTCGTATTCAAAGAAAGGGTCTCCTGATAATTGCTGATAGTGAATGATTGAGTTTAACTTTCAAACTTTAAAATGGAAATGATGATCGGTGGATTTGAATTTATAGATAGAAATAGGCTTTTGAGAAAAGAGATTTGTCTGTTTAGTATAGGAAATACAGTAACTATCTCATTAATCGTGCTTGGTTTTAATGCAGAAATATTAGTATCTACCTCGCGATATCCTAAGGAATCCATAGTGTCTCTAATGTTAAGTATTGTTTTTGTTGGTCCCAAACAAAAGTTGAGCTTCTGTCTCTTGTTTATTTATCTAACTCGATAAAAAAATATATATTACACAGAATTTCAGCGATCTGTCTTCTGAATGCCTTTTCTGTTTCCTCCATTCTTATGCCCAATGGTTTCAATGTTTCCTTGGGACTAACATTTAAGAGTTGAAAGCATGTAATTCCAAAAGTCACCTTGAGATAATCAGTTCAAGCTATTATCGCATGTGCAGAAATAATTTTGTGACTGTTAACACTGGTGCTTCTTAATTCTAAGTGATATGAAGGCAGGTCTCCAGTCATTCATTGCAGACTACTGGCTTTTCCGAAAGTTGTTGGTACTGCTTTGGAAACCATCTCAAAAGGTTAATAGACAAATTAGCATTTTGTCTATCAGACTGATAACGTGAGAGCGCTAAAAACTACATTCAAATAAGTGGCCACCCAGCACACTGTGTTTTCTCTGCCTGCAGACTACACGGACATGGCTCTGCTGCTGCCCTTCCTATTGGTGCCCCTGTTGGCTGCAGCGTGCTGGGCTCAGGTGCCGGGGGTCGGACCCTGTCCCTCTGTCAGCGTAGTCAACGACTTCAACGTCACCGCCGTAAGTAGTCTCTTCCACACTTCAAACCACTCTCTATATACTGTGACTTCCTCACTTCACCAATCATTTAATAGATAATGTATGTAACTGTTTTTGAGAAAAGGTTCTACCACGTAATTGTTTTGTTTAGACTTTAAAGTGATTAGTATTAAGCAGTTAGTGGTATATAATAAACCAATAAGAACCAGTAACAAATGAAGTAATAAAAGTAGCAAAAAGAAATAATTGTTAACTATTTGATTCTTTTTTACAGTTTTACTACAGTTTACCAACTCATTCTATTTTAATCTTGGCTATTTTATTTCGATTAAAGTTTGTTATTTAGTTCTTCAAATATTTTATTCCGAGGCAATAAGTGTTATCATATATGCCATTCATCTGATGAGTAGCAAACTATAATGCTTCATCAATAAAAAAGATTTAGTCGTTAGGCCTACATCTATCTTTGATTCTGATCCTTGGGTAGTTGTCTTCTTTATACGTTACAATCATTTTGTTGATTGGGAACTTTATGTTACAAGTTTTATATAAAAGTCAATCGGTGGAGAATATATTGTAGATATTTTTGTAATAATTTCGTTTTCTTGCCGACAGGCAAACACACTAACGTACCACACGTCACATGGTTCAAATCTGCCTAGCATCCACGCACAGACTTCATTCTATTAAATACAATGCCAAAAAAAATGTTCCGCAATACCGGTAAGTGTTACTATCACGTTACAACAAAGTATACTGAAACATTAAAAAATGCGAACATGTGGATTTCGTTGGAGTACCTTTATTATTTACAGTTTCGATGGTACAGTCCGACGTTAATCATACAATTTAACGAACGTACTGTTGATCCATAGGATACTGTAGCCTTCATGAACATTCACCTAAGGAGCCAGAAACATGATTGTTAATATTTTACTCTGTGGTAGTTGTAAATCTCACTGCCTACAAGGTTCTCAGAATGTTTCAATAAAAATACAATTTTCAAAGTACAAAGCCAGGAGATTTCTTTTCAGTTGATTGAAAGATAACAACCAATGTGTGAGCTTTAATATTTGTATTTCTGTGGACAGTAATAATACTGAAACACTAAAAAGACAAGTCTTCATGGCATAATCATTTTTATATTTTTTCTTTTAGTAAACATGTTTGAACAATTAATAAATTACCAAATTAATAATCAACAATCAAATATCCTTAGGTGAGTTGCTTCCGGTTTGTTTGCATTACTAAATCAATTCCACAAAAATTGTAAGTCTTAAATACTGGATAATTTTCAAGAACTGAATACTCGAAATCTGTTGTTTGGAATATTTTAGCGAAACTGATGCCAGAAACACGTCAACCTGCGACCTCAAAGGAGTTGAGAAAAACGAAGGAGATTTCTTTGAACAGATGTTTTTCAGTGAAGTTTTTTAAGCCACGAAAATAAATAACTCTTCCGCAAAGGTTAATTATATCGTGACACAGAAATTCATCATTGAATTGTGTCAAGGTCTCGCCATTGAATTCTGATCTGTCATACTTTCATTCTTCTTTCACAATAACACATTGTTCAATGGTCTGGGTCACATACGTCAAAGAAGTTTAGATAAGCACACGGCCTACAGACACGCAATGTCACTAAGCTTTACGAATGCCTGTGGTAAATACAAAAGCCACACCTGTAACACGCATATACACTTGCGTGTCTTTACAGGAGACCACGACGTAGCCTCACGAATTAAAACGAATTGTTGTCACCTAAAATATCCAAACGCCAAGTTAAACTAGGCACTCCTGTTTATAATTACAAACTCTTTAATTAAAGCTAACCATTAACTATCGTGACGCATTTGGCTCCATTGGTGATTCGACTTATATTGAAATGAACGTTCGCAATTAAAATCCTGATTAAGGCGAATATTCTTCCTAGAGTCAAATCGTGTGGTAGGCCAATCAATATGCTGTGAAATGAGCGTCGAATATCCTAAGAAAGACAAGTGACCGGAACGTTGGGATGGTCACTAACCATTCCAATGCCGAGTTCACAAATCATTATATGGAAGTCAATCTTCGCCAATCAGTTTCTATATGCCACCGGTCTGTATAAGCATGAACTTATGCGTCTCATATTTTATAGATTTGACTCATACCTATTTGTGTCTATTATTTTAAAATCCCTATAATATTAGCGTTTATCAATCACATGTCGAAATTTTAATGTTTTGCAAAGAACTTTGATGAACTACTTGAGGACCATTAAAAGATATATCACAGCAGAAAGCGGTCTAGTTGTTAAGGCGCTTACTTTCAAAACGATGGTTACTCCGTTCGCGGGTTCAAATCTCGGTAGGCGTTGGTATTTTGTAAGTTGTGTTTAATCATATGAACTACGCCAGGACGGTTCGGGGTTCGGATTCCACGTTAAAGTAGAGCTAACAACCCTAGTTGTAACATGATGTGTATACATCCATAGCAAGTTGGCCCAAACGATCATATATACATAGAATGCGGAAAGTTATTACGACAGAATTTACCGTCCATAAATGTAAATATTTGCTGTTGTTCGCAGTCTACAGACTGCTAAACGAAACAAATAAAATGGCTGCAGTGTCACGAGACAACGTTCTCTTTTAGTGACACTTTATTAGACGACGATTGTGGCTGAGAATTCTCTGTTTAAAGGACTGGCCCTGCTAGATATCTAAGCTAGGTTTTAAAGGGTTGATTCTTCTTCTTCCACCGTTATGCCCAACTGAGGAGGGCAATTGAACTTATTTAGCAGTTATATTTTTCGTCTTTCCCCAAAATCTCCACCTGCATCAGCTACTGGGTGGACTGAGCAATTTAGCTAATGCTGTTGCCGGTTGCTAGCTCTGATATAGGAGGAGGGTTGGCTAAGAGTCTTAAAATAATAGATCAGGAAACAACTGAGGCTCATTACCTTAGATGTAATACTGAGTGATCTCCCAATACTTTCTGCTTACAGCGATGCTTATTAATCGTAAGCAACTGTACTGATACCTTAGATTGTAAAATTATAGATTAAACATAATTATCTCCGTTCAGAAGCCCCAGGGTTGTTCACAGTCTTTCGTCTTTAAACTGTAAGAAATTATATTACTGCAGATTGGAAGTTAATTCTAGCTACGTATACAAATTAGGTGCGATAGCAACTGATAATCGTAATATGTACAAATCCCCCGCTACTTAACACTAACATTCATCTGTTCCAGAGAGGAAGATTTATGTCTCTTTGTAGTAAGTTAGAAATTCGTCTGAGATTCAGTGTACAGGTTTTAATGGAAGTGAAACTGATAACAAATTAGTATCAAACTAAATCAAATTCATTAGTTTTTGGAGATGGTCTTTGAGCCGGCCTATGCAGTGGAATATCTATACACAACTTTTATTGAGGATCTTTTATTCTGGTTACAATTTCTTTTATGATTCCGTCTTTTTCAGATAAATTTATAGTTGCTGCTTCAATTTTGTTCAGTCTTTCTTAATGCGAGTAAGCTATTAATACCTTTACATTTCCTAAATCTGGGCACAAACGGTAAGCGCTGCATGCTAACGTGATTCTTGTAGTTGTTAATAACTTCTGCTTCTACGAATAAGAACTCAGGAGCCGTTTATGGCAGACAACAAAAAAATAAAGATTCGCGAAAGAAGAATCCCGCTTCGAGTATATTAATAACATCACTCCCAAAATTCTATTGTGATAAAAGCCTCACTCATGCACAGACCTAAGTGCTAATATTAGTGTTATGACAACAGCAATTAAAGGAAATGCCGATTTTGTGAGATAGTTAAAAAGACAATGTCATTTGTATTGTTGCATTCTCAGTTTTTAAACCACGCTTAAGCCGTTTCAAGTTGTTATTGTATTAATAATTTCTCGATGTGCAGTACCTGGGCAAGTGGTACGAACAGGAGCGCTACTTTGCCATCTTCGAGATTGGCGGCGACTGCGTCACGGCTGTTTACGCCAACAATGGAGATGGAACCGTGAGCGTCGAGAACACCATGACCAACATACTGTGAGTGCTCATCACGTCCAATCCCTTTCTTGAAATAAAGCAAATAAATAATTAAATAATATGCAACACTCGCAATACCTCGTTTTATACTTGTCCTGGTCCCTGAAGCTAGAAGAAGTTGTAGAGCTTCCCATTTCCTTTCATAAACTCAGCTCAAAGCTTCCTTGACAAGTTTTCTGGGATGGTAAATTTTGACTTCCATTTAGTTCGTTCTACATGCTCATTAATGCGGCACGTTATCCTCATCAATATAACAGAAAATTAATTGGACGTAAGGATTGTTTTACGTATCGCATTTCGAGATCATATTACAACTTGTGCAGTACGAAATGAAGGTCTGATTTCTACACACTTCTTTACAACGCTGCACTGTCTACAGAACAAATTTGACTGATTCACATCAGCTACAGGGCGTCTCTTAAATGCTTGCAACTGGCAAGAGATATTAACAGTTTTATTCGAACTTTCGAAGACACTAGCTGTTAAAAAAAAAAAAATTAGCGGTCTCAAATACTGGTGGAGCCTTGAGTAAATGACATTCTTTAATGATTCAACGATGCTGTAGCTCAGAATATAATTTGTTTTGCTGAAAAACTACTTAAAACTATTGAATCGGAAAGTGAATGGTCATAATGCCTTCTCTCTAGTTCTATAAAATACAATGACATTGTCAACGAATCATTATTCTCTGTGCAAAAATTTACAGTTATAGGTTTCACCAGTTTGAGTAAAATCAAAATGAAAAGCAACATGCATATGGTCCGTTGGGCCATCATTAAAAATATATCACAGAAAATCTTGGCAATAGGAGGGCTGGAGGTCATTCGAAAAAGGTGGGCAGGTGAGACGCTGGTATCCCTGCTGGGAAACAGTTTATCCTAATGTGGCACTACAGATTCGAGTAACCAACTACGTAATACTACGGGCTTAGTTTTATTTATGGGTTGTAAAAAATACAGCAACCAGTCACAATATGTAAAAAATATCAAATATATATATATATATATAAAATATTAAATATCAAATATATTGTGACTGGTTGCTGTATTTTTTACAACCCATATTTGACATCACAGTCGCGGAAGTTCCACCAATCCATCATGGATAAAATATTATTAGTTTTATTTGTTGTTGCTTAAAAACTGGAGACTCAATTTTCTGTACCACTCCAACCTTTTACTTTAAAATCTTCTGCGATCTAGATCACCGTGCTGATAGCCAACAGCATTATAATTCCACAAAGATTAATAGATCGATACTGTTCAACAAATGGAGTAAAACAAGAAGTGATTTACTTCATCGCTATACAATTTTGACCTTCACTAAACTGTTATGCATAAACAAATTCGGTAATTAAAAACATTAACTCGTCTCTAGGAGAGAAGAGATAAATGGGTGAATTAGCTAAGTGTTAAAACATACGACACTTGTAGTTAGCTATATGGTCATCAGCTAAATGGCCACTACCTTCGGCCGTAGATAAATTCTTAGGTACTGCAGGGCTAAAGTGTCTCATTGCTGCAATTACTGAAGTAAACTGAAATTCTTACATCAAATTGCTAAGCAGATTCTCTTCTCGGCAAAATCTGAGTTGGCTGCTGCCGGCACTGAACTAACCAAGCACCAACCAAGAGTACTAAGTGAGATCCATGTGAGACGCACCAAGTGCAAAAGCCAATTCAGGCTAAGTACCAGATGAGTATGATTGATATAGATAGGCGGTGTACACGAAAATCAGTAGACTTACGGTAACACTACATTTTTGGACAACACCGAGCGTAGTGGGTGAACGGTTAACGTTCTGGCCTCGCATTCGTGAGAATGCCGTTTCGAATCCCCGTCCGGGCATCAAGATTTGGGTTTTCCATGGTTTCCCCAACTCACTCCAGGCGAAAAACGGGATGCTTCCTTCAAAGGGGCATAGCCAAATTCCTTCCCTAACCTTGTTCCCAATCCCATCCAGCCTCTAATGACCCCGAAGTCGACGAAACGTAAAACCATAAGTAAAAAAAAAACTGACGCTGATCATATGTTTTCCCACTGGGTTACAAACCATTTTTTTCAAGAGTTCATACCTCTTCCAAACTACATAGCTATTTATAATTGATCCTTGTGCTTGAAAGCAGTGAGTAGAGGTTGGCAACTCAACCTTACCCCTACCCAACACTGTGTGGAAGACGGATGATGTGCTGAGGAATACTACCGCAGGAAATAAATCAATATGAAAATCTTTACCATCCATAATTAATCTCTACATTTATCCTATCTGCTATAAGAAGTTATTATTATTAGTTATTACATGTAAAATCTTAATAATCAAGTTAATGTCAGTTGACAATAAACTAATAATTAACATCGTTCATTGGTGTAATTTTGTAGCTTTAAACTAACACTCCTGAAATTGAGTTGTACAGTGAACTGCAGTATCTTATTGCTTGAACCATAACTCTGTTTAAACACTAGGCCTTCGAAGCTCAAGAACAAACCATTTCCTGATTTTGATGAGAGGACTGTAATAAAACAATAAATGTGGAATAGCCTGTAGTGTAGATTATGCATTAGCACACAAATAAGCACGTAACAATGGGTCGAAATAAAAAAAATTTAAAAAATCGGAGGAAAAAAAACATGCCCGGCACTGTGATTTTTTTTTTTCAAATAAACTTTATTAAAACATACACATGAAAACCAGCATAAACACTCAATCAAGAAATTAACAACAACAGTTCATTAAAACCAACATTCAGATTTAGCACGTACCTGTTCCCTTTTCTTTCTTATTAAATATCTGCAGAATATTACAACTTTCACTGTGAAGAAGAGGGAAAAAGAAAGTGTAAGTCAGGCGACTGGCGCGCAGATTTTACCTCTCCCATATTTTGAATCATTGTCTATCCATGTGTTGTGACAGATGTAAATTACCGCAAAAAGCTAGCTGATTGTGCCAAGGTAGGTAAATATTAACTTACCACTGGTTTACTTAACTACAGGTTAGATAAAACGGAGACTATAAGAGGCAACGCCACACTGGATGGAGACTCGTCAGAAGCCCGCCTGCAGGTGACCTTTGCCCGCGCTGGTAAGCATTCACTGGGCCCCTCATCTTCTTTTAGATAACCCTTACTTACATGAGAATTAAAAAATCCGTATACCTGTTTTCAGCTCCCTTCAAGGCTCCGTATTGGGTCCTGGATACAGATTATGACAGCTACTCAGTTGTATGGGCATGTTCCAGTCTTGGAAGTCTTGTCAACGGCCGTAAGTGTTATAACTTATAAGCAAAAATTTTCGCCAATGAAATCACTAAAAAATTTTACTTGCTCCAAAATAGTTTTCAACGTGTCAGTAATTCCAGAATTATAAACGTTAAAACTGGAGGTTTCATATCATAAGTAGAATGTCTAGCCTGAAATTTCAATCTGCTGTAGGTGCTATTTTCAAAAACACAGTAAATGTCTAGATAGGGTTTCGATGCCATTTAGATGTCTTAAGTTGCCAATGATTACATTAGTGCATTTACTCCAAGTCCAATCAAATATTAAGAAAGGTCATAAGACCTACTTTTAAAATAAAAAATAAATAATTAAATAGAGAAAGAATTTTATGAGGGCTCATTACAAACTAACAGAAGTAGAGATGCTACAACTTCTTCCAACTCACAGTTTTTTCCCTTAGTATAAGCATTTCATGTTTATTTGTTACACATTTCCGTTTTGAGATTTCCTGTAACTTCGTGCTTTAGAAACCAATGAATCCGTTAACACTATTATCGGCTGTTTGTATACATTTGAAATGGTTCCGTGCCACCTTTTTGGAAAAAACATTATCACTATATGAGACTTGGTCAGCAGGGTAGGAGAGAAGGAGGCGCAAAGTTCTTTGTCACCAGACTGCAGTGTATGGAATAAGGTTGTACGACGCGTCTGATGATTATTCGTCATTTGGATCTGGACGTAACAGTTTTGCAGCACCATTGATGTGCTCGGGAAGATAAGACCTAAGTGGGACAACATCCTCTCGATTCATTAATCTGTATAGACATAACACAAAACGACGCAATGAACTTTAAAACACGCTTTAAAATTATCTCCACACATACAAAACCATTTAGACACTCTGGGAATAGCAACTGGCTGCCTTGCCTCTGTATAGACTCCGGCTCCGTTAAAATCGTATAACGAGCACCTAATTGGATGATCGGCATAACTTCATGATGTTATATGTTTGAATGTGTGTAGATGTATCTGTGACTGCGTTTGTACGTGTGCATGTTCAGCAAGACAATAATTATATGTGTATAATTAATATTTATTTATATTTTCACTCTACAGCTTTCATACAGAATCTCAAATGAGACTGACCAACTCAGAAACTGTGCTCTTATCATATAACGAATATAAATATAGAATAATCTTCGTAGAAACCCGTCGAAAAGAAGTTCCTATTTGAGCTACAAACCATCGTCTTTTGTATTTAGGACGTTTCTTAAATGTTATCTACATAGTTTTGCATTATAAATTTCAATATGTACATGAAACTGAACAACGAGGTTACGGAGTTTCAAGCTGCTTCCCATTCCATGTAGTTACTTATTTTGATTCTTTAGTGAGATAGATTGAAGGGTCCCACAAACCGCGATATTTCTTGGCTACATCACACACTCTGTCAGCTGTTATTACATATAAATATAAACGATGATAAAGCCATCTTACTAAACTTAATTTTTTTGTGGACAAATACATCCATTAAGTTTTTAACATTATTTTTTCACAAAATAAAGTTAATTTTGCATCGGTATTCAGTGAAAACCAAATAAGTACTATTTGAGCGTCGCTCGGTTAAGCCTCTCTAGTTACATATCTGGCGTGTGACAGGTCAGAAGGCAGTATGTAAACACAAAAACCAATGCCTGACATACTTTCAGTTCTCGGCTCTCCAGCGAGGAAACACATTGCTATTGTTATTGCTATCTTTCACTTCTACTCAGATTTATTATGCGTACCTTAGGATGCAATAAACCATGAATTAAGAAACCTTGAACAAAATAATATTAATGAATGACAAAGGTAACCTCTAAAGAAGAACTTCCGCTGATTTTCTTCCGTATTGGATGTAAGTGTATGTATAGGATATTGTTGATATTAAGTATCAATTTCAAGTTCCTACGTAATAACGTTTTGGGATAATTCAGATAGCAAAAACTGCCCAAAATCGACAACTTGGGAAAAACCATTAATATCTGTTTGCCAATTCTTCCTTTTTTTTTAATTTCCTTACACACTGGGGTAAAAAAAATTTCTGTCTCCTACGAAGGTCCTATAGAACACAATTTTACTTAATTTTAAATATGATATTCTGTATTGAGTCAACGAAACGCATGTCATGTGTAAATTTGAAGTCTCAACCTTATTTATTTTTCGAGCTGTAGGCCCGTGTAAGACGGGAGTGGAAGCAATATATTTAATTTTAATTTAATTAAATTTGCAATCGAACGCACGCCCTTCACACCCATCTTCCCCTTACCTGCACTCACCTACATTTGCCGTCTGTAAATTTCAAATTTAAATTCTTTCAACGTTTTCGATAAATTATTCATCATTTCTCTTGGTAACTTATTCCACTCCCTGACTCCGATATCTAAAAAAGAAAATCTTCCTACACCCCTGTGCCTGAAATCGAGTGTCTTGCTCATCGTTTCCCTTCCATGCATTACTTTTAATTCTTGTACCAATATCTTTCCAATCCTCATCACCATTACCCTCTTCACTCTCCTCCTGTCTTCCAATGAATCCCTTTTTTATCATATCTGTTACTGATTGCATTCTACGGTAATTTCCAGAAACAAATCTAAGAGCCGTTTTTTGCATCCTCTCCAACTCCCTGTATTTGATACTCGAAATGTGGGTCCCATACTACCCTACCGTATTCAAGCAATGGTCTGACCAAAGTTTTGTAACCTTTCTCTTTGGGTACGAAACTCTGAAAAGACATTCAATTAATTGCCTCAAAATACACAGATATTTCTGAAATTAAGACAGTTCGCAATCTCATATTGCTGCCTAATGTGAAATTTCAAGTAAATCTGATAAATATTTGTCAAGTTAAGGTGTTCATAATAATTTGTGATAGATAAATACAAAGATTTAAAAAAAAAAAAGTATGCAATGGAGTGGATAATCTGAATACCGTTTACAAGCAAAAAGCACATCAGTGTCGAGTATACCACATTTCGTGTATTTTCACACTCATCTATATTTCTCAATAATTTTTTTTTTTTTTAAGAAACTTCGCCTTTCATGCGTGTTCTATGTTTTCTAAGGGGTTCCAAAACTCTGAATACAATCTTTCCAGTTTTCAACAGGTTGCGTTAAGTTTTTAGGCTTTATAAACTAATCTGCAACACTTAGTTGCAAAAACAAAATTAGGAGTAACAATTTAGAGGTATTTATGGTACAGTAGAACTCCAGTTATCCGTACTCCGACTCTCCGAATCATTGAATATCCGAATCGCTTTTTTAATTAATGTACTGCGATTCAAAAAATAATGATTCTGCCTACACACCATATGCAACTTCTCACTGTCAAGCGGATACGCGACTTTGCTGTCCGAAAGCGGATGAATACAGTCAAACAGCTTGCTTTGGATCGAGATTGAAAGATCTTTTTCTTTAAAAATAGTTTTTTTTCTCCCATTTTTAACATTAATTGAAATAGGCCCCCTTTCTGAAAAATCCAATTATCCGAATGGGATCTGGTCCCAAGTGATTCGGATAATTGGAGTTCTACTGTATTTGGAATTGTGGTTAAGTTTCAGAAAGATACTTGTTTTCGTAAAACAGTTTGAATACTACATATTTGCTTCTCTGTGAATAAATGCGTGTTACAGGTTACTCCATAAGAACATATTACTATTACTTACAAAAGTTGCATGTTATGATTAGACACAGTTATGTATAACTCCAATATATCATGTGTGATCATCATCCGTAGGCAGCCTACCAAACATAGTTACGAACATATACCGGCCAGCTTCTTTTCTCCATGTGTCTGTTATAAGCAGACTACTGCGATGATTGTTGGTAAGTGCAGTGCGTCGAGCTCTGAGAGTAAAAGGGAGGAGAGGGTAAAAGCTGGTGACAGTCCATTCATCCCTGCTCTTCCGAAATATACCGAAAAGATTTAAATTCCCCATGCGGTGTACTGATCACCATCAACAATGCCGTAGACGCACTCCAAACGCACTGAGGAAAAGTTTTAGACTTAATCCAGGACTTTTGTATACCATCTAGAGATTGGATATCGTGTACTACTAACTCTCCCCCACTGCTGGTCACTGATGGTAACTCGCCAGTGGCCCTCGAACCATCCATCCACGCGACCACCATCCGAAACCTATTGGTGGAGCAATGAACTGATTAAATAACTTATTAACAAAAACATAATTTTAGAATTAGGTATAAGCCTTCCAGACGGCTGAAAGTTATACCGTATGTGTATTCTGAACATTCACGTGTTACTAATTTCGTTTTCGAATTTCCGTTTTTGTCAATAGAAATAAGGTCTTTGGGATAAAAAGGAGAATCATATCTATATTTCGAGGTGGATAAAGTGGCTACATTATAGCTCTTTTTGTAGGATGTGGTTGAGCTGAAGGACTGACATAACAAATTCTTATGTTTCAGAATTCGCGTGGCTGCTGACACGTGACAGGACGCCGAGCGAGCAGCTGATCCAAAACATGCGAGCAGTCCTACAGAAAAATGGACTGTCCACACAGCACCTCAGCAGGACAAAGCAGACGTGCGACAACTAGCAGCACAGCTCACATTTCTATGATTTCTAAAATTAAGCTAAGGAAATTAGTACATTTTAGATCACAGATAACGAATGTAACAAAATCACATTTTACTCACTTTATTTGTAACAGCTGTCTACATGTTAAGTTCATAGAAATTTCATTCTGTAGTTGGTTCAAATTATTAGATATTTCTTTGAAATAATATGTTTTGTAGAGTCACAGTACCCGTAGACTAATAATTGATTAGACATAAAATTATTTTCTGTGGTACGTGACCCTACACGGTTTCATGGATTTCACATCGTTCTGCAAACTACTCAGGGTTCGTTTATACGCCGAAATCACTCGATAGAAGCGACACATCCGTTTTAATCTCCTGACCTGTCTTGTCGCTATTCGAGACCAGAGCAAAGGAACATTTCAGTTTCTTTTTTCCTTTTAAAGGTCACCGACTGTTCATGTTTCTTAGTTAGGAAATTTTTCTTTGCATTATAACATTAATATTTCAGGGACTGTTCATATAAATCGAAATAGTTTATCACAGATGTTTAATTTGTGGGTTTTTGTACTACCCAACAACGGCAGCACATCATCTTAAATGCAGAGGCCATCCCTAATCCGTCTCTTTTTTAATCATTTTCTCAAAGATTCTTTAGTAGTCTCCTAAATTTGATTCTGCAAAGCAGCGTAATATTATGCATTACTAACGTTTCTCGCCATTTGGCAGTGAAGGTTCAATTGACTTACTCCAGTTTAAAAATATAGAAATATTTCTGAGATTAATTCAATATGAATTTCCTCCCAGTTTGTCCTTCCTGCAATAAGAAATAAATGATCTTGTAGCAAAGCATTATGTCGTTAACAAAGCAAGTCACGACTACCGGTAAATTATGTTGAATGTTAACAAATAATTACATCAATTCTTCAGAAAGAAAAAACATATTAGCTATTAATAAATTAAAGTCTTTGCGCGTTTACTTTATTACAATTACACATTCCTTGTTTTTTAGTGTTCGTTCATCATTCTAATGATATAAATGAGCTATAGAAATCATTATGAAATAATTTTATTTAGCTTAATGAATCGATGTATTATTTTTTAGGAAATTGTATCAAATGAAAACCAATAAATTTAACAAAATCGGAAGAAGACTTTTCAACAAATTTATTTTAAAAAATCAAATTTGCTTGTTACTATCAGCATGGTCCTCATTTGGTTAAATGATTTCAAAAACGAAATGGGACGGGACTGACGCCGTTAGTGGTCCAATACAAGTCACATATTAATAGATAGGCTCCTTTCGATTTTCAACAGCAAGACTGAGACTGGTTTATTATATATATATATGACTCCCAGAGGATTTACAACACAACTAAAGCTATTTGTAAAAGTTTATTTTCTTTCAGATTTTCTGATCGGCTTGCATTCGCTGTATGAAGGTCGTTTTTTCTAGTCATCACATAAACAATATGAATCTTGTAAATTTGGTTGACCGGGTGGAACCGCTTCAATTTGTTGAAATCTAACGTTTCAGCTTTCTTCAGAGGACCAACCGCGTCAGTTCTCTGGAGAAAGCCACAGAATCATGGCTGAAACGTCAGATATCAACAAATTGAAACGGTTCCATTTAGACAACCAGGTTAACATTGACAATCACCGCGGAAGTCTGTGCAATCACTACATGAATCTTAATAAATTGAGTACTAGTATCCGAAAAAATTATCTGATACTTCTGATGACGGCACGCGGTAGCTATACTGAGTAGTGACAAGACACAGTATTTGCACTGTGGAAAAAAAGTGCTGGCAAAACTACAAAATAAGAATGCCTAAAAAAATCATTGCATCATATTATCAGAAACAGCGATTTTGATAAAAATAATTTGTAGGTCTATATAAAGTTTTAAATAGAATATCGTACTGCAAGTGCAATACTTTAAATGCCTGGATTTTTTTTTTTTTTTATGAAGAGGCAGCAAATACGAATGTACACGAATACAAAGAAAGCTAACTGAATTTCAAGTTTTAAAACAGCATACAGTCTGGAAATACTTATTCTTCATTATACTAAGCAAAAGAGAAATCAGTCATCAGCATCTTTCGAGAAGGGCACAGATTGCAGTACTGAAAAAGTAAACAGAAATAAATGAAACCCAAAGACATTTTCGAGGTTTTCAGAAATTAGTTTTTAAATATCTAAACAGGAAAAAATAAGATTATAACAAATTTTTCTTAGTAAACTTTAAACTTCTTGTGATTTAGTAGCCTAAAATATTACCCAGTTTTAATTGCAGTATGCTGAATTGTCTAGTGGAAGCACAAAATAAACGAATAATACTTTACTAGTGTGTTTATACCCTTCTCTTGGCGGTGTCAACTACACAATTATTGGAAATACACTTACTTTCTAGAAAGCTTTCAAATGATAATGGAATCCAGAAATTAAGGAGCTGTTTAAGTTGCCAGATTTGCCGGTCGCCAAGAAGGTTGACACTACAAACAATTACTTTTTAAATGTAATGATTTAATTGGACTAACTCATGCCTTTATCTCTAAAACTATTAAAACTCTCTTGTTTGTCATATTTGTTTCATACCGAAAAGCTGACGTAAGACTGCGCCCCAAAAACATGATCCCTTGTGTTGTTGCGAAATCTAACCGCAACGATTTCCACAGATGCGACACAAAAGCAATAATTTGCTTCCTCCATCCAAAGTAGCCTAGTCTCTGGCGAGGCCTTAACGTGCCGTTATACGCCATTTACCTCGCTGTAAGTCTACCTGCGTCATTGTGTTCTTTATTCGTCTTCTAATGTTCACATCGTATAGAACAGAGGCAGGTACAATGTAAGAAATATACGTGAGACACATGTACCGAGTGTATTGGATGTTACTTTTCAATCTATCCGGGAGGACTCTGGTTCAATACATTCCAGCCACCGATGTTACAGTTTAGATAGGTTTTGTAAATCACTCCGCAACATATATCAGGTCTGAATATATTCTCTACGCTTTTCAAAAAATGCTTCCTAGGGCGGTCATCACTACCATCAACATGTTGTAAAGCTCCAGAAGTACAGTAAATATTAAACAAGTTGATAGATGAAAAATAAACAAAATCCGATACCGTATAAGTAAAAAACAATAATTGATTACTTGAGTTAGAGATATCGTTACTGTTTTCAGAAACTGGAGGGCAAAATTGTTAATCTTGGTAAGCTAGAAATTAAAATTAAACGTTTTAATTCAGTAAAGCGATTTTTTTTCATTTCTTTCCTCTCACATTTCGTCCAGTTATCCAGATTTCCGTTTCTCACGGTTCCTTAATCCATTACGGATTTCTATACCATTCAATGTTAATAACAGTAAAATATTCGGCCCTAATGATCAGGCAGTTAAACGTCCTAAAGTTCCAGACAAAACCGAGTGCTCTGTTCGAGAGAAATGAGATCGGTAGTATTCTTATATTTTGATGATCAGCTGCCTGGGTAACAGCTATCTTCTATGTTTTCGTCCAACTCCTTTCACTATCAGTGCAATGATTGACTTGTTCCATGATACCCGTTTATTTGTTGCTCTACTGTTTATTAAGCTATGTTTCTCTTATTCTGAATATATACATCCCCCCACGACATTAAAAATGTATGACCGCAACAAGAAATGGATTGCAGTTACACCGCTATTTTCATTCCCGCCTAATACAAAGATTCCAAATATGTATATATTCAAATAATTAACAATAGAGATAAATTATTTACAATATAAGAACTTTTGCAACAAAAACCTTTCAATGAGCTATACGAACATAATACTTTTCTTATTGTCTAAACTGAAGATCAAATTTATTTAATTTCAAAAGTTTTATGTTGTTTAGATTTAAGGTTTCGTATCACGTAGGGCCACAATTGTCAGGGTAACACTACAAGGCTTTAAATGAGGCGTTTCATTTTTAAGACACTTGCTTTCAAAAGTCAGAAGTCCGGTCCCAGCTTCAAATCCAGGTGGGTCCAAGAATTTTTAGGAGTTGTGTATGATCATATGAGCTACGCCAAGACGTTCCGACGTTCCGTGGTTAGGATTCCACTACAGAGGCTGTACGAGCGGTCAATCAAAACTCTCTCACCAGATCTCATGAATTCACTTTTTTATTAGTCGATTCAGCTACCAAATCCGCTAACACTATCCCATGATGCTCCGTTTCGAAGTTTCGAGTTGCCGGGAAATGTTTTCAGTCATTTTCAAGTCATTCTTTCACTTCTACACCACTACCTACTAATCCACTATAAACCGATGCACTCAATACCTCTTCCCGATAGTCAGAAAGTACAAAAATTGTAAATACCTACGGTTCTCTTTACAAAGTGTTCAAAGTATTATATGTATTTTAAAGTTCATAGTAAAACATTCCTACCAAGACTCATTTATCTTCAGAGTCCTTGTCCTTCCAAAGGCCGCTGATAATTTATTCATTGTTACCCCTGTAAGTCTTACAGTTTCACAATTTGGTAAGAAATTCGTTTACTATAATTGAATTGAAATTCCAGTTTCCGTTTTTCTTTCACAACCAACAGGGGTGGACTGGTAGTTCTTAATAATAATCTTTTTTTTTTTTAAAATGAGTTTAAACCTGTCGACGTAAAGGTCATTAAAGGCGGGACAGGGCTGTAGGCAAGGAACGGGAAGGAATTCAGCCATGCCTTTTGAAGGAACTATCCAAGCATTGTGATTTTCGGAAACAATACAAAAAATTATATAAATGTTTTGATAAATAATAAGTAAAAGTAAAAATGTGTTAAACCTGCTACTGTATTTTCTGTCACCATTAACAGGATATGAGCAATTTTGTCCAGAAAGGTAAAGGCCAATTTCACAAAAGGAATTAAAGCCGACATCATTTTAAAATTATGTAAAACTTAGTAGCTTTCAACTTCAATTGCCGTCAAACACACCAGTTTTGCCCGTATTTTGGTTTATTTTAGTTTTTTTCTATGAAAACATGAGTATATCACTCAATCTGCTACAACTGTATAATCATCTGCACGCATTTGTGTAGTAAAATTTATAAAAAAAATTTTTTTAAAAAAATGAAAATTCTATCTATTTTGGTGCGGGAAAACTCTTCTGGACTTCTCGCTGAAATTTATGTACATCAGGACCCTATTTCATGACTGTCGAACTGGAGAACTGTATTGCTTTGGCGTTATTTATTTATCAATATTATTAGCAATTGACGAAAATGATCCACAACGTCCAGATATTTGATTTCAGTGCCTAACTAAACAAAGTAAATTTTGTTTAGTTGTTCTCAAAAACTTCTGCTCAGTAGAGATAGGAAGAAAAGGTCGATATAGGAGCAGTAACGACAACAATGACGAAAGTTATGAAACTGAAGGCCACGATCATCCAAATCCTCCATCTCCAGCAACACCCACCGTGAACACACCGAGCGTGTTGGTTGAACGGTAACGCTGTGGCCTCACTTTCGGGAGGACGTAGGTTCGAATCCCTAACTGGGCATCTCGATTTGGGTTTCCTCAAATCACTCCAAGCAAATTCAGGATGCTTCCTTTGAAATTCCATGGCCGAATTCCTTCCCGTTTTTTTGCCCCCGTTTTTTCCCGCCTCTAAGTACTTTGACGTCGACGAGGCGTAAAGTCATAAGCAAAACAAAAAAAACACAGTATGACCACAGCTGCTTCTTTCGATTCTCATCCATGAACTACTGAACAAACTTGTGCAGTCAGTCCCGAAACTGAGATCAATGTATTGGCTACCATGAAAATGATCTGGGTTGTTTAAATGATGCGTTAACCATACAGCTCTCAGTGGCAATGAAGGAGTTGTTAGAAAAATCCTGTGTTCCTCCAAGGAATTATGATTTTGGAACCGATGCGAGCCATTTGCGAAGACAATTCAATCATGCTTTGTGAGATCAATATGTAATGTGGTTGGAATATTCCAAGCTGCTGAAAAGGACTCTGCAGTAGTAAAACATTACCACCAACACTCATCATTTATCTTCAGAGTCCGTGTCCTTCCAGGGCCGCTGATTATTTATTCATTGTTACCCCTGTAAGTCTTACAGTTTGTCAGCTAGTGAAGTCGTAAGTGCTGTAACCACCTCATATTTCGACACCCTAAAGAAATACCTGTATGTGGGTCGCTTAAAAACATTTCAACGTTGTTGAAGGACGTTTGGACATCTATTTTTAAAAAAAGACCACAACTTTCTTTTAAGTCATGTGCATCAGTGTCAGGCTACGAACTTACCGGACGACTCCCGTATAGGTGTACTGTGCATATAAATGACTATAATAATCGAAGTAATCTTAAGATACTCGACTCTGAAATGACTTTATTAAGCTTTCGAGCAAATACCAAGAAATAGTTGTTAAAAGTAGAAGTGGTCTACATATATTTTACCATTAATGGTTAACTATATTCGAAATTATATACTAATCTCCGTTTAAATAATAGTCCGTACCGATTTTATCATACTAGTTGGGCTTTTAAATTCTTATTTACTATCAAGCTCCTGACAGTACGGATACTGATTAAAATAATGCATCGTGACTGATCTGCATTTTTAAAATTTTGTGCATAATAATATGCTTCCCATTTGTGAATTAACCCTTTGCAATCCATTTGGGGATACTGAATAAAAACTCTTAGGAACTCGCTCGTTCGTTGTTTGCAAAAACAAGTTTTCTGCTAATAACGCCTTTTTCAGTTTCTATTATTTTTTCTGTTTGTCTACTTCTCTCTAATATTAATCTCCCACACCGTATAGAAAATGCCAATTGCTGCATATGATTTGCGAATTTTGATTGCCTCATTTGCTCAGTATGACACCTAACATAGATTGTATTCTATTCTAACAATTTTTAGCGTTGGCTCTCACTATGCATTTTAATCCCAAAAAATCGGGAAGCTGCTTTGTAATAAAGTATTTGAAATTCATTGTTTAGAATAAATATATTAATATAATTTTTGTATTAGCTAAAAAGCCAAATCTGTTTATTTGTCCTTTACTCATACCCTAGGACTCAAAAAAAGAGGCAGACTTTATCTGCAGGATAACGGCGCTTCCTTCGCAACATGAATACTAGGAAGAGTTCAGTGGCTTCTGTGACTGCGGGAAGTTGTGATGCGTCACCGGAACGAGGAAAAATAATATTTGGTATAAAGAGGACTCCTCAGCGGAACCAAAAGCACAGCCATCTGGACTACGCAGACAGTGTCAACGTAACAATAAAGTAAGTGTTATTATTGATAGTTTTAACTACATACATATTTTTATTTTTGCTAGTAATATATTATTAATTATTTAGATCTACCAGTGCTTAAGTCTTTTTTTTTTTTTTTTTAAATGATTCTAACATTACCTACACGTTAAGTGTGAAATTGTGATGATGGGATACAATAACACTGAACGATTAGAGAACAGCTGAGTAAATTATCTGTGACATGTTTCGAAGTTCAGCCATGACATGTAGGGGTCACGAGTTCATTGGCTGTTGAACGCGTACTTCAGTTTCGGGAATGTCCTCCCCAGCAAAATGGGCTGTACCAAAAACCTTTACATGTCTCTGTATATCACTTGACTTTATTTTCACGAAAAGAAAATTTGCAGTAGATTCTCACAATCAATGTTTTACTTTAAGAAATACCACTCTGAAACAATGTTACGAGAAAGAAATGTGAGGCGTCATTCATAACTCCTCCTTTCCGAATGACCTCTCTGTCGTCTATGGTCAGTACAAATGTGTAGTGGTCCCATATGTAGAGGGTGCTATTGTGTGGTCATTAGAGCAAATAATATGGAATGCTTACCTAGGTTAAGTGCTTTTCAGTATTACTCTAGTCTATCAAACAAAACTATGAGAAATTAAAATTTGAATTGTCAGCTAGGAATTCTGCACATATGAGTGCTATGCTAAATTGTTAACGCTCTTGAATCAGTCCCATTAGAGCATAAAACGACTTACTCAATCAGAAATTTACAATTATTTCTTTAATTTACTCCCCCGAAATGCAGAGATCTTCGCTTGTGCCTTCAAATTTGTACATGAAATGCCGATTTCTGTTTTGTTACCAATATTTTTGTGTTTCTGTGATAGAATGATCAAATTTCATACACTCAACTTACCAATGTGGCAACTCCTACTCTACCCAAGGATTTGTACAAACAAAATTAATTGTAAAAATTAATGTTTATACTAGACGACTCGTGCGAAAATTTCGCGAATAAAATACTATGAATAGTGAGGTTGAATGCTTGTAATATAATGAATAGTAGAACCGCACTTTCGAAACAAATATTTATTTTGTTTAGTGTAATACGTGTAAAATACTTACAACATATTACGAAACAGTTAGAAAAATTTAAAAACACACTGTATGTACTACAATACGACAAACTGTCGCTGACCTTAAGAGAATACAACCAACCTGAACAAAATGCACACAGCATATCAACATCTATGTGATATGTGTTGCTGTACGAATAAAATGTTTACATTGGAATTGTATAGCAAAACAAAAATGTTTCCGTAACAAACAAACAAAATATTCATGACACTACTTATTGTACAAAAAAAAGTTTATTGACAACTCTGTAAAATCTTCTGCTGCAATCTAGGGACTAGGCACTGAAGAGTTTCATACGTGTGATCACTTTAAACAATAAATTCCCAAAAATACTTTCTTAATTTATGATTTTACCTAATTGGAGACCGTAATCTTGAAAAAGGATATGACATTTATCGAATTTGGTTAGGTATCGAAAGAGATATATGACTCGTAATAATAAAAAATAAAAAATAAAAACATTGTAGGAATAATATTAATACTTTTGCCCTTTAAGGGTCAAATTCCAAAAATTCCTAAATAAAATATGGTGTGACCAAAGTGGACACATTGGTCTTCAAAATGATACCTCATTTATCGATTTCGGTTAGGTATCAAGGGACATAATTAGCTCGTGACAGAAAAATGTGTTGTGTAAATATTAATACTTTTGCCCTTTTAGGGTCGAATTATGAAAAATTCCTTTCTTAAAATGTGGTGTAACCGAACCGAAAACCTTACGATGGCCTCAGTCGTTTAAATGATACCTCGTTCATCTATTTTGTTTAATTATGAAGGGGGTTAAGTGACTCGAAATACAAAAAACGCAAGTTAGAAATACTGATATTTTTCTCCGTTAAATTCCTTTCTTAAAACATAATGTGACCACATCGGATAACTTAATCTTTAGAAGGATACCTCATTTATCTATGTCGGATATATATTAATGGAGATAAATGGCTCGTGACACAAAAATTCATTGAAGAACCATTGATACTTTTTCCCTTTAAGAGTTGAATGAAAAAAAATAAATAAACAATAATGTATGATTTTACCAAAGCGGAGACATTATTCTTCATAATCCTACTTCATTTATCGATTTCGGTTAGATATCCAATGAGATAAATGGGTCGAGACACAAAAAACGTATTTTTAGAAATATTGACATTTTTGTCCTTTAACGGTCGAATTACTAAAAATTCCTTTCTTAAAATATAATGTTACCGCAGCGGATATCTTAATCTTTAATAAGATACCTCATTTATCTATATCGGTTAGATATGAAGGGAGACAATGTGATCGTGACACAAAAACGCGTTGCAGAAATATTGATATTTTTACCCTTTAAGGGTTGAATTCCAAAAATAATCTTTCTTAATATATGATGTCACCAAAGATAAGACATTAGGCCTACTCTTCATAATAGTACTTCACTTATTGATTTCAGTTAGATATCCAAGGAGATACAAGAAGCGATACACAAAAAACGCATTTTTGAAATATTGACTTTTTACACATTAAGGGTCGAATTACGAAAAATTGCTTTCTTAAAACATTTTGTTACCACGGTGGATACCTTAATCTTTAATATGATACCTCATTTATCTATATCGATTCGTGACACCGCGTTGCAGAAATATTGATACTTTTGCCCATTAAGAGACGAATTCCGAAAAAATCCTATCTTAATATATGATGTCACTAAAGCGGAGATCTTAATCTTTAAAATGACACTTCATTAAACAATTTAAGATATGTATCCAGGGAGATAAATGACTCATAACACAAAAAACAGAATTTAAAAATATTGACATTTTTGGCCTTCAAGGGTGGAATTCCGAAAAATTCCTTTTTAAAATGTGATGTTACCAAAGTGAAGAACATAACCTTTAATATGACACCTCATTCATTGATTTCGGTTAAGTATGAAGGGAGATAATGGCTTGTGATATAAAAACACCTTATAGAAATAATATATATGTAATTATTAGTTTATTTGTAACACACAATACTTCATCATTATTGTTTTATGTATATTAACTATAACATGTTTCACATTGCACAGGTCCTTTCTCAACAAAGATCTATGGAACAAGAATAGGCCTAATAATGATGATATGTATTTATTTTGACTCACTGAACACATTGTGATCCACATTTTCAGTAGTTTGAGATAGGCACGCTCCAGTGGTTACAATTTTGAAACCACTCAGTCTAAATCAGTTGCTTTAATAATTCTGAATTTTGTATCTATACTTGATTAATAAATTCACAAATAAATCCTAGTATTTTCTTGTACTCGTTCATTTATTTTCTTTCTTTTTATACACATTTCATTAGATAGGCCTCTTTTAGACATCAGACAATGAAATGAGGACATGGCAGGCAGTAGAAACTCAAATTTTTGGTTAGGGATTATTAAAATAACAGGAAATGAACTTTAGAAACAATTTAAAAACAAAGAAACAATTGTGTAAAATGTTAATGAGATACCAGTAACTCTATTTCATGTGCCAAGTGAAAAATCTTCTTTAAAAGTATCATAAAACAGTTGACAGATCAGTGAAGCAGTGTAGAGGAAAGTAAATAATGTCAAGACTACAAAATAAAATTTCTGAAGTTAGAAGTGTATAACATGGAAGGTAAGCCGTGACTGTGTGGTGTCATCCCCACCCTTGTATGCCAGAACCATGAGTCATTTTGACAGAAAAAACAGCTATGAAACTTTAACATGATACAGATGTATACAGTGTTAACAGCAATAAAGAGAAGACTAGCAGTAGATGTTTCTCACCAGCCTAAAACAAAGTATGTTGGTCTAGTGGTGAACAAAGTCCATAACTTCTGCAATACTTATGCTAACCTTGTATTTTATCATTTCATACAATAATCTCATATACAATATTCTAATTCAAACAGGTGTTCTGCGATTACCAAAATCCATGATGGCATTCACAAGTGTTATTGTGCTGGGAATGCTAATGTCAGTTTTACCTGCATTGGCTCAAGTACCTGGGTTTGGTTCCTGCCCTAAAGTCAACATACAGCAGGATTTCAATGTGACTGCTGTGAGTATGGGCCAACCTGCTTCTTATTTGTGTGTTACCAGACTAATAATAATTCATTTAACACAAACAGGTGCAGATATTATAAATTCTGTATATGTCCACTTATTGTAATCTTTTGTCTGACAGTACTTGGGCAAGTGGTATGAGCAAGAACGTTACTTCGCCTTCTTTGAAAAAGGTGGAGAGTGTGTTACTGCTGTATACACTGATGAGGGAAATGGAACTATTGGAGTTAAAAACTCTATGGTTAACTTGAAGTAAGTAGATGTAAAATATACAACATGATTTACAAATATACACTTCTTTTTTTTTTGTCGAACATTTATATCTGATATTCTTCATGAATGAAATTGTTGTGAATGTATTCTATACACCGAACTATATAGCCCATTTTCTTACAAATCATTTTAATAAAGTCTGAACGTAAATGATGAGATTTAACTTTCATTAATAACTTTTCAGTCATTCAAATCATTCAGATATACACTAGAAAAAATATACTAAGTGTGGTGGTGAGCAGTGAGGCCTGGATAGGTTAGATCTACTGTCTAGTACTCTGGTGGCTCAGTAGTGAGGCTTATGACTGAATTGAGAAGATCCCAGTTGAAATCGTAGCAATGTATGTGTTTCCAAGGCTATTATACTTACCTTCATCATAACTGTGCATATGAAATATAGCATTAATACCCTGTAACAAACATTGATCATTGATATATAGGTACCCTTTGCCTCACAGATTTTCATGATTTGGTTAATCAATGAAAGAACTTTGTTATTCGGTTGTCATAGCAATATGAAGTTATTATTGCTACCTGGCGATACAGTTAGCACTATTAACTTTATATGTAGTATTTGACATTAAAATGATGATGGTATCAACAGAAATGGACATTAAGATGGGAGTAACACAATGTAGTGTTCTGGGATCCCTGCTGTTTATTACTCTAATCAATGACAGTGTTAGTTGTTTACATTCAAAAGCTAAGATATTTGTAATGACTTACTATTATATAATACTGTACAATCAAAATGGGAGAAGTCTTGGAACAGCTGAAATGTGGACAGGATGTCTAGCTTGGTTGGTTTTCATGGCATGTAGATAAATGCAAAGAAGAGTCAGCTTATTAGGTTCACAGATAAAAAGCTAAAGGTTGATTATGATTATCAGGTGGGGAAAGAATTACCTCTTGAAATGTAAATACCTTGGCATAACATTTGCTAATAAACTCAGCTTGGCAGCACACGTTGTGCAGGATGTAGGAAAAGGTTTCATTTAATGGAGAGTGTGATGAGTGAATGTACCAGAAAAGTGAGAGAATTGTGTTACAAACTCATGCTTGAATATGGTGGTGTATTTTGGGACCCATCTTTGATGTATTAAATACAGGAGTTGGAGGCTTGCAAAGAAGGGCTGCTAGCATTGCCTCTGGACATTGTAGCAGATTGCAATCATTAACTGAATTTGGAATTCTAGACAGAAAGAGGATGAAGAAAATGCTTGGAGCATACAAGGTGCATTTTAGTGATGAGGCTTGGAAAGATATTGGTGGTACAATAAGGTGTATGGAAGGGGAAAGATGACCATTACGGCAAGCTAGCACTCAATTTCAGGCATAAGTGTGTGGGAAAATTTTCTTTGCCATAAAGGAGTCAGGGACTGTTATAAATTACAGGGTTATGTGATGAATAATTCACCATAAAACACTGCAAGAATTTAAAATTGAAAGGTACAAGAAAGGGAAAAATTAGTGCATAGGGGAGAAATTGCCTCTAAAGCTTGTCTCCATTTCAGTTTAGTACAAACAAAATATTATTATAATTTTATCATCACCAGCCCATGCAGTGATTGTTCTCTTTGATGTTTCATGTTATTGGAGTGTTGAAAGATGTATTTTCTATGTGGACTGCTGTATTATGCTTGATTTTAATTGAGAGTTTCTCTTACTGTATCTGCTGCATGTAAAGGTTGTTTCTGAAACTTCTTCCAGCTGTATAAAAGCATTTGGAAACACCTTAAAACTGCAATTAACTCTCACACTTTAATTTAAACACGAATCATGACTCTCATAGGAATCCTAAATCTTTATTAGTTTTCGATTAGGGTTCCCAAATAAACCCCTTAAACAAACATCCTAAAATAAATTTTATATATATAAAATATATTTATGAATCATAACTCCTGTCTCCAAGAAAGCCTGTAAATTAAACATGTTTTAATTTTTCAGAAATAAGAAGCGTACAGCAATTAAAGGTATTGCGACAAGAGATGGTGATACAAGAGATGGTCAGCTTTTAGTTGCTTTCCCTAGTTCAGGTAAGTAAATATGTAGGTGTTGCTCTCTACCTCCAGTCAATATAAGTAAACAGCAAATTTGTAGAAGCTGCTGGACCTTACACATAAATATGAGACTTCAGAAGATTTTTGAGAAACTGGATACTTTACACTTAATAACTAAACAGAGTCATTCATTATGGTTTTAAAGCACTTTGTGATAGTTTAATCCATCATAACGTGTATTATGTGAAAGGGTTTATGGTTGGATGAGAGGAATGAACTCAGGTCAAAAAATGTTAGATGAAGGATTCATTTCATAACAGTGAAACATGGTGTTAGATTTTTGTGCCAGCATTGTTTTATTATTATTATTCTTGTTTATATATGTGACAACTAATTGGAAAAAAAAACATATCGTATTCACAGGTTCATCAGCTGGTCCATACTGGGTGCTGGAGACTGACTATGAGAACTACTCAGTTATATGGTCCTGCGCGAGCTATGGTTATTTAGTCAATGCAAGTGAGTAATTTTTTTTTTTCTCTCTCTAAAGGTTAGTACATTACAAAATCAAAATACAGAAACTGCTAATTCTATTGCTCTCATGCAAAAAGAAAAAAATAAAGAAATCATGTTGACAGTCAGAAGCATTAATGCTGATGAATAACATCATTATTCTCAGGACATATTTTTATTCATCTCATTCATTTTCTTCTGAAAAAGGATTATTACTTAACATTTTCATATCAACAATTTTTTCACTATAAAATCTACCTAAGTCATTCTCACAAAAACAAAAGAAGACACGATATCCATGAGGATATAGTAATTTGTTTCTTACAGGGAGTTCACATTAGTACAAAAATCATTTCTTAAAATATTAATTATGTGAGTTGTTCTACAATGATAAAGATTTTCTTCAAATTCAGAAATGGTTAAATACAACCATATTAGAGGCAGGGCCGCATTTAAGCATAGGTTACATAGGCTGTTGCCTATGGGCCCACACCACAAAGGGGGCCCCACACCACTAAGAGGGGGCCCACACCAACAACCTTGGTCTCCTGCCTGGGCCTGGGCCAGTAGAAGAGCTTTTTTTAAAACAAAAAAATATCTCCCATAAATTTTTGGTCCGAATTTGAAAAATTTCAAAATTTAAGCGACAGGGGGACCCGCACCACCTGTATAGCTTAAGGACCCAGAGAGCCTAAATGCGGACCTGGTTAGAGGCCATTCTAAGGGGGTCTTGAGTAACAGTCAAGTCAACGAGAAAATTATACAAATTATTGATCTGACAACAAAGTTTAATACTGACTTGGACTCAATGGGTTTTTGCCAGTACTATTAATCCTATCTGTCACATTTAATTTAAACAAATATTTTCTGACAGCTTTAACATTAATGAAGGAGAAACATCATTAAAGGTAAAGGAATAGACTCGTATTTCCAACAATCTATAGTCAGTCAGCAAATCAAAGTTAACAAAAACCTTTGTAATATTCTGGAATATTCAGATGAGTTTGCAGTTATAATATAGTGATCATATTTCATATGGCCATCAACAACTTGCCAGTTTACCCAGTGATGCCTAGAACTGTGTTAAATTAAATGTGGATAGAGTAATTCTAAAGAAGTATGAAGTAAAAAGTCATGGTAAGAAAAGCCCTATGGTAAGATATGAAACAGGGGTGTTACAGAATAGTAGACTGGAAGCATTTTTCGATTGAATATCTCTAATTAAAATCACAATTCAGTATGTTTGTGGATAAAATATAGTTGTACATGATTAAAATGAGAGGAGATTTTGAACAGTTCCAGGAGAATATTGTGACGATATCAGGTTTGATGCATCAACATAGAATGAGAACGTTTCTATGGCTTAGTCGTTAAGGTATCTTACTATGGGGCTTAAGGTCCCTGGTTTGAATCCTGCTCATGGCTGGGATTTTCGAAGGCCTTTAATCTGATCGCCACCTCTGGCACAGCATGCTGTGTAATGTGAAGTATGCCAGAACACTTCTGTGGTTCGGATTCCATGTTAAGCTTTATGTCCCCTATAACCCTGGTAACTTAAGGCAGGCTATGATGGGTGGAATGCACAGCCAGTGAAAATCCTGTCATTATGACCACTTGAACCATTACCTTTAATTTAATTGGTATGGAACACCCATTTTTGCTTATTGATTTAAGAAAAATACATACTTATTAGGTAAAAGATATGAAAATGTAAGTTTTATTGATTCTACAGTGGGGAGGGGAAGTAGTTTGTTAAAGGAACAAAATAAATATCTGGTGGGACATATTTAGAAGTTGATAGGGACAGGTTTCAAAGCATCAGTAACTGATATGATAAAGGAGCTGAAATAGGATTCATTAAAAAAAAAAGAAGAGTGAAGAGAGTCATGGGAGTTTATAAGGTGTATATTGGTTATGAAGCATGTGAAAATATTGGTATAAGAATTAGGAGTGGTTCTTGGAAGGGAAAAGATGACCACAACAAGAAGCTGGCACTCGATTTCAAGCACAAGGGTGTGGGAGGATTTTCTTTTGTAGTTAAGGGTGTCAGATATTGGAATAAGTTACCAAGAGAAATAATGAATAATTTACCAAAAAGGCTGAAACAATTTTAAATTTGAAATTTGTAGAGGGCAAAAGCAATTAAGAAAGGGGAAGAATGCAACCGGAGTGTACACTCCATGATAAAATTAAATCGTAATTACTTCTTATCTTACTTCACTCATTAGAGAGGATAATGAAGGATATAGGTGTTGGGAAAGTGAAGAGTTTGTGGTATAAAACCATGGTTAAACCCTTCTTTGAGTGCAGTGAGATAATATGGGGTTCACATTATGTGTAGCAAATAGAAGTATTTGAGGAGGGAGTTGCAAAGGACAGCTGTTATGTTTTTTTTTGTTTTTTTTTTAAGAACATTCAATAAACCAGTTAGGTTTAGAATCATCAGATTACAGGAAAAGAGTGAAGAGAATACTGAGAGTGCATGCACTGATAAAGGGGTATGGATGAATATTTCAAAAAGAATTTGAAGTAGTGTATGGAAGGGAAGAGATGACAATGATACTCTTCGTGTCAGACATAAGAGTGTAGGAAGTTCTTTGCCTATGGTTAAGGAAGTCAGGTGCCTGGAATAAATTACTAATAGAAGTGATGAACAGTTTATCTCAAGCATTGAATTAAAGTAATAACTTCAAGAATAGATCATTGGTTAAGGTACTTGCTTTCAAGAGCATCTGCGTCTGTTCCTGGATTCAGATCTGGGAGGGGGCAAGAATTATTAGGAATTGAGTTTGATCATATGAGGTACGCCATTATATTCTGCAATTCACAGTCCATATTAAACTGTAGGTGCCAGAGGAGAGGCACTGACTGTCCTACCTCTGACACAAAGGCTTAATATGCCTCCTTTGGAAGGATCCAACCAACTTTCAGGTTGAGGACCAAATTTTTAATGATTTCACATTATGAAAAAGTAGATATCTTTGGTAAACCACCAATGTGGCTAAGATTCATCTTAATTAATTAATCAATAATTATCAGACTAATGGAAATTATGTAAAAGTACGCGTAATATATAGAACGACACATGTGAAACTAATATTTAGGTTTCTGTTGCAGAATTTTCATGGCTGCTGACACGTGAAAGGAATCCAAGTCCAAAAGTTATGCAACACATGTATTCTGTTTTGAAATGGAATAAGATTCCACTGTGGCCATATTTAAGAACAGTGCAAACGTGTGATAATTAAAATACTGATGTATCAGTTAATATTGTACCTGAAATTGATTTTTTAAATAAAAGTTATTTCATTAAAAAAAATAAACACAAAATCCTTTCAAGTGACAGTCCTCAGTGTAGATACACTTTAATTTCTTTATAAGATTTTAAATATGTAATTTATGTTGGCATAGTTCAATATGTATTTTGTGGCCATATCGGAAAATAAACCTTAATTTTACTATCATCATCAAAATTAGTTAAAAGAATTGCAAGCAGATAGCAAATCAACAGTAGGAGTTTTCTAACAGTTTGGTATAAAAGATTTATTTTAAAATAAAGTTAGATTGTATTGAGAAGTCCTTATATTTTTCAATATATTTTGTTCCCTTTATTTTGGAAGTAAATTACAATTAAAACAAGGTATTTGATGTCATGAAGCATCTATCAACAGATTTTATGCCGACCAAATGATTACACAACACAGTATGAGAAACTCGATAGAGATGAGATGAAACTTAGAAAACACCACCACTGGATAGCGAATTAAATTTTCAGATGCTTAAAACAAGTCTCAGTTTGAAAGGTTCAGCAGTTTAAAAAATATAAAATGTCAAAATTTTACTAATTGCACAATATAATCTAAAAGTCTTTTCAAAACCAAATACAGAATATAGAACCAGATTATATCACACATCAGAAATTAAAGAATTTTACATAGAATGGATTGAAAGAATTGGCTCACAAACTAAAATTTTTCGAAGGAGAAGAAATTTAGTGTTTTCTTATTCAGGAATTTTTTTATTCAGAAACAATTACACTTCAAATAAAATTTGTAATGACTTAATTTGACATTTAAAGTATGCTCAATAATGAAAAAATTTCAGAGCGATTGGAGGAAAATTAAGTGTGAACTTTGCACACAGCACCAATAATTTTTGCAATAGACAGCACTCTCTATATAAAGGACATGGTCACCAATGTTCGTAGGCAGTATTTTGGCAGACATTAAAGTGAGAGAATGTGTTTGATGTAAGGTACACCTACCTGTCAGACATGAAAAGACACAGGCCTATCATTACGAAGTGGAATCCTTAGAGTTGCCTAACCTCAACACTGGTTGCTGTTATGTTTAGCTTGCAACATGTGTAAAAACTTTTAAGTATCTTGGGGTATCATTGGAAACTGCTTACGGTGTGTTTGTATGTGTTAACCTGCAGTCAACTTTATTTTTGGATAGGAGTCTGATGTCTTATCTTAACTGGTACTGAAAAATGTAATGAACTTTTGAAGAATATAACATTTTAAAATTTCAACCGTCTACAGTGCACTTTATTTACTAATAATACCTTTATCTCTTGCGGCTGTCATGAGAGATTGATAACCGCAAAGAAGAAATGTGAAGGTACCAGTTCACAGTTACAGTTGAAGCCAGCTGTTTCACATAAACCACAGTAACAGTTAAGCTTCATAAAGTTTATAATACTGTAAAGAAGATGGAAAATTTTACTAACAAACCTTATAACCAGATAACTGTATGTACTGAAAATAAGATAGGATAGGGAAAAAACAAACAGATACCCATCACTAACCACAGATGAAGGCAGGAAGGCGAGACGAACACCTAAAAACACAAAAACATAAACAAATTGCACAATATTTTGACATGAGTCTTAATCATGTAGGAGGCGAGACATATGGCAGGGGGGAAAGATGTGATCACAACCCAACCCGCCACATTTCATGGACGAAATTTGTAGCGTATAAAAAAGCAGAACTGCTGTTTGAGACGGCAGGCGACACTCCGGGTGGGAACAATGGGGGCGGCAATATCTCGTTTTTTTTTTTTTGACCGGGTTCGGAAAATTCCTGGATCCACTGCTCACTGTAGTTAGACAGGGGGCGGTATAATCGGTATTGCACAAGGGCGCTCAAACAGCTAGCGGCGGGCCTTGAAATTTCCATAAGTTATTTAATAAAGTTCCTGTAGCACAGCTGGAGTGTGTGCTGTATTGCAGATGCAAATAATAGGATTTGGATTATTTAAATAAATTAGGTCTATTGAGTTACACATGGAAGAAATAGTCAGCACATAATATTGTGCAAGCTTACGTTAAATATGAACAATAAACACAAGAATTGAATACGAAATTTCAGAGTAAAACAGCATGCAATAGTATTTTTAATAATCAAGAGATACAGATTAAAGAAAAAAGGTTGCCAACTGGCCTGGTAGCAGGAAAGCCCACAAGAATCCTAGGTGTGGTGAGGCCTCCCCAGAAGATGGAGCCCCCCCCCCCAGAAGGTGCAGTGCCCCCCAGAATTTTTTTTTAATCTGCTTAACGTCTCTCTAACAGCGAGGTCTTTAGAGACGGGAAAGGATGGCGGGCAAGGAATGGGAAGGAATTTGGCCATGGCCTTTTGAAGGAAGCATCCCGTCATTTGCCTGGAGTGATTTGCCCCAGAATGCATGAGGCCCCCAGAAGGCGCAGTGTCGGTAGCATTTGCTAACTCTTGGTACATGGCTAATCTGGTACTGATAATCATAGAAATTTTAAGCCTCAAGTTATAATATAAAATTTACATTACTCAATATTAAAAGCATTTATAATTTTCCATGGTTTCCCAAACCACAAATGCCGGGATGCTTCCTTCAAAAAGTCCATGGCTGAATTCCTTCCCATTCTTTGCCCCCCATCCTTTCCTGTCTCTAAAGACCTCGCTGTTAAGAGACGTTAAGCAGTAAAAAAGAAAAAAAAAAGCATTTATAACACATGGAATTATATAACAAATAATAATAAAATAACAGTGTAATGTATTTCAAAGGTTTTAATAGCAAATATATCAATCCTATAATTAGTAAAGCATCATACATTTGAAAATCGAAAATCATTAGTTTTTAACTACAGAGAGTTCAGAAAATGCACTTATACTAAAAGAAAAAAAAGAGCTTTTTTTGATAATAAGAATGGCATTAGTCTTCTTTATTAATATTAATGATAAAAATCAAATATTTTATAACAAAGTGTTCTTCAACATGGCTTGGAGTATGTTTGAAAGTATAATAAATGGATTAATATTTCATATTAACAGTTTTTGGCAGGGAATAAATGAATATTGGGATAAATATAATTAAAAAGTAATTCCGCTGGAATAAAAAATTTAACTGGGAAGAAAAAAGTGAAATTTTGTGTCTAATTTTTGTAATTAATTTTTATGTCTAAACTAAAGGATATTTCGGAGAAGTGATGAGAGGTTAAAATATTTAAATCTATATTGTATTTAAATTTGGGAAAAATCAGTAAAAGCTTAAGGATTAGTTACAGAGTTTGGCAATGTTCCTAGCCAAAACAGATGATGTGGCATAGAACATTCTGGAAGGAAAAATGCTGGAAGTGACCAGACTTAGGGAAAGACTATTTAAGGGAGGCGGTAAATTATCATATGCATGGGGTGTTGGCCACAAGTGACGAGTTAGAACAGGACAGTATATTGGATTTAGAATATTTTTGGATGACACAGTATCACATTTAGAAAAATTTAGTGATGTTATTGAGTTAGCCTTAAAAATAATTTTTAAAGGGTTGATTCCATTACCTAAATTTTAAAATAAAGTGATTATTATAGCTGGAATCGTAATAGCAAAATATAAATTGGAGTTATGCAACATACGCATATTATCTTTATTGATCCTGAAGCCCATATTACTGACTGATACCTTTTTTTCGAAGATGGTATAGTTCTTTAAATGGCTGCCTAGCTATTAAATTACCTGAAATAGCTAACACGTCACACATAAGTGAAATAAAAGTCATTGTTGGTACTAATTAGATATATTCTGAAATAATTGGTGAATTTATCACTGGTATCAGATCACACTGTTGAAGATATTTAAGACAGTATCAAACTTTGAAATCACATATCTATATATATATATACATATATATAAAGATGAATGTATGTATGTTTGTTCTTCATACAAATCCACAGTTTTCATCCGATCTCGATGAAACTTTGCACACTTATCCTTTGAAACAAGGAGAAAAATACTGTCTACATTAGGTTCAAAAATTATCTGTATAAATAATACATGTTGCCTTATAATTTCAAAAAATTACTGAACGGCGATAGACAGGCGTGTTGTATGTCTGGGCCTATGTACTGCCTTTTTATACTGTGATTAGGTAGTTCAGTCGATAAAGCGCTTGCTTACTGGTGTTAGGATCGTGGTCTATGGTTCAAATCTCTGTGGAGGCAAAGATTTTTAAAAATTATTTTTGATTGTAAGAGTGATGCCTGGACCGTCGGTTATTCGGATTGAATGTTAAACTGTAGATATCACAAATTTAGGGGTGCAATGCAAGGCAAATCGTAGGTACTCTTGCAATGCTGTAGGTGTACACTTTTTTATGTTATATTGATCCCTCAGGGTTGATTTGCAGTCAGTGTGTATGTGACCTGCAGTAATCTTAATCTTGGTTTCTTACTCGCGGAAGTTGTGATTATACCAGCTCTTTTAAACTACTTTTAATATTAAATAACGTGTAGAAATATTTGTCTGGTGGTGTTTAGCGAATTTGAGTGTAGTAACACTGTGTAGTAAAAGTATCATAGTTTAAATAGTTGAAAAAGGTTTTGGTTCGACAAGTTTGAAACACGTGTGTCTTGTTTACATTATACTAATACCGTTAAAGGGAATTAATTTTATCAGTGAAGGAAACAAGGAGTTACTAACAGGTTTATTGTTAAAATTGGTTTGCTTGCGTGGTAAACGGAGAAAGGTGTGCTTGTGGAAATTATATTGCAAATAAGGAAAGGTATTTATAGGTTAAGTTTCAATTCTCTTCAAGGGCTCATATTTGTTTTGTTTATAATATCAATGAGCATGAAGTGTGGTGGCTGTCGCAGGGTTGTAAAGCAGGGAAACAGCTGTAATGATTGTGGAGTTCGTTTTCATCCGAAATGTGCTACATGGAAGCTGAAAATGCGCTTCACTCCCTTGGAGTTGTTTGACTTGCAAAAGTAGCAAGGAAAAGAGGGAACTAGAAAGTAGGATCTCTTGTCTCGAATCCACATGGCTGAATTAACAAAGAACTCAATGTTTTGAAGGCTGAAAAAGCAGCATTAAATGTTAAGGAATTAGAGTGGATTACAGCCAAAGCTGGAGGGAAACACCAGGACCTGCATTCTACAAATTTTCAGTTGGAAGTTTCGAATGCTTTTGGGGTGTTTGGAGAATCTAACTGAGGATGTATCAGATACACAGCAGGGCTGTCTCATTGCAACAAAGCTGTAAAAAAGCACAACATTATGCAAAGCTCGTAAAAGAAATCCAAGAAGGTCTTATTGCTTGGAAGTAGTCACGGTAGAGGCTTAAGTGCAATGTTACAGTCAAGCCTGGGCTCTGATGTTGAGGTGTGCAGTATATTTAAGCCTAATGCAGAACTTGGCAATGTTGTGGATGAAATTTCAAACCTGGGGAAGATCTTACTAAAGAGGATCATATAATTATTGTTGGGGGTCCTGGAAATAGTCTGTCCAGAAATCTCAATTATTGTGTTGAAACAGACATTGACAACATTGCTAAAAACACCACTCACACCAATGTTGGTTTTGTTGACCTCTTCAAACGTTATGATCAACCCTGGATGCGTGGTCACGTACAGCGTACACAGGCAGATCTGAAGCGTGCATTGTGTCAGGCTGACCGAACACACATTGGTCTGATAGATGTTTCTTGCATAACACGGAGTGATCATACCTCCCATGGACTCCACCTGAATGTTCGGGGCAAGCAGAAGCTAACGCAACTGATTGCCAGTAGCATCAGGAGAGGCAGGTTGGATGTGAACCCCATCCCAGTGGTAATTGGTGGTAGGACTCAGTCTTTTTTAGGCCAAACGTCAAGAGTAGGAAAAGTTATTTAAGAAATATACATAATGATATTACAGTCAAAAATAAAGAATTCAGTCTAAAATAGCTTTTTGTTCCATCAGAACATTAGGGGTATCTCAAGCAAACTTGATGAGTTGATAATATCTATAGAAGAAACCCAAAAATCATTGAATATTAACATAAATATTGTATGTCTGACAGAACATCATCTGAAGAATTCTGAAATATGTCTCCTCCCATTTGTTGGATATAGATTAGCTTCATGTTATTGCAGGTCAGAGATGAGAATGGGGGGTGCAGGCAATATATGTAACAGAAAATACTGAAACAAAATCATTAGATGTAAGTAAATACTGTATAGAACAAGATTTTGAATGTTGTGCAACACAGTTAGAATTAGAAAACAAATATCTTATAGTGCTGACAGTTTATAGGGCTCCCACAGGAGACTTCAGTAAATTTTGTAATAAACTTGAAGCGGTTCTACTAAATTTATCACGAACTAAAAGGGAAATCATCCTCTGTGGAGACTTCAACATAAATTTTGCTGTAGAATGTAACCAGACAGATTATCTTCTAGGAATGCTTAGATCATTCAATCTCTATCAAACTGTAAATTTCCCAACTAGAATACAAAAAGATAGTAGTACCATTATTGATAACATTTTTGTTGAACAAAATAAATTAGAAATAAATGGAACAATTCCAATGGAAAATGGTTTGTCAGACCATAATGCTCAAATAATTACTTTGGATATTGTGGGAAATGAAAATAACAAAAGGAAAGGATTTGTCAGAGTTAGGCCATTAAAAACAATTCAATAAAAACATTAAATGATGAACTTCTCAATGAGGACTGGAGCACTGTTTATAAATTAAAAGGGGTAAATAATAAATTCAATTACTTTCACCAAAGGTTTTTGGAAATTTACGAAAGGTGTCTCCCTACAAAACTAGCTCCAATTGGTCAGAAACGAGTAAACAAAAATTGGGTTACAGTTGGTATCAAAACATCCTGCAGACATAAAAGAGAATTGTATGTAAAAGTTAGGAATACTGATAATATGCTTCTCAGACAACATTACAAAACTTACTGTAGAATTTTAACCAAAGTAGTAAAAGAAGCTAAACGTTTGGCCATAAACGATGAGATTAGTAGTTCAGATAATAAGATAAAAAGTGTTTGGAACATTATTAAAAGAGAAACAACTGTATCATCCCTTGAACATAAACCTATATCCATAAGCATTAATGATAAACTTGTAAATGACCCCTCGTATGTAGGAAGTGCTTTCAATAAATACTTCTTAACAGTTGCTGAAAAATAAAAGGAAAATGTATTGGGAATATGGATGCTATAGCAATACTTAAATCCTTGTCACCAAAAGCAGCACCTATGTCTCTATTTCCCACCAGTAAAAATGAAATTGAAAAAATTATTAAATCCCTCAAAAATAAAAATTCATTTGGTTATGATGAGGTTTCAACCCATGTAATGAAACAATGTAACACCAGCATTAGTAGAGTTATTAGTCACATTTGTAATAGTTCTTTTGAAGAAAGTATCTTCCCTGACTCACTCAAGAAGTCAATAATCAAACCGCTTTATAAAAAGGGTGATACCACAAAGATTGAGAATTACAGACCAATATCACTTCTACCAGCATTTTCAAAAATCTTTGAAAAAGCAATGTACAGAAGGGTGTATGCACATCTACAAAAGAATGACCTACTCAGTAAAGTACAGTTTGGTTTTAGACAAGGCGTTTCAACAGATTCAGCAATTTTTGCTTTTGTAAACAATATACTGGAATCAATGCATAAAAAACTAAATTCCCTAGGTATATTCTGTGATCTTGCTAAGGCTTTTGACTGTGTTGATCATGATATTCTACTAGGTAAATTAGATCACTATGGAGTTAGTGGTAAGCCAGGACTTTGGTTTAAATCATACCTGGAAAATAGAAAGCAATGTGTATCACTGAAAGATGCTAATACAGGAGATGTTATAAACTCAGAATGGGGTATAGTTAAATGTGGTGTGCCTCAGGGTTCAATTCTTGGCCCTCTGCTGTTCTTAATCTATATAAATGATCTTCCACATATACTAGGTGATAATGAACACATAGTGCTCTTTGCAGATGATACTAGCATATCGTTGAAAGATCCATCAGCACAAAACCTCGAAAACATAGCAAATGATGCTATAAAGAAAATTAACAGGTGGTTTAATGCCAACAAACTAATACTTAATGTAGAAAAGACACAGTTACTTCAGTTTGTTACAAAAAATAAAACAAAGGACAGCTATAATGTGATATCAGAAGGGAAAACAATCAATGAAAGCAGTTTCACAAGATTCCTGGGTGTATATATAGATAACAAACTGAACTGGAAACAACATATTCAACAACTTCTTAAAAAACTGAATTCTGCAACATTCTCACTGAGGGTAATATCTAGAATAGCTAATATAGAAACCAGAAAGTTAGTATATTTTGCATATTTTCATTCCCTGCTCACTTATGGCATCTCATTTTGGGGAAACTCGTCACAAGCACAAAGGGTATTTAAATTACAAAAGCGTGCTATAAGAACTATTTGTGGAGCAAACCCATGGACGTCGTGCAGAAATCTGTTTAAAAACCTGGGTGTTCTAACCATGCCAGCACAGTATGTATACTCTGTATTATCATTTGTAGTGGAAAATCCGGAACACTTCAATCTTAATGCTGACATACATAGCCATAATACTAGGAATAAATATAATATTCACAAGGATTACAAATCACTGTCAATTGTACAGAGAGGGTTAACATTCACTGGAGCTTCCTTATTCAATGTCTTACCAACAGAAATTAAATGTTACCTACAAAAACCCAACTACTTTAAGTCCAAACTGAAAGAGTTTCTGCTTCAGAACCCATTTTACTCTGTAAAAGAATTTTCTTCTTGGAATTTGGTAACTAAGAATGACTGATAAAATAGTATATATGGTGTATGGAAGGGGAAGGTGACAGAGTTGTCCACAATTACTAAAATGATATATGGTTTTTCTTTCTGTTGAAACTTTTGAGAATTTAAGTAATTATTGTGTTTACAAAATTCCACTCATATATAGTAACTAACATGGGATAGCATGCATTCAAAAACTGCTGTGAAAAATTATCATACTAACAGGTTGTTAAGTAATTGACTGCTTATGAGTTGTTGGTAATATAATTGATATTGTTAATAAGTGTGTGTACTGTTCCACATAAATAGCAACTAACATGATATAATATGTAGTCGCAAATTACAGTGAAACTTATCATGGTTACTGGTTGTAAGAAAATAACTGATTATTAGATGCTGGTAACAAGTGTATACACTGTTCCACATAATAGGTATTAATTAACTCGGGATTGTATTTGTAGATAACAGGAGATATTGGTTATACTAATGGGTTGTAGCTAACTTGTTGTCAATATATAATAACATTATCAATTATATAGTAATATTGACATTACAAATAAGTGTATGTACTGTTCCACATCCCCGAGATTATTCTCACATGGGATCAAAGCGAACATATCTATCTATCTATCTATCTATAAAGATGAATGTATTTATGTTTGTTTGATCTTCATACAAATCCACAGTTTTCATTTAATCTCAATGAAACTTTGCACACTTATCCCATTAAACAAGGAGAAAAATACTGTCTATATTTGGCTGAAAAATTATCTGTATAAATAATACATGCTGTATTTTAATTTCGAAAAATTACTGAACGGTGATGGACAGATGCGCTGGATTTGTAGGTATCTGCACTGCCTTCCCATACAGCGGTCAGGTAGCTCAGTGCTTAAAGCGTTTGCTTACTGATGTTTGAATCATGGTCTTTGGTTCAAATCGCCGTGGAGGCAAGTATTTTTAAAAATTATTTATGATAGTAAGAGTCATGCCTGGACCGTTGGTTATTTGGATTGAATGTTACTTTAGATATCACAAATTCATGCAAATGCAATCCAAAATCGTAGGTAGTCATGCAATGCTGTACGTGTAACCTTTTTTACATTATATTGATCCTTCAGGGGTGATTCGCAGTCAGTGTGTGTGTGTGATCTGCAGTAATAATACTATAAATGGAGAAGTAAGTCTGTCTTTTTGTTACATTTTGACGAATAATGCCTATACCAACATTAAGAGAATTTGACAAAAAATTCTGTAGGGAGGGCACAGGAAATTTTTTTCATTATGGTTAAGCATATTTTGGAGAAGTGATGAGAACATAAAATATTTACATGATTTATAGCTTTACGGGCAATGCCACGTCGTTTATTAGATTATCTATGCTTTCGTCTGTTTACTCCAGCCTTCTTCATAGATACTGTTTATATTTACGTTCAAATAGCAACAGTCGCCAAGCATCGCAGTGGAAAAGGCTGCTATCTTTGTTGATGTTAGAATTCCTTAAGATTTCTGCTGCCTCTTTCACACATCGAGGCCACCACTGGTCTTCTCTCCACAGTAGCCTCGTGTCTTGAAATTTTATTTCATGCCCAGTGTTAATAGCATGGCGAATGATGGCAGATTTGTCCGTTGTTGCTATATTTGTAGTGGCGGATATGTTCTTTAAGTCTTTCCGCCACTGTGCGACCTGTCTCGCCAATGTATACACTGCCACAGTTGCAGGGGATTTTGTAAACACCCGTAAGCTGGTGTGGGTGTAATCTGTCTTTTACCCTGGATAATGACTGGCCAAGTTTGCAATGAGCTTTATACACGATTCACATCTCAACCCACTTAAACAGTTTCCCAATCCGGTCAGTGATGCCACGTATGTATGGAAGACAGGCGCATTTTCTTGGCACATTGGTATCATGAGATAAGTTGATGTCTTCCATGGGTTTTTTAGGTTTGAAAACCCTTCTGATGTCTGATTCACTATAAGCGTTGGCTTGGAAATTTTTTTTAAGAGTCTCGATTTCATCCTACAGACTTTCTGAGTCACATACTGTCCTCGCTCTTAAATTCAGTGTTGTTAATACGCCTCTCTTCATTGCCGGGTGATGGTGTGACATGGCGTGCAGATATCTATTGGTGTGGGTTGCCTTGCGGTACACCGTATGACCCAAACGTTCATCACCCCCGCTTTTGAACCAGGACATTGAGGAATGGCAGTTCTCCATTTTCTTCCACTTCCATGTTGAATTAGATTCTTGGATGGGCACTATTCAGGTGGTGTAGGAACTCCTGCAAATTCTCCTACCCGTGCGGCCAGATGACATAAGGTATCATCAACGTACCGGATCCACATTTTAGGTTTTAGGGACGCATGGTTAAGGACCTCCATTTCGAATGCTTTCATAAATGTGTTGGCAGCTACAGGTGAAAGTGGAGAGTCCCATGGCCGCACCTTCAACTTGAGCATAAAGTTCACCACCATATTTGAACACAGTTGACTTAAGGCAGAACTCTGTCAGGTCGGCCCACTCAGTAGATATTCCTTGTGCAAGAAGCTTAGCACGTATTACAGCAACGGCTTCGTCTACCGGCACGTTAGTGAACAATGAAACAACATCAAAACTCACCATGATGTCAGTCTTTTCTAGCTTCAGATCATCAATTATTTGTATAAAATAAGCTGAGTTTTTTACATCTGATCTTATTTCTCCAGTAAGAGGTTTGAGTTTTCTGGCAACATACCGCACAAGTGGATGTGTAGGTGAGTTGACCGTGCTCACAATAGAACATGAGGTAACCTCTCTTTTGTGCACTTTGGGCAATCCATAGAACCTGGGACTCGTGTAGTTGCCTCTTTTTAGATTTATCTTGTCCTCCTGCTCCATCCCTTTTGAGGTGTTAACTTTTTGGGCTACCTCTATCCTAATCCTCTGTAGTGGGTTCCTGCTTAATTTTGCATAAGTTCTCTGCCAACAACTTATTAATTTTAGTATGGTAGTCCTGCACTTTCATTACTATGGTAGCACACCCCTTGTCAGCTGAGAGAACCACAATATCATCACATTGCCGTAATACCTGCAAGGCTAATCTATTTCCTTAGACAGATCGCATCAGTCCTATCATTACCGTGGCGCCAAAATCTGATGATGAATTCTTGTAGAAGTCGACGAAATAAATCGAAAATAAAGAATAAACTTTTTTGATATCTCGCTTGGTTTTCGAGATATAACATTTTAAAAATCAGTCATGGTTATAGTTCCTTCTGCTTTTGGTGTTTTTTATTCTGGTCCAGGCCATATTTCAACCTAGCAAGAATCACTAGGAAGAAAATAAAACACCTGTAGTGCATTTCCACCTGGTAGATATGGTGGTTTTGGCGGAAAAAAAAAATTCGTGCTCCAAGCCAGATCTCACCCTAACCTCCTCAGTTTCGAGATACAATATCTCGAGAACTAAATGAGATATCAAAAAACTTAATTCTTTATTTTTCATTTGTCTCATCGAGTTACATACCAATTAATCATCTAATTTGGCTATAGTGAAATTATTCATTTGCTCCAGCCCGTATTTCAAACTACGTCAATTTTAAGATACGATATCTCGAGAACCAAGCGAGATATCAAAAGATTTTATTCTTTATTTTTGATTTGTTTCATCTTCAATAACAATCAATCGTCAGATTGTGGCGCCACGGTAATGATAGAATCCCCCAGATTGCGTGGGCAAGAATGCGAGCTGTCTCTTGCCGGATGTTATTTGCCTGATCGGTTTCTAACCCCACAATGGCACTCTCAACGCCCGCTATGATATCTTAAGTTGGCAGATGTGGGGGAACAGGGACAAAATTAAGACCTTTTGTTAGCAAAGATATAGTTGCTTTATCTAGTTCTTCATCCGTGAGATTCACCACTGTATTGGCAAGTTGCGGAATGTATGTTGCTGTTGTTGTCCTGCCTTGAATTTTTGTAATTTACAAATCTGTGCCTCTGTAGTATTATTCAGCACTCACAACACATAGTTCGATGAAACTGAATCCAACGTATTCCAGTCATGAGCTCCGAGTTGAGTGGATAACGATAGATGTAATTTGTATAAGTTACCTTCCAAGTGAGCCAGCTCCATCCGCGTCTGTCGTATTCTTTCATGCAGAAGCATAAAACCTGTCTTCCATAGGATCCGTTCTGCTTTTCTTGTTCCAATATGATGTCAGATATTTAAAAATGAAGGTAAGACATCTTCATCCTGGCATCGCAGTAAGAAAGTTAGTTGGTTGAGTTTACGCGCTCTTTTCTCTCGTAGTCTTTAGAAGTTTCTACCACTGGTCTTCTTTCCACAGTAGCCTCATGTCTTGAAATTTTATTTCATGCCCAGTGTTAATAGCATGGCAAACGATGGCAGATTTGTCGCTGTTGTTATATTTAAATCTATATTGTATTTAAATTTGGAAAAAATCAGTAAAAGCTTAAGGATTAGTTACAGAGTTTGGAAATGTTCCTAGCTAAAACAGATGATGTGGCATAGAACATTCTGGAAGGAAAAATGCTGGAAGTGGCCAGATTTAGGGAAAGACTATTTAAGGGAGGTGGTGAATTACCGTGGATAACATTGTGAGGTGAATATCACAAGCATGGGGTGTAGGCCACAAGTGACAAGTTAGACCAAGACAGTATTTTGGATGTACAGTATTTTTGGATGACACAGTATCAGATTTTGAAAAATTCAGTGATGTTATTGAGTTGGACTAAAAAATAATATTAATAATTTTTAAAGCGTTGTTTCCATTATATAAATTTTAAAATAAAGTGATTGTTATAGCTGTAATTGTAATAACAATTGGGGTTATGCAACATACGCATATCGACTTGATCGTGAATCCCGTATTACTACATGATACCTTTTTTCGAAGATTTTTTTTTACTACTTAACGTCTCTTAACAGCGAGGTCTTTAGAGACGGAAAAGGATGGGGGGCAAGGAATGGGAAGGAATTCAGCCATGGCCTTTTTTGAAGGAAGCATTCCGGCATTCACCTGGAGTGATTTGGGGAAACCATGGAAAATCCAAACCTGGATGCCAGGACAGGGATTCGAACCACCGTACTCCCAAATGCGAGGCCAGAATGCTAACTGTTACACCAACACACTGGGTCGAAGATGGTATAGTTCTTTAACCCTTTCCTCCCTGACGGTACTTATAAGTACCACTGTATATACCACCATATAATTCAACAATACCAGTGTCCACTGCATTGTTAAGCCTGTTGATGTATTGTTGTATGATTAAGTCAGACAATGACAACATTTATTTTTAAATTTCTGGGTGAAATTGCCGAGAAATTAATTTTCTAAGTTGGGGCTTGACAGCATACTGACCAAAGTAACAAGTGGTACATTACAATGAATTTTTAGATGATAATTTACTTGGTAAGTGTCAATTTCTGTTATTACTTTTTTAGTTTGAACATTTAACCATATATTTTTTACCTATAAAATATGTTTTTCTAGTTTCTTTACTAAATAATCTAGAAAAACCTACGTGGACTTATAAGTACCGTCAGGGAGTTAGGGGTAGTTTTATACAGATTATTGGTCAATATATTTAGCAAGTATACAATTGGTTTTATCATTGTTTTTGATATTTTCAAATGGATATTTTTATGAAATACGCTCTGATTGAAGCTCTTTTCTTAGAAGTTTATAATTTATCAGCTCTTCTCTTAGAAGTTTATAATTTATCAAGGCAAAAATGAAGAAATGACTGGAATGTTCTCAGATTACTCATTAGGTCAAAGAGTGGTCTTAGAATTGACTGAAAAAAAATGGAGCAATGCTGACGTTATCTAGTATTATCATTATTTTTCATCAGTTTCATTATTAAAAAACTGAAACAACTTTTGTTTGTGGGAGAATCAGACCCTACTGCAAGGGACTTTCTAACAATGTGCTGATGGAAAACTAAAAAGAGGAGATTGTGACAATGAATTTACAAACCTAGGTATTTGCTACTGGAAATGGAAGGATAAAAAGGCCATATATTTAGTATCAAATTTTCATGGCAGCGGTGAAACTCCACTACACTGGTTGGGGTCAATGGCAACTTCAACAGATGGGCCCTCTCTCGGGTTGGATTGGTGACCTGGTGGATCTTGGACCAGAGGGCCTCTCTGGCCGGTCATTGGGGGCCACCTCCGGCAGTAGGTCCCGTAGCATTTTGCCCATCCTGCCACCCTGTTGTTACACCACTATTTATATGCAAAGAAAAAGATGGATTGAAGTCGACAATTTCATGCTCAGGAGTCGTCAAGGACTACAATACCTTCATGTGTTGGGTTGATACTACTGATCAGCTGATGACTTTGTGCAATGCTGAAAGAAGATTACCGAAATCATGGTAAAGATTGTTTTTGGGAATTCTGGATGTTGTATTTGTCAATTCCTATAACATAAATGGTCCCGATATTTGAAAAAAGGCTGTAAATTTTTTTAGAAGATCCTTTGCACATGGTATGATGACTATGAAGGATATCGGTAAGAATAAAAGGTCATTTATATATTTTTCACCAAGCCCTCATCCATTCAAACAACACAAGTCATACTATTCCACAATGAGAGATGTAAGATTGGAAAACAGAGGTATACACTGTCCCTAATTTGTAAAAATCAGATGAAGATGTGAAGTATGTAGAATGAAGAACATATAGTCAAAACATCATTCCAAATGTTGCACTACAATGTCTTTTGTGTCTGAATGAGCAAAAAGAATGTTTTTTTTTAATATCATGGAGCAAACATTTCATACCAATATGAACATAATTGATTTCAATTGCTATTTCTGTATGTCATGTGATACACAAAGTCCCTGACGGTACTTATTTGTGCCGGCTTAGTAATTAGCACTTAGAGTTCCAAAAAAAATTTGAAAAAATTATGTGTGTTTAATTTAAAGTACCTTTATACAAATATATAATTGAAATTATAAATTTCCCTTTTTTTCCAATAGCAGGTAGGAAAGGGTTAAATGGCTGCCAAGCTATTAAATTACCTGAAATAGTTAACAGGTTATGCATAAATGAAATGAATGTCACTGTTGGTACTAATTCTGAAATAATTGGTGATTTTATTATTGGTATCGGATTACACTGTTGAAGATATTTAAGACAGTATCAAACTTCGAAATCACATATTCTAACCAAAGCACAATTTGTTTTTCAAAATGGCCATTCAACAGAACAAACTACATTAACATTCGCTGACAATATTTTATAAGGAATAAATAAAAACTTAATTCCTGTGGATATTTTTTGTGACTTAGCTAAGGCATTTGGCTGTGTAGATCATAAAATTCTGAAACAGAAAGTAAAGTATTATAGTATAGATAGCATTGTTAATAAACGTCTTATTTATTACCTTCTAAATGGAAAACAGGATGTGTCACTAGAGAATTTTAAGGCTGCCTTATTGGTGCACTGTTTCCTGAGTGGAAATTTATAAGATGTGGAGTACGACGGTGTTCTATATTGGGGCCACTATTGTTTTTAATATATATAAATGAGCTACCATGTGTTGCACCTTAAACTTTAACATTTGTCCAATTTGCAGATGATACAAATGTATGAATTAAAACACTCCAGAATTATCATCAGAACATATTTCAAATTATGTCTTTGACCTTATCAATAAATGGTTTATAGCTTATAGCTTGTCTTTAAACTTTGATAAAGCTCAATATATGCAATTCAGTACATCACACAGATTAACACCAGTCTATGAGTGACTGTGTTGACTGCGAGGCTTGCGCAAGCTCAGCCACTTGTTTCTTCTACTTGACAAAGGTTTTACTACTGATATCTTAGAGATTGCTGGATTTGACATTGTACCTTATCTAAATCGAGCCTGGATACTTGCTGCTTACCACAGGACTGGAAAAGTACGATAATAGTGCAAGGACATAAAGGAAGGATGAGAAATAGAGTCGAAAATTACATACTGATCAGTTTGACATCAGTGGTAGGTAAATTAATGGCGAGATTGATATGCAACCACATCAGAAATATATGTGAGCAGTGTAAGTGGTTTTCAAGTAGGCAACATGACTTAAGGCAAGGATATTCTTGCGACTCTCAGATGGTGGGACATATGCAAGATATTTCAGATGAAATGGACAAGGGAGGCCAAATTGATAGTGTAGCACTAGATCTTTCAAAGGCTTTTGACAGAGTGAGCCATAAAATGGTAGTAAATTAGGTAGAAACTATTTGAGTGGATGATAAAGTGATTTACTGGATAGAAGAATTTTTAAAAGGTAGAAAACAGAAAGTTAGAGTAGGAAACGCAGTATCAAAAGAAGTGGAAGTAAAAATGGGAGTGCCACAGGGTACCGTATTGGGACCATTGCTATTCATTATTGTAATTAATAATTGTGTTGATTGTTTACTATCAGGAATTAGATTGATTACAGATGATATAATGCTATATAAAAGGATCAAAACAGTAGAGGACTGTAAACCCCTGCAGAGTGATCTGGATAGGATATCTAGTTGGGATGGTAAACATGGGATGAAGGTAAAGGCAAAGAGGAGTCAGCTTATTAGTTACACTTTCTCACACAACAAATCTAAAATTAACGAAACAGGTGTACTCCTAATATTTTGATTCAGTGATGTCATATGGCATAATTTTTTGGGGAAACTCTTCACAAAGTAAAAAAAGTTTTCATAACACAGAAAAGAGCTATTAGGATGTTATGTACGGTAAAACCAAGAACCAAGAACTTCTTGCAGACCACTTTTTAAAAAACTAAATATTCTTACAACAACTTTGCAGTATACATATTCTCTCATGTGCTTTGTCATAGTTCATTTTAAATTGTTTACTTCTAATTCACAGGTGCACAATTTCAATACAAGAAACAGAAATAACTTGCAAAAAATACAAACATCTCTGTCATTAGTACAAAGAGGATTTAATTATTATGGGGTACATCTATTTAATAAATTTCCCAAGAGTATAAAACAGTTTGCAGATAATAAAGATATATTTTAAGAAAAACTCAGAGATTATCATACTGGCAACACCTTCTATTTCATTCCAGCATTTGAACAAAATAAATAATTGTATTCAATATGACTTTTGCAAAATTCATTTTAAAAAATTAATGTTTATTTTTATTCTCTTTGTTTGTCTTTGTAACATATAATTGTTTTTACTATGATTATGACTCATATGTATGTGTATTAACCATGACATGTTTCACATTCAAGAGGTCCTTCCTCAGCAAAGATCCATTAAACAAGATTGAAAAATAAAAATAAATAAAATAAAATACACAAATAAAAAACTAAAGGTTCATTATGATTAAAAGATGGGGAAAGATTTTCTTGTTGAAGACTTGAAATGTAAATATCTTGGCATTACATTTGATAACAAACTTAACTGGGCAGGACATATTGGTCATGTAGTAGGAAAAGGTTTCAAAATTCTGCACTTGTTGGGGAGAGTGATGAGGGGATATACGAGAGAAGTAAAGGAAATGGGCTACAAAACTTTGGTCAGACCATTGCTTGAATATAATAGTGTAGTATGGGACCATATTTTGCATATGAAATACAGGAGTTGGAAAGGGTGCAAAAAACGCTGCTAGATTTGTTTCTGGAAATTACCGCAGAATGCAATCAGTAATATGGTAAAAGAGCTGGTATGGGATTCATTGGAAGACAGGAGGAGGCTGAAGAGGGTCATGGGAGTGTACAAATTGTATATTGATGATGAGGCATGGATGGATGGACATTAGTATAAGAATTAAAAGTAATGCATGGAAGGGAAAAGATGACCATGACCACAAGCTGGCACTCGATTTCAGGCACAAGAGTGTAGGAAGATTCTCTTTTTTGGGTAAGGGTGTCAGGGATTGGAATAAATTACCAAGAGAAATGATGAATAATTTACCAAAAACACTGAAAGAATTTAAAACTAAAATTTGTAGAGGGAAAATGTAGGGGTACAGGAAAGGGGGAAGATGGTTGTGTAGGGAAATTGGCACTGGAGCATTCGCTCCATCGCAATTTAATTAAATATTAAAGCTTTAACCCCAAAATATTGTGTTTTCTGGGTTTGTGTATTATTTAGTGTTTCCCTACAGCTTTGGTGAGTGTTTAGTGTATTTCATCTATCCTTTCCATATAAATATTGCCTCACAATTGCCTGTTCGTTCTTTCAATTGTAGGCAAATTAACACCAGATACAGGAATAAAATTTTCAGGCCTGTCCATTCAAGAAGTAGAATGTGTGAAATTTCTAGGTTTGCATAAAGATCATAATTTAAATTGTAAGGTACATATTACTGCCATACTAAACAGATTGGGTGCTGCCACATTTGCAATTCATACAGTTTGAGCTATAGGTGATCTCCATATGAGGAAACTAGTTTATTTTCAGTTGTTAAAATTATATGGAATAATATTCTGTGGCAATTCTACTCATGGAGACAAAATGTTCAGAGCCCAAATGTGACGAATAAGATTTATGTCTGGAGTTAAAATAAAACTTCATGTAGAGAGTTGTTCAAGAAGTTAGAGATCTTAACAATTGGTGGCTGAGTATATATATATATATATATATATGCATGTTAATGTCCTTTGTAGTCACAAATTATACTTTGTTTGAAACAAATTGTAGAATACAAAATTATGGCACTAGAAGCAAAAATGATAGTCACAAGGATTACAAGTTGTTGTCATTTGTTCAAAAAGGTGTCCGACATTCAGGAATACATATCTTCAATAAGCTCCCAACACATATTAAATGTCTAGCAGATGATAAGATTAAATTCAGGAAAACACTGAAAGACTATTTATCTGACAACTCCTACTCTGTTAAAGAATTTATTTCTAAAGTATCTACAAAATAACAGCCAGTAGTTTTTGTAAATGTAGTTGACATAATTAATGTACCATGTATGCTCTGATTGTACATCTTCTGGTGTATGTATTATTTCGTTGTGCAATTGTTTAACTGTAAAGTGACAACTTTCCACATTCCACAAAGCTACTTTCCTGTATTGGGATCAATGTAAAATAAATGTATTGTATTATATGAAGAGGCAGATTATTCTCCACGGCACAAGGCTGATTAAAAGCATATACTCCTGTACCCCAAAGTTAAGAGTGAGCTTGATGGTAATTTTTAACACAGCTGCTAATGACTTCAATAACCATTTTAAAAATTCTTTTCTTGAATTCAGTTTAAAGTTTCCTTGAAAGGAATTATAGAGTCCATGAACTTATTCTGGGATGTGAGAATTAAACTTTTAGTAGTTACATTTTGAAATTCACACATGCGACACAACACATTCTATTAGACTGCAGGCATGATACTGTCCGTCACAAGGAAATGTGGTCTGTCTATTTATAGTCTTGGCTAACCTTGAGCTGGTTTGTTCTAGAATAAAAGGGTATTGTTGAAGGGAAATACTATTTTCTTGTGAACTACAAAAATCCCACTTCCTCAGTGAACACTATTTTTATTCGAATTTTTCTAAAATTTTAATATGTTATTGTTTAATTTATTTAAAATCTTTTCATTCATAACAAATTTTACTTATTAAGGAGTTATTATTTTATATACATCACACGTGGTGATATCATCGCCCTTCAATACTAAAATTCCGATTTTCTCCCTTTAAATCCAAAATTACTGTTGAACTGTTATATTATTATTATTAAATGAATTTTTCTCTCTCATTTAAATCTACTTTTATTGTCCCAGCTCTTTTATTGGCTAAATTCAATTTATTTTGTTTTCTAAAAAAAATATTTAGAATTCTTCTACAGACTTTATTTTTAGTTATTATGATTCTGTTAATGACAATTTGCTCTCATGGTAAAATTCGAGATATCTCTCTTCATAGATACCTGATTTTAGTTTTAAGACTTTTGCCTTTATCTATTCCCACACCCATGGTAAAATACTATTTTTAATCGAAACATTTCTTTAAATAAAAATTTAGAGAATGCAAATGATACCTCAAATTGTTCACAATCTTAAACTTTATTCATTGAAATGAATGTAGAAAAATCTATTGACATTAGATTTTCAATTTTCTAAACCTTATGTCACCTTATGAGAATGGTTACAAATCATGTGCATCATTATTAAGAAAACGTTTATAAAAGTTATTTACTGTAAAATTATATGTAACTGGCCCCCTTCTAAATGGTTTTGGTGAGATAATAGATATCTGATAGAATGTCTGTCAATTACCATGGAAACTAACCTGAAATCAATGGAATGGGATTGAAACGTATTATAGTTAAAGTTAGTTCAATTGAACTTCCCTGATACCAGATACGTGAAAAAAAAATTAAAAAATTTACAGTGACTTAAACATTTGCACCACTTTTATTTTGACTTTCTCTCACTATTTTGTATTTATGTAATGCTACATTGTAAGTTGGTAACTACTTTAGGTAAGAACTATTTGCAGTACCTACATGTTAACTGACTGGAACAGTCATAGTGTGCATAGTCAGCTTTTTATTCAACTCCCGATTTCGATCAATGTTAAGTAGATGAACCAAAGACCAATTTAAATGTTCTATGACAAAGCTCATGAGATAATCTTATATATATATGTACAAATAGACATGAGTTTCCATATATTTCACTTTTCAGCCACCACTACCTAGCACAGATCACTGGTGTTTGTGTGTGGAAGTAGCAAGGAGTTTCCTGTCATGCACAACATGGGCCGAATGCCGATAGCTGTGGGGATGTGGGAGATATGATGGTTAAAAGTGGTCAATGTATGGCATTTTCAAATTTTGACCAAAGACTTTTGTATCCTTATACTTCTCTTTCTTGCCACAACTACATAGGATAGACCATTGATGTTTGTGTGTGGTAATAACATCAAATCTCCCATCGTGCACTATGGTGGTTAGATGATGTTAGCTATTGAGGTGTGGGAGATATGTTGGTTGAAAGTGGTCCACCTGCATCACTTTCATATATCTACCAAAGACGTATGTGTCATGGTGTATCACTTTTCAGCCAAAACTACCTACCGCAGATCACTGGTGTTTGTGTGTGGAAGTTTCACAGAGTCACCAGTCGATAACAACGTTGGCAGAATTTTGGTAACTGCAGGAGTGTGGGAGATATGGTAGTTGAAAGTGGCCAATCAAGGATATTTTCGTATTTTGACCAAAGACATGTGTCTCCTTATATGTCACTCTACTGTCACAACTACATAGCATAGATCATTGGTGTTTGTGTGTGGTAGTGGTATCATGTCTCCTATCATGTACTATGGTGGTTAGATGTTGGTAGTTATCGAGGTGTGGGAGATATGGTGGTTTAAAGTGGTCGACCTGCGTCATTTTCATATTTCTACCAAAGACGTATGTGACATGGTGTATCACTTTTCAGCCAAAACTATATATCATAGATTAATCGTATTTGTGTGTGGTTGTAGCACAGAGTCACCCATCGATCACATCATTGGCCGAATTTCGGTAACTGTGCAAGTGTGGGAGAAATGGCGGTTGAAAGTGCTTGATTAAGTATATTTTCGTATTTCAACCAATGACATGTGTGTCCTTATATTTTACTTTGTTGTCTGAGCTACATAGCACAGATGACTGGCGTTTGTGTGTGGTAATAGCATCGAGTCTCCCATTGTGCACTGTGGTGGTCAGATGTCGGTAGCTGTCAATCCAAATTGTTTACAATAACGAACGAAGTCGTGGGCACCAGCTAGTATATATATATATAATGAGAAGTAATTATAAGAATTTTGAGCTTTTTAAAGAGTTGAATACAAGAAGCTTTTGGTTTTACTTTACCTAGCATCCTAATAGTTCATTTCTGTGTTACGAAAACTTTTTTTTTTTTTTTTTTTTTTTTTTTTTTTTTTTTTTTTTTTTTTAAAGAGTTTTCCCAAACATTTATTCTGTATGACATTACTAAATGAAAATAAGAGGAGTACATTCATTAATTCTAGAACTGGTTTACAATTCATTAGAAGACATGGGGTAGATGAAGAGAAAGCTGGGAATGTAGAAGGCATTTACTGGAGATTAAGCTTAGAAAGATATTGACAGACAAATTGAGATTAGTAAGATAATCATAAACTAGTATTTGATTTCAGTAATAAGGGGGCGGTTTCCCAAATCACTCCAGGCAAATGCCGGTATGCTTCCTTCAAAAAGGCCATGGCCGAATTCCTTCCCATTTCTTGCCCCCCATCCTTTACCATCTCTAAAGACCTCGCTGTAAGAGAGATGTTAAGCTAATAAAAAAAAAAATAAGGGAGCGGAGAATTTTATTTTGTTGGCAAGGGAGTCAGATGTGATAAATTAACATAGAAGAATTTTAAATAATAATTTATTAAATATAAAAGAATGTGAATGTTGAAACTGTACTAAACGGATACAGAAATATAGACTTGAAAATTGCAAAAATTTTGAGTGCACAAATATCCACTGGAGCACATGCCTCATCATAATAAAATTAAAAAATAAAAGAAGTTCTAGAGAGACCATACTTCAAACTACATCTGAATGGCTAGTTCTTCCATATTGAGAGTCCAATTAAACCAATATTATCTGTAGGTAGTGCATTAGGTAGGTAGCAAGTTTCATTAGAGGTATGGTAAAAGATGATTTTTAATTTAAAAAATTAAATACATTAATTATTACCAAATCACTGTGAATATCTGGAAGCATTATTTAATGTAAAATATTAATTTTTTTGATTAACTCATGACAGAATTTATCATGTGGTGTGTAAATTCTTATTGTTATTGATCTGGAATATTGATAAGTTAAAAAACCATGCTCAAGAAAACTTCACACATATATTTGTACACAAGGGAAAAGGGCATCAATAATATAGGTATTACAGGATAAATTTACATTTTTACGATACATATTCACAAAAATTATGTCAATGACAAAATGAAAACAGATTCACTCATCCTTTGTAAGAATTATAAATACACCAATTTTAAAGAAAATGTTTATTATTATGTCTAGAGAAATGCACCAAATTTACTTTTAAATGTTTCTTTCTTGAAGTGTATTAAATACTTAATTATTACATGTTTGAATAGTTTTCATGTAGAGCTTCACAGGTATACCATTCCTATCCAATACGTTACGCATGCGACGAACTATTTCTTGTCCTGGGTTTTTAGCACGAGTGAGTAGCCAAGAAAACTCTATAAGGAATCAAGATTCTTCAATAAATATTAATACATTCATCTATATTATGTATAATGTAAATAACACAAAGTTCATAATAATATTATTTGTCAAATATTTTCTCATTATTAATGTACACAATGAAAAAGGAAACCAACACCATTGTTGCTAATGCAATATTTCAGTGAAAAACTATTTTCATTTTTCAGCTATCATAATATTCATGTCTTTGAGTTCTATTATTGTTCATAAATACTAAACAAATAAATCATGTGGTGAGTCTCAGTTTGCACACATCTGATTCCCTTGACATATGTCTTCCTCTAATAATGATTAATGTTAATACCGAAATATTGTAAAGTGTGTTCATAATGGCCTTCCTGATTTCATCTATTCTTCTGAGTTTTCTAAGCGGATTCTGTTATCATATTTCACATTTTTTCAGATGTCATGATTTCAAAAGATTGTTGTTTGTGCAATCAGCTCATAGACTAGTTCAAACAGATCTTTTAAATGATCTATGTCATTCTGACTTTTCCATCTCTATGTGAGTATTAGATCATATTTCCTTTTCACAACTGGTTTACAGTATATAATTCAAACCTCAACACCACATCTCTCCTTGACTGATGGAATTCCAGATCTAATATGTCATGCTGCAGAATGAATAAAGATAGTAGGAGAGCAGGGCAGGTGGTGAGAGCTTTGTACAAATGCCAACTTAGAAAGAAAAGTCTCAATGGGACCAAGAGATCAGCTACAAAATTCTCAGTTTGATATGATTGTATGGTATTTATGTCATTTACTATAAGCTCTGATTTACTGTATCTTTACCTATCCTCACACATAACACAATTCAGTGTCTTTCTTCTTATTTTAATAAAATCAGAAATAATCGACTAAAAATTAGTAAATATACTAATAATACCTTATTGATTCTAGTATAACTGAAGTATTAGTTAGTATATTATGTACATAATTTCTAAACAAACATGTAAAACTTAAGTGATTGTAAATGATGCCACAAATTCTATTGTATGCAGAACAAATATGGTACCACAATTCTAACAACTTCAACAACTGTTAAACATTGAGAGCTGTCAATGTTTTTTTTCCCAATATTACATTTCTGAAGTCAGTAAATGAGAATAACCCTTGATAGCAGGCAATATCCCCCCCCCCCCCCACATCACCTTTATCTGCAATAACCTGTCAAATTATTATTATAAAAAATGTATTAAATACACACACACACAAATGGCATTGAAAATGCTATTAGCTGATCAAAATAAGGAAGGAGAGGGAATTAAACCCATGACTCACCAGAAATGGGAGCAGGAGAGCCTTGCAGAACTCTTAGACAGTGACACTCCACACAATATTTCGGTGCAATTCGTAATCATGTTTAGAGGTGAGACTTATGGCAAGGGAATCAGAAATGTACACAGTGAAACTTGCCACTTTATTGAAGCCAGAGCAGAGGAAGGAAGATATGGCAATGAAGGGAGGAGAAGTTGATACCTGAAGGAAATGCCTTACTTAACTTCATAGCATATGGTAAATAAATTCATCACTTGCCAAAGTTGAAAGCAGGAGCACTGTGATAAACGCACAAAACAAAAGATGAACACAACTGTGCAATATTTTGGTTTAAAATCTTATTCATTCACAGAAGAAAAGGTCATTTGACAAGGAGGTATGCACACACTAAGGCTTCTTGTAGTGGGCCTAAGCGTGTGCACACCTCCCTTATCAAACGGACCATTCCTGTCTGAATGAATGAGGTTTTAACTAAAATATTTTCAATTGTGTTCCTCTCAAGTTCTGTTTGTTCATTAATTGAGTGATGGTTTTATTTTTCCTTATAATATGATATTAATTAAGATAGTTCTCTCGGGTTTGACAGCATCATCCAGAGGGAGGCAAAGGGGCTTAAAATCAATTACCATATACAGGTTAAAGTGAATTGTATTAATAGCTATGTCACAAATATGAATTGTGGACAACTTCTTATTTTTTAATTGTTCTCTAATTTTAGGTTAGAATATTATTGGATGAAGTATTGCGCAATGTGGTTAACATATAAAAATGTTTTATTATAGGTTATATGTCTAATTAGGTTAAATCATCTTCATAAGTTGACAGTACTTACGAGCATTTGCAATGTCATCAATGCTGGCACAGGACCAGACAACTGCATAATTATTATAATCAGTATCTAAAATCCAATAGGGTGCTTGAAATGGACCTGTAAACATAGATGTATGACATCATGTACCTCAAATTAGGCAACACACGTACACAAATATGAAAATGCTTTACAATGTGTAGAAGAAATACAGTAATCATTTTAGATTTTATCTTTTATTTACTAAAAACTGTGTCTAATCCAGATCTACTAGTTTTCTTCTTTCATATCTTACTGGCTACATTTCCTTTATTACCTTGGTTTCACACTACAATTCTCTGTTCTTGATTTTCACTATCCCCAGTGATAGTTTACTTCATTAATTTTTTTTTTCCTTTACATTTTTAAATAAAAGTCTAATGGCTCCTGTAAGCACAATTTTTCCTTTACAATCCAACACAAATTCCAGAATATCATATTCCCTGTATCTGGGTGCCCTCAAAGCTATATTTTATCCCCTTAGTCATTACATTTCAGGTACTTATTCTACAGCAGTATACTACCTTGTAAATCACCATTCCACATCCCTTATACCCCACCATAGTTTATTTCTACTTCAATAATCAGACCTTATACTGAACATTCTAAGCATACATTACAACATATCAGTCCCATCTAAATCACTAAAACTTTGCCTTCTATTACTGGCCTGGGAAACAGTCACCACTTATTTGTCCAAGAAGCTGTATTGCTTGTAGCTGAAAGCCCATCAAGCAAGCCATTTACCAGGGCCACATTTAAGCATTGGCTACCTAGGCTGTAACCTATGGCTCGCACCACAAAGAGCGGCCCCTGCCTGTGCCAGTAGCAGAGTTAAAAAAAAAAAAAAAATTTGGGTCGAATTTCGAATGTAAGCATCAATAGCCAGAGGCAGCCCCCTCCCCCCGCGCCCCCCCCCCTCCGGTGGTTGGAGGGCCACTGCCAACAGGGGGGCCCACACCACATGTATAGTCTAGGGGCAGTGGCGTCAGTGGCGTAGCTAGCGTGGGTGACACCCGGGGCGGATATCGATGGTGTCACCCCTTGAAAACTTAAATCCAAAATTAAGTATAATATAACATCTTGCAAGTGTAAAATATGATATTAATAAAACATAATAAAATAAAAATTTATTGTTATTCAAAAATAATAGTTAATGAAATTGTAAGATTAACAACATTTAAAAGATATACAAGTAAACCAAATACAATTGCTTTCACAATCTCCTCTTTCTAGTTTAACATCTGCAAACTCGTAGATCACATTTTCAAAATTAACAATTTGAGTTACTTCGTGTTCAATAATCAATATGGCAAGATTTTAGCCACGTATTGATCACCGGTGATCGAAAGTGGTTTTAGATTAATGTTAACTCCTCTGAAGATCGTGCCTCACTTGCCTGATACTGTTCCGCACCGTCACCGTACCGAAACGTTTCTTACTGTTGGCACTCACTCAATCGAAGTTTGTCCAAAGGACACGGCATGTCGCCCGACACTCGGCCATCATTGGATTGGTTTATGTTTTGACTGTGTGGACCAGTGTCAGCCTGCTGGATGTGGAGAACGAATACAGAGAGTTTGGAAATTTCCCTTCCCTTATGACCAAATGTTGTTTTCACGTTATTGTTGGTCTTAAAACAAGTGTCTTCTTTTTTATCCATGTTCTTAAAATATAGGAAGTGTTCTAGCATCTTCGCATTAAAAAATCAAAACTTTGCCAGAGTTGAAGATCAATTTTAAGACCCACAAAAATTGCAGCCGAGATCTGCATTTGTAAAGGGGACCTTCCACACCCGAATCTCACGCCGTAACCATACGCCAGACTAATCTAGAAGTACTGAAAAATATGTATTCAAACACATAAAAGTTGATTTGTGATTTTTGATAGCATAAATAGATAGTATAGAAAAAATGTATGTTCATTTTTTCATGTTTGCAAACTTATTTTTCATTACACCTACATTCGGATTGGTGACTCAAATGACTGTGTGCGATTTGGATACTGAAGGTCCCGGTTCAAATCCCAGCATCGACTGTAATTTTTGTCGGTCTAAAAATTGACATTTACCTCTGGCAAAGCTTTTATCTGTTAATGTGAAGGACGCTCCATGTTCGAATTTCACGTTAATCTGTAGGTCTCCTTTCCAAGTTAGGTGACTATGATATAGGTGCACTGCGAGTTTCCTAATAAGAAACTCTGTGACTAGAACTTTGAGATAACATGAAATTATTATATTTATTATACAAAATCTTTACGACCTAAATTAAAATTAAAATATGTTATAACCTCGTTCTGTATTTAAAAAAAAACACCTGAATGAATCGAAAAGAACCTCAAGCAAAACAAACATGTCAAGTGCGAAGTGACCGACATTTCATTGTGATTGCGTTGAAACATGTGAGAATCTTTCATTCCGGTACAGTGTGATAATGATTTGTAGATACTGCACTGGGATACTATTTTCGTACATAAAAGATCAACCAGATAGGTGATTACTTGAGTCAGATAAAAAATATTTTAAAGTACTTTCATGCCAAAACTGTGCAAAATAAAGTACAGTATAATAAAGTAAGGTGTCAAATCTACCTTCCACCGCCAACCCTGATTCCCTGAAACAATCACTTGAAAACGTTAAGGGAAACTAAAGACCGGGTAGGAACACGGGCGAACTATGGAAAAGTGAGGACACGAGCCTCCACTCGGCCGACTGTCGTTGCGGTTTCGGTACAGACCAGTATTGGCAAAGTAGAGCTCGACCTTTACACGTAGCAACTGATACACACACTGGCGCAAATTAAATCTCAACACCCTGACGTTGTTGTGATGAATGAATGAAATTTCGCCCCAAGTATGCCCACAAGAAGAGTATTAAATTATTAAAAATGAAAGTTTTACATGTAATATGAGAATTACGGTGCTATCTATTATATAAATTGCATTTTTTTTAAATATGGTTTTAACGTACTAGTGGCGAACAGTGTGGTGTAACATGACACTTTGTTGTCCACGAGTTCTTGTTGGCTAAGTATGAACAGGCGAAGAGTGACAACTCTCTACACCCAAATGTCTAACTGTGAGAGAGGACGGAGAATTGATGTGTTTTAAAAAGGTGCATCATATCGTGAAATCTCCCAAAGGATTGGCCGTAGTGCATTGTCAGTATACAGACTTGTTACACAGTGATTAAAGAAAGCTCTAATACTCCTAGATACAGATGGATAACAGCAAGTGAAGACCGCCAAATTGTGTGGGTGGTTAGTGCTAGCAAAAGGTTGACTGCAGGCCAGATCCAAGCAGTGTTAAAGTCACCCCCCTCCCCGGACGATTGTAAACCAATTGCTTGAAGCTCGGGTACACTCTCTGACCCCTGTGCAATATGTCCCTTTAACATGATTTTATTGCCATCATCATCAAACCTGGCGTAATGCAAAACACAAAAGGACAGGTGAATGGCGTACATTTGTGTTTAGAGAAGAGTCTCGATTCCTTCTGTGGCAAAGTGAAAATTCACGACATGTTCGCAGGCGTATTGGAAAACGGCTTACCTGTTGTGATTTCAGAACATCACACAAATGCATTCACCGGTGTCATGTTTTGGCAGCAATCAGTTTCGACAGCATGACTGAGTCGGCTGTTATTGATGGCACAGTGACAGCCAACCACTATGTGGACGGGGTACTGCATCCTATTGCGATACCCTTCATGTTCACCATTCAAATCGCATCTTACAACAAGATAATGCCCTTCCTCATACTGCGGCCATCGTTACACAAGCCTTGCAAGGAGTTTAGATCACAATTTGAACAGCACAGTCCGCAGATTTGTCCCCAATAGAGCATGTCTGGAATACCAGGAGTAGACACATTAGATCACATGGTGACCAAGCACAAACTGCGCAACAACTGACTGCAAAAGACATATCCCAAGAAGACATTCTAACACTTATTGATTAAATGTTGTCAAGGATCCACGAATGTACTGGTGCTCAAGTTGGGCGTATTTCTTTCTGACAACTGTATCTAAAGGTAATAACTCAGCCTGATCCATTTCCATTTTTTTTCATTTCATCTGGGTATGGCCCTGGATATATCTTCAAAGTTTCCTAAAATTCTACCATTCCTGTATGCATGTTGAGATTTTAATTTTCGCCAGTGTAACTATAGGCCGATCATAATATTTCGCTATAAATTTAAAAAAAGTCGAAAACTATCCAATCATTTGTTATTGAAACGTTAACATAGGTTGTATTTAAATGACTTCACAATGGTATTTGCAGGACCAAGGGATATCGAGAGGAAGGTTAACAGAAGTGGCTTGATCCAAGAATAAGCAATTCCAGACCCAGATGAGATTCATTCGGTGCAAACCCAGAATTCGGGTCCCACAAGTCGTGAGACCCTGGGAGGGACTGTATAGGTAGTCAGAGAAGCAGAGGGTTCCTTCATAAAAGTAGAAGAATAAATGCAATATTAAAACAACGCAATTTTTAAAAAACAACAACTCAGATAATATAAGAACATTCCTTTGTGATATTTGCCGTCTTTACATGAAGTACTTAACAAGTATTTTACTACCCGCCTAAGATACATGTAGCTACAGACTCCTAAATATGACATTGTATGTACTGAATACCGTCTCCACTTGTAAATTTTAGATTTCTAGCGCCGCTCTGAAGCATATAAATAAAAAATGTTGTAAACGGCTTGAATGTTCGTTCAGTTTGATCAGGAACAGAAGTTCGACATCCCTGTCGATTTAGGGAACCAACAATAATTTAAGTACCTGCATTCGACAGAGAGGTTACCCATAATACAAATTTTCCTCTTCTCCAAATTTATTATGGAAAATTCATAGGGAATCATATGCTTATTTATTTCATGGCGAACATATTTTCATATTCTCGATCAGTAGAAAGCATAGCGAACTTACATGAACCTAGAATTTAAGTGCTTACTAATGTTACGATTTCGCTAGCAAGATATGCGGTTCCGACTGTTTTAAACACATGCTCTACAAAAACTTATTACCATCGACAGACGATACCATCAACGAACACTTAGACCCGTTCGGATTGATTTGAAACCTGACAGTATTGCTAGTTTAATGCACAGTTTTTTGTAGCATAAATCCGAACATGATACGATTTCATGTCGAATATAGGTAGCCTACACTGTTGACAATAGGCAGGTACGCAGAGAGTAAATCGGATAACGCGAAATGTATTCAGATTGTACAATACGAATCTGTCAGATAATAAATTCAAAAATTACTAGAAAATACTTCAAAGTACTTGTAAATCTTAGCTAGAAAGCTAATGGAATTCTAAATAAGCAAAACAATTTTGAAGCCTAGACTACGCGTATTCCGACATAGGCTTGGTTTTCATTTCCAAAGGAAAATCTAACATTTTCTTTAAATATTTTCGAGGATTTACAATTTAAATGATTTAACTGTCTAATTACTATGATTTTTAGCAATTATATATATATATATATATATATATTAAAATACTTCCTCTCTTTATACAAGAAAACTTACATTATACCCACCGCCGCTTCTAACAAGCCAAACAACAGTGACGGACGGCAAGCACAACAATCGACGATTTCTTGTGATTGTTGGAGCTACAGAGCGATGCTCTCTTTGTTTAAGCGCACGGTATTGCCAACAATTATACTCTACTATAACGAATGAGCACAGCCACCTGGATCGCATTTGAAAAAGCGCTAGACCAACCTAAAAACAAATATTCATAACAATAAAAGTAGACGTGTTTCGGCACCAAATGATAAACGAAGTCTATTAATTATTTTTTTTTGTCACACTAATTTCGATTACTATTTTCGAAATGCGGGTGTCACCCCCAAACGGATGTCACCCGGGGCGGACCGCCCCCCCCCGCCCCCCCCCCCTAGCTACGCCACTGAGTGGCGTACATAGGGTGGGGCAGGTAGGGCACTTGCCCTGAGCACCATTGAAAGGGGGCGCAAAATTCTCAAATTATTAAACTTAAAACTTGAAATAAACCAACAATATAATTCATATTCAAATCCCATGATTTCCGCATGTGGTTGATGAGCAAGAAGGAACGAATAAGCAGAGAATCAAGTAAGTTCTGTAGCAATCGGAACATGAAAGGAAGGTATATTGTATGCTGTGTCGAGATGTCCTTTATTAATGGACCAACAGTTGTGGCCCCGACAAGCGATACTTTAAATTAGTTAATTGCTGATGACATGACTGACATGGAGCGGTTGTGTATTTTATTTGCACTGTATGTGTCGTGAGCTAACGTGAAGCTATTTCATTTGATAAGTTATATTACCTTGGATAACAGTACTTTGCACATAAGTATGGTAGGTGCCAATATACATTAATGTATTAAAATTCTATTTTCTACAGTAGGTAACATGCAGGCCATAAACACTGGTAAGTAGGGGCGGATCCGGGGGGGGGGGGGTAGGGGGCTTAAGCCCTCCCCCCCAAAAGTATCTAGGTCCCCCCCCGACATTGTAATTTTGGAGACCTTTTTTTTTTAAAGACTACCCCATGGCCGACTCAAGCCCCCCCCCCAAACCAAAGTACGCTCAAGACACCCCCCCCCCCCCCCCCCGCAAACCAAAATCCTGGATCCACCCTTGCTGGTAAATGACATGATCTCGAATGTAACAACGTTTACTTACAGTGAAATTAATTTTAATAATAATTAGTAACATTAAATAACACAAAAAACTAAATATAAGAAGAAGGTACAGTAGAACACGTATGAACCTGAATGAATTACCGAATGATGTAGGTTTCTGCGCAAGGGCGAGTTCAGAGGCTGTGAGTGTGGTTGTTTAGTATTTTTAACACGTTTTTATTAGCTTGACTTGTACATATGTAAATAGGTAATTAAGTAACTATGTAACTATCTTTGCCGCAAATCTGGAAACTCAGTTTTCACTCACATATAAGTATTGTATCAGGCTGAAAATTTGGAATGTTTTATGAGTCTGGAGAAAGTACAGTGTTATGAAGTTGGATTTGGAAAACCTTTGAATCCTGATGTGGAACACTAGTGGTTTGGATAAACTTTTTGAGATAGAAAATAGTCACTGAAACTAAAGTTGTACAGAATCCTGGGCAATTGCTAAAAAAAGGGGGGAAAACCCAAGCTTTATGCAGTTTACTGTCGTGGTGGTCGGGACACAACACAACATCAACTTTTATTTTGAAATACAACCTATAATTATTTGTTTATTTATTTCAGATTAGTTCGAAACCCTCACTCAATTCACAATAATACCAACACTACATGAAATGTTTGTTTTCAGTGAAAAAGAGAGTGGAGTTGAGGAACGGGCAAAAACAAAATTGCAGGCGGAAATAACACAAAAATCCAATAAGTACTTTAGGAAGTATCTTGGAAAGTACACTACTGCTCGGCAGATTGTAAGGAATTACCTACATCGTCACATACAATAAAATCCAAAATATCCAACACTAATTCAGTATAAGACGAAGAAGATGTAACTTTAGATAAGTCTGAATGTGACGAGATTAAGAGCTACTGAATAATTTGAAGATAACGTAAGAATATCAGTAGGAAAAAAATTGATGGGGATGATATGGTGGATGATGTATGAAATCCAATTAATGTCATACCAGAACTAAATTTAAAGCATGATATGGGACTTCTATAGTTTGATAACATAACTGGGAAGTCAATTCTATCATATGGCTCAAAAACGGAAATAATTCAAATGGGTTCAAAATATTTTCAAAATACTAAGACCTTCAAAAAACCATTGTATGAACAAAGGTTAGTTTAAGAAGAAATTAAGAAATCACTCGTCGCTAGTCTATTCCCTGTCTAAAATATCTGCTTTTTGCATCTATTGTTTTATCTTTTTACAATTAGATAATCCATTTTTATTAGAGCACAAGATGGATTTCCCAACTGGAAAGCAACTAAAAAAGCTCACAGGCTATGGAAAAGTGAAAAAAACACGAGGAGGGGGGATGAGTGCTTCGTCCAGTGGAAAGAAATTTTTCATCAAATAAAGGGACAATTGACACGGAACTTCAACCAAATTGAGAAATAAAAACAAAAGTGGCGTAATGTATTAGAGAGAACCCTTCACTTCATCAAATTCTTGCCATTCAAAATCTTGCTTACGAGGTCACAGTACATGCAATGATTCCAAATCCGATAATGTTGGTAATTCCCTTGGATTAATAAAGCTCCAGGATATATTTCACCCCGTCATGAATAATCATCAGGCTCAAGATAAAAATCATCTTGTAACCACATCTTACTTTTCACCTCATGTTAAAAATGAATTCATTCACCTGATGGCAACCACCGTTCGACAGAGTTATCGTGAAACATTTGGAAATGAAAGTACAGTTGTCTCATGTTTGACTCTATTTCTGAACTGGCACATCGTGAGCAGATGTCAGAAATAGTGAGATACAAAGAAATTGATTTTCAGAGGAAATCAGTCTGTGTTAGAGACTCCGTTCTCAGTTTCGTCCAGATGAGCCAAAAGGAAGCTGGAAGCTTAGTTGATCCTTAAACAGCTAGAGAAAAATATTGTAGATACACAGGATTATGGTTGACAACGTTGTGACAAAGCTGCAGTGATTGCAGGGCACCAAACTGGTGTTCACAAAAGAAAATAATAATCTGGCGATTTTTGTGAATTGCAATAATTATTTACTCAATTTGGTTGGTGTACGTGCAGCCAAGCGAGATGATATTATTGTGACTTTTTTTTTCGGAACAATTTATGCATTATTTTCTCGTTCCACTCTGTGCTGGGGATAACTCTAGAAATCCGTGCCTATGGTTAAAAAATCAAGATGGAGTGCAAGGGTTGAATCAGATAAGCCAGTCAACAAATATCTTTAAGATATGCTGAGAGTTCTCCAAGACATGACAGACGATGACAATCAAAGTAGTGAAACAAGAAACGAGGTAGGAATTCTATACATTCGAATGTTGTCTTACGATTTTCTGACTTCTATTCACCGTGTTCAAAAGCTTCTCCAGGATCCCAACATGAATTTTCATGATGCTGCCTTGGATATAAAAGCCCTCCGACACTATTTTGTTAATGAAAGAGAGAGGTTGGTTAATGTTCCACCCTAGAAAGGTTTCACTCTTTGTCAGGAATGAGATGTAGCAGCTGGAAAATGTCAAAAGCGAAGAAACGTAGGTTATGACTGGTGGGAATGCGAAAGACACTGCGTTGATTGCCAAGGAAGAAATAGAACGAGGTATGAAACGATCGCTGGATCGTGTTGCGTGTGAAATGAGCGAACTGCATGAAATTAATTGGATTTCTCCTTGATATTAAAAAATATTGTTACAGCATTGACTACTGCGACCATTTATACAGTAAATCTAAAGAATTTGGAGATTTCGATCGTTGTGATGTTAACGGATAATAGTTATAGGAAGAAATATTGGATGATCTAATGCTAATTATACACAATAATTAGTAAACATGAAAAAGATCTAAAGAGCTTCTTGAATTCATTTGTCAGTACAGAGATGAGAGCGTCTCTCCAAATCTGCGCATTTCAATTCAGATTATGCTTAGGATTGCAACATCCATCGCAAATTGTGAACAATCTTCAGTAAGTTAAAACTAATACTTGAATATTTTTACTAATATCTGAAGGCTACAATTGGTAGAAAAAGGTTATGCTACCCTGCTTTGCTCAGCATAGAACGAGAAGAAACCGAAGAAATAGATTTCTAAAACGTTATTAATTTATTTGCATCGCAGAAGGCAAGGAAAGTGCAATTTTCAGTTTAAGCCTGTTAAGTAATTTTGTTGTAATACAGAAATAAAAGTGTTTTTAATACATATTTATTTTATATTTAGATAATTATGTAAGGTCGCAATTTCGATGTTTGCCCTAGGCGCCATTTCCGACTGGTACACCCCTGCCTAGGGGCCCACAAAGCCTAAATGCGACCCTGCCATTTATACTTCCATCCCCCTACCCAAGCCAAAATGGTGTGAGAACAACCCGCATTTCACCCCATCCAAGACTTTCAACTCTCTATACTCTCAAAAGATGTTAGCTGTATTCTTACATCAAAATCATTTTTGTAAACACAGATCTGTGTGTTCATTTTTCCAGAGTCCGTTAGTTTTATTCATTGTGTGTGGTAATGATGAGGCAGTTCTTAACACAGTATATAGTCAAAAAATATTTCAGATAAAAATATTATTGCTGTTACTTATCGTAAATCTTGTGCCCTGTATGTAGCTTTGCCCCACACATCTACTTTTTCACTACACAAACTTTTATTTTAGATTCTCTCACTGTTTGAGGTAAATACGTAATTTTTTCCAGTCCTTTGTTCCCTACCTACAAAATGAAACTCTTCCATTGTCTCTGTCAGAAATTAAATTCTAGTTTATTGTCATTGCCATCTCTTCCCTTTCACATACCACTCCTGATTCTACAACCAATATCCAACCAGCCCACATTATGAAAGTAAACCATATAAACAATCACCATACTCCTCACTCACCTGCTGTTTTACAATGACTCCCAGTCAGCTCCATTATCATAAAGTCACAAGTTATTAATTGTGTTACACTGTAATAATTCCTGCAAATTAGTCTCTTTTGAATCCTTTCCAACTTCTGCATCTAAATCCATAATTGTAATCCCACACTATCCCATCACACTTGTACAAGAATGTAACTAAGGTTTTAAAACCAAGATTCCTCTCTTTTATCATTCATCCCCTTTCCAGCTTCTTCAACAAATGTGGGACTTCAAACCATTTCAGACCATCTCCGCGGAGTTTCCTGTAGAACAGATTTTACCAGAAAATGATAAACCAACTTATTTAAATTTTATGTCTTCTATGAAATCACCGATATTCTTCTCCACATTTTATTTAACATCATAGGGGATTAAAAACTTTAATAGTAATTTAAGATTTTGGGATTTGAAACTATAAATTTATAATTTTCAAATGAAACAATTTTGGGCATAAGTCATGGTGGAACAAAATAATCAGTAAAATAGGGGCTACATAATTTCAAAGTTTCAGGGAGATTGGAATAAGTTGTTAGGCCATTCTCTATATAAAGAGTCAGGGTTTCCTTGTTCAAGGAGCAGTTTTATGCAAGAAACCAAGGCAAGTAGATGTGCATGCTGATTGCTCATAAATTTTCAGGATGTGACAAGTAGTTGATTCAAGTAACAGTCATAAACTAATAGCGGATTTTGCTTTTGTTCTGTGATGGATTAGAATTTCACATTTCAGGAACATTGTGAAAGATTGCCAGCTGCATATGGTAGTGTGAGTAATGTCTACCTACAATCTTAAAATAAAAGATGTGATAGCTATGATATCTTACCATAGAACAACACGTGGTACCACCATTTGTTAAGATCAGTTTTTAAAAAAAAAATATAAACATTTTACTCCGAGTGGACTGTTTGATTTCAAATGAACCTAACCATTAACTATTGTGGGATATTTCAATAGTTTGGCAGCCATTTTCAAGCACCCTTGCAATCATCATTAATGGTATCAGAACGGTGACAATCTATTTCCAAGTGCCACTCTCCAACAAGTTACATGTTATACACAATTTTACATTTAAAGTTCAACATGGCAACGGTTGTTCAAAAACACATCTGTTCTTATCATGAATCACTTTCCAGGTATTCCCAAAAACTAACACAAGCCTTTGTTCTCCACTGCTAGCCTTCTCTCCCAACCCCAGATCAAGACCAAAAGCAAATTTCTTTTGCTACCACCCACTCCATTTCCGCACCTACTAAAGTTGACCACAGCTCCGTATTCATCACCAAGTTCTCTCATAGCCTTGAGTTCATTATCCAGATCCTTCACTATGGGCATGACTTTCTATATTCCTTCCCTGAAATGCACATCCTTCTTCACAGTACGCTATCTACCCTACCCACTGCCCCACGCACATGCTCTGGCAGACCACGCAATCTGAAGAACATCTTGGTCCATGAATACTCTCCTTCTGACTCTCCTAGACTACCACATGCATCCAGCCACCACTATCTAGTTCAGGGGTCCGCAAACTTTTTATCACGTCGACCCCCTCATAGAACATTTGTCTTCTAATCGACCCCCAGATTAAACGTTAAATAAAAACCAGTGCCGGATCTGGAAGGGGGGGAACAGTGTGACAACTTGAAGGGGTCATCAAAATCTTGTTTAAGGGCGGCGATTTAAGTCGCGGAAACCTTTTTTTAGCTCTACTAGTACACCAGGTGCCTGACCACCACAACAATGAGTTTGGCCAACAATCGGGGAAGCGACAATAATGTGTTTGAGGTATAGTCCAGGCAGTGACACTTGGAGTTAGACAGCAAAAATGGGGGTACCAAATAATGTTGCAAGGGGCGGCATACCCACAGTTTTTGCCCCGGCTCGAAAAATTCCTGGATCCGCAACGAATAAAAATTTAAAATCATTTTTAGCATTTCTGATGCTAAGCAATAAGGAGACATGCATAACAACCCAAAGAAAGTATTTATAGTTCCCACACCTTAAAAAATCCACCCAACAATACTAACAGAAAAAGGAGAAATTTTATACTGTTGTTATAACAGTAAAAAATAATAACAAATTTTTAGATAAATGGAAACTAGCCTATAGCCGTGTCATAAAATGTGAAACACAAAATAATCATTGAAAATTTAAATAAATTATATTCGATGAAAAAACATCTGCCATTTTACAACTACTATTGAATACATTAAAAATATGTTAACATACCTTTTTATTAAAGTAGTTGATATTAGTGAGATGGATGGGTTTGAAGGGCAGCAGCAAGATTATGAAAATTGGTAAGTTTTAGTCGTAAATCACTACAGTTTTCCAAGTTCAGTCTGTTTCCCTGGTGTTTTTTTTTTTTAAAAAAAAAAAAATAGCGTTTACGTGGCTAAAGCCAGCTTTAACCATGTATGAAGTTGGGAATGCAAGTAAGAAAGGTTCGGCTTCTACTATGAGCTTGGGGTGTTTGTAACAATATTATTACTGCTCCAAAATTCGCTGAGGTTATTATTTTTAAACAACGCTTTAGCTTCCAGATCTACGCATATTTCTAAGCCAGGTTCATTCCCTCATTATCAATTTTAAAATCAACTTTTTTTTTTTTTTTTTTTTTTTTTTTTTTTTTTTTTTTTTTTTTTTCCTTGCAAACGCTTCTGTACTTTGTTAAATTTCGAATAAAGATCTGCCAAATAGAACAGATGATTCTTGCACTGTTTTAACTTGTCACATAGTAATGCATCCACATTCCTAAGAAACTCTGCAGACGAGTCGTAGAAGTCAATAAGCCTCTGCAAACTATCACCTCTTGACAACCACCTTACCTCAGTGTGCAAAAGTAGTTGATTGAAAGGCTAATTATTTTCTTCATATAACTTAGCAAACAGTCGTGAATTGAGAGGATGAGCTCGCCACTCAATTTTTTGGCTACAAGATGCTGCCTGTGTAGGACACAGTGAACGTTACGTACTTTAGGAACCTTTTCCTTCAGAAAGACGAAAAATCCTCTATATCTGCCTGCCATAGCAGGTGCACCGTCAGTAGCTATGGCAGTAATATTCCCGAAAGGAATGTTGTGCTTGTTCAAATAATCTTGCAAACATAAAAAAATTGTCTCACCTTTTGAATCAGTGTGAAGATATTTAGCGAACAGAAATTCATCAACAGTGTCATTCAGGGATGTACTATGGAACCTAACATAAGCCATGAGAAGATTTGAACTTCCGAATGTTGATTTGTCAAGTTGAATAGCAAACTTACAATGCTGGAGCTCAGAGGTCAAAGTTTTTTCCACATCATCGGCCATTTCCTCTATACGTCGCTGCACAGTAGTTGCATTCAATGGTATGCACTTTAAAACTAGTTGAGAGTCTTTCTTCAAAACATTTTCAATTACATCTTTTATAGCTGGTATTATAATCTCTTCACCCATAGTGTACGGTTTGCCTTTCTTTGCTATGTTAAGAGAGATGTTGTAGGATGTCCTCAGACCTCCTTCACTGTCAGCGCTAGCAGATGACTTCAAATATGTACTTAAATTTGGTCGAACTCTCAATTTCTCTTCTAGCATTTTGAAATACTCAAAATCTTTGTTTTTCTTATCAGAATGGATCCTTTTCAAGTGGTCTTTCATTTTCACCGGCTTCATAGTATCATTGCTGAAAGTTTTTTCACATAACAAGCACACAGGAATAGTTTCATTAGCAAAAGATGGCACAAAACCATATTTCAAATACTCGTGTGAATATTGTCTGCGTTTCTTCTTAGCACTGATAGATGACATTCTAGGTATTAAACTCAGATTTATGATATGAACAACATGATACGATCGCAGCACAACAAAACCGCGGCAGTAAGAGACGCAACTTATTCCCACAAGAGCTGTAAAGAACTGCCTGTTTTTTTTTTCAGAGTGCATTATTGCTACTTTTTGCTTACAATAGATATCTAGACTTGGAAGCAATAATAATTACATCTTAAAGGAAAAAGATAAAAAAGAAGTATCTAAATTTAATGGTTTTCGGTATATTATGATATTTTCTATGTAAAGGACAAAATCTACATTTAGATATACAATACATAGAGTGGAAACCATACCAAAGTTTAACAGTGCAACTTGAGTATAATGAACCAGCAGCATTAACTCCCCCCCCTCCCCCACCTCGTTGACAGCGTGGTCATTAGAGGCGGGATGGAACTGTGGAGAAGGAACTGGAAGGAATTCGGCCATGGCTTTTTGGAGGAAGCATCCCGGCATTAACTTTGAGTGATTTGGGGATACCATGGAAAACCCAAATCCGGATGTCCGGACGGGGATTCGAACCAGCGTCCTCCCGAATATAAAATGCTTAGATAAAAAATAAAGTTTTAATTCTTGTTGAGTTCATCATGTAGCTTGGCTAAAATAAAATAATTGTTATGTTGAACTTCTTTCTTATCCCAAAGACGGACCTTAGAAGAGACAAAGTTCATAAATTGGTCTACATTCGTTTCTCACAGGAATAACCACTAGCAAACCAGCAATGCGAGTGAAGAGTAAAGCGGCGAAATCAAACAGTTTGAACGCTAAGCTTTACTCCATTATTACCTCACCGCTTTGGGCCCCAGTATGAGTCACCACAACAAACCAATTGGTTTATTTGTGTTCGCTGCTTTGTTCTTCGCTCTCGTCGTTGCTATGTTCTCCGCTCCAGTATGTTTTCTCCTTAACACATACCTAAAGCGATGCAGGCTTCAGTAAAACTCAAGTTATAACGGGGGTAGTCAGTTATTTTGGATTTTTATTGGAATATACCCACTTTTTTCCTGGACAGTTTAATTGATCCTCTTTATTATCAATCGACCCCCTTTCGACCCCCGTGTATTAATCGACCCCTGGAGAACTCTTATCAACCCCCAGGGGTCGATACCGACCACTTTGGGGACCCCTGATCTAGTTCAATCTTGTTGAAGGGGAAACTTTTCCTATTAATGAATATGCCACCAGCCTTACTATACACTTCATTTATCAATTTACTTGCTATCACTGCACAACTAACCAACTGTCGATCAAGTTGAATGTCCACAATTTTTTACTGCCAACCTTGACCATTCAGTGGCAGCCCATGACAGCTCATATAACACTTACAAACTCAACATTGTTTTACAGTGAGAACTGTCAGAGTTTTTCCCTGATGCTACCGCCCATTTAGAACTATGTAGATGGGAACGTATCCTTGAACTCAGGCCTCAACCTTAACATCCATTAAGAGCCAACTGCTACACCAGACACTTTTTTATTAAAAATATACATTTTTAACCAAATCCAAAATATTTTTTATGTCTTTATTTTGTTAAAAAAGCTAATTTCATCCATTTTATTTTTCTTTTACTAGTCCTATATAAATTATGATTTCCTGTAATTATTGAGGTCAAGAATTTGGTGAGTAAACCTCGTATCATCATATACCAGTCACGTCCAATCCATCTAAGCCAATGACCTACAATGGAGTCTATTTGCAGCCGTTATCTCAACGGTAAAACAGCCCCCATTTGACATTCATGATGGATTGAAGTTTCTGTTAATGAAAGAATTCTAGATTTTTTATATCATTACTGCAGTGTCCACATTTCAAAACCTTAAAGTGCTGAAATGACAGTTGACAGTTGCTTGGTATACCATAAGTTTAATATGCCATAAAATAGGTCCTAATTTATTGCAGTTGACTAATAGCAGAGCACTATACCAATTCTCCACTTCCTGTTCACAACTGCCTTGTTTTCTCAGGATGATTTCAACATAGGTAAATGGTCTATATGCTCCAGTGGTATTCTCAAGATGCTGATGTAATCAAAAATGGATGGGTTGAGCAAGTAGCTTTGTGTTTTTGAATTGATGTTGAGATCAAAAAAATTACAAGAACTATTAACACCTATATTGCTCTCTCAGGATGGCTCCAAGGTATAACAAATGATTTACTTGCTCCAGTGGTATATTTGAGATTATGAAGTTGGACTCTGGAAGGGTAGTCCCAGGAATGAGAAGAATAAGCATCTTTATTTTTTGAGAATTGATACTGAGGCCAAAAAGATCACAAGCAGTTTAAAACAGTTGACTAACTTCTGTAACTCCTTGAGCGTAAGAGCAGATGATGTGGTGTCATCCAAATATTGCATTTCAATAATCCTGGTAATGCTGCATTGTCTTTTAGAGAGAACAATAGCTAAATCAAAAAGACCATAATGAAAGTGATAACTAACCTCTTCATCTGGGTAGTTTATGGATATTTCATGTTGCATGGCAGTCATATAGAGTGCAAAGAGTGTAGAAACATTTACACAAACCTGTTTCAATCCATGCATGAATAGAAATGTAAGATGTTATTTTGGCAAACAGCTTGTCCCAGTGAGCAATCATGAACTAATTCCACGAAATCCCCTGGACAGACAAATTGTCTAAGAACCACCCATGCTGCAGAACTTGGAATATAATCAAAGTCCTTTATATATCTTAAAATACTAAAAACAAGAGGTTTCTGTGGCTTTCTACATTTTTTTCCTGAATCTGTCTTACACAAAATATGACATCAATTGTGGCTCTGTTGGTTCTGGGAGGATTCTCTCCCTGATAACCTTCAGAAGTTTAAGCAAGATACAGCCAAGGTTACCAGCAGTTGATGGTATTGATATACAATGATAGTAGTTACAGCTGCCATGATGGTCTTTCTTAAATATTACGATTTTTGTGGCATTTTTTAGGTCTACATGTATTTTTGGGACTTTCCAAATTGAAAGAATGAGTATGAGCAGTCTCATATTTAGGTGTAAACCTCCACTTAGGATTAGCTCTAGAGTGATATTACCTGGTCTAGGATCCTCTATCAGCTTCAGTTTGTTGAGGACTTCATTGCATTCATGAAATGTTGGCAAGATTTCCATCCATAGCTATTGAAGTTTCTGTGGCACATCATGTCCAAAGTTCTCAGCATGAAGTGAACTACAGTTTAAAATAGTATAGAAGTGTTCCTCCCAATGTTCCACATTCTCTGACTGTCTGTTAGGATTGTAGCACTGTTGGCAGTTTTCAGGGATCCTCTGGAAGAGCAAGCTGGTCTCTGAAGCACTTTTATTCCTGTGTAGAAGTTCTTTAGTTGTTGAGCATGAGAAAATCTCTGAAATTCCTTAGGTTTTTGCTGCCACCAGTTGTTCTTTATTTCTCTTATGTGAGTAACACTTCCATCTGAGTTCTTGAAAATAATCGCTCTTTATGTTGGAAGAGTATAGCAAATATAAATGCACTGCTTGCCATGGTTTACGTGGGAGAACGATGAAGCCGAAAAGAAACATAATATTTCAGGTGACCTCTTAACCAAAGATAATGGTAATGGTTGCAATCAGTGAATTCACCATGTGCTTCATTTAATTAATGTATTATCTGAAATGATGTGTTAGCTTTATAAAATTAAGAGAAAAAGACATACCATCATCATTTTATGGCAGCATGGAGGCATAAAAAAAGCATATTAAATGAAAATATTTCAAACAAGGCTGTTTTCTGTAGAGTGTTTTAATATGGAAATCACTGAAATTTTTCCTGTTCAGACATAGATAAAGTAAGACCAGGAATAAAGAGAACATATACACCTTTGAACTTGATAGTGACATAATTAGCTAGAGAAAGGGTTATTTCACTTTCAATCTGCACATTGTACTTATTACCATTTGTTTTCTCTGGTAAGATGATATTTTATCATTGTTCTGTGTTACTTAACACAGTAGAATTAGATGGAAATATTGTTATCACAACTTACCAATACTGGAAAATGTAACGAGCAAGCGTCCATCTGTTGTACCATTAGCCAATCTAGCTTCCCCTTTAATGGTTTGTGTCTTTCCAGTCCTGTTCTCAAAAGAAAACGGTAACAAGAAATAAATATGTACTACATTAACAGGGGCAAATTAAATAAGTGTTTTTATTTAATAAAGAAGTTTTAAAAGATCGTATAAAACTGTATTATTTCATTAATATCTAGCTAAATTCTAGTATGGTCATTGTCATTACTGCAATAATAAATTATACTAAATGAGATATTTTCACTTAAGTTGAAATATTATTATTTAAACCTATTTGGTAGGCCTGGATGTCTCCTGCCATATGTCTCAACATGACTAACATTATTAACCAAAATATTGTGAATCAGGTTGGATTTTTTTTTTTTTTTTTTTTTTTTTTTGTCTGACCCTCCTACCTTTATCTGTGGAAGTGATCGGTTATTTTCCATAACTTATTTTAATTTCTTTTTACTATAAAAGTTGTTTCCCGCAACTACTGTGTCTGACAATGTAATAGCTTAAGTAGTGTTTATGACATACCTAATGTAATAGCATTTTTTACTGCAAGTGAACAGAGGTAAAGAAAATGATTAAATTGCCAAAACATTGTTTTTTTATATAAACAAAAGTTCATTTCCTTAAGAAAACCTCATAACTTTCTCATAAGTTCATAAAAAAAGTATCAACCAATGAAATACAGAAAAATATAGCTCTAACAGCCAGTGTCTTAATATCTTTACCTTTTTCAGATCCTCTGTGATTTCGTCTTCATTCTCAGTTATAATTTTCTGATAACCTTCAGGTAATCTCTGTTTTCTAACATAGACATAGAAATTTCTAAATGCATCACTAAGCAGTTCTGTGCACCAATAATATTCTTTGCTACCTCCTGCTATGTGGTTCATCCGGTACTGACAGGTACAAAGAAACTAAATAATTCTAGTGATAAATTTAAAACTATATAGAATGATAAGATATAAAACAGTAAAATCTGTAAATCACTATAAAGATATAAAAATAAAACAAAATAGTGGTGTATAGTGTAGAAGATGAATTTTATTTAACAAACATTTTATTTCAGTTGTAGAGAAATCACATATAGAAAAAAATCCCCAGATAGCCTCATAAGGCTTCTTCAGACCAGGGCCGGCACTAGGATTTTCGGACTCCGGGTAAGCGTTCTTAGCCCTCCCCCTGGACAAAAAGCACTGCTTTAAACTTTGATCTTTTTGTACAAAGTCAGAATATTTTTTTAAAAGTTTTCAAAATCATAGGTGCAGATTTTAACTTGTGTTCAATTTCTACTTAGCTAGGCACCCTGGCTGGTGGGCCCCCTTCAGGCACCCAGGCCCCAGGTAGGTTTGCCCTGCTTACTCCCCTCTCCCTAACGCTAGCCCTACTTCAAACTATTTTTCCAAATAAATTTGTGTGGATGCAACTGTCACCAGTAACAGTACTGCAACACATTCTTCCTGGGTTTGCAGCCAGATAGTGTCATAAAAAGATAACAACGTCCTCTGCTGCTTCATCAGGTTTCTTGCTATTGAGAATCAGACATCAGTGGGTGGAACCTGATAAAGCCATGAGAAGACGTCGTCAAAACGTTGTCATCTTTTTATGACACTATCCGGCTGCAGGTCCGGGAATATATTGCATTCACACGCCGGTGAAATCTCTGTTCACATGTTAGTAACAGTACTTACAGTAAATTTGTCATGGTGTTTTCGACTCCGACAACGCCATTTCCTTCGTTAGTGTAAACTGCCGTGACACAGTTACCACCCAGCTCGAAGATGGCGAAATAACGCTCCTGTTCGTACCACTTGCCTAGGTACTGCAAACAACAGATTCCTTAATGTCACCTCGCCTTAAACTGGTTGACAAAAAGTGAAACATATAAATATAATAATACAGTAACTGGTAAAAGCTATGTATGAAAAAGATAATTTTGAATAAATGATTTTGGCGGACTGTTAATAAGCTACATAGAAGTATTCAACTGTTACAATTTTTGTCCGTTTATCTGTTGCCCTGAATCCGTTTCGCGCAAAAACTAACGGACCGATTTTACTGACAAACAAACAAAACAAACTTTCGGCGGATATCTGGGTATCCAACGTGCGTTCTAAGACAATTGAGACATGCTGATTCAGAATATGCAAACCGTTTGTCTCTATCACCCACCGTTCTTGAGATATAACATATTAACAATTATCGATGTTTAACATAGAACCATTGCAAACAACTCACAGACAGAAGTTTCAGAAGAGCACTTATTACTTCATGTAGTACTAATGAACACATACTATGTAGGTTAATCTAGTTGAAGGTGTAATACTTATATAAAATGCATACATATAAAATAAACATCCATATTTTACGGTAAGTTCGGTTTGAATTTGTTGGCTGTAGACTTGCGTTTGCGCAGAGCATTTGGCATCTCGCCAGCAGTAATCAGCCAACATTGCTGCACTCCATCGACCCTGATAGTGTGACTCCATCACCGAGATGTCCTGATGAAACCGTTCGTCACTGACAGAAGCAAGGTTCTCGGGAAAGAAATCGAGAGTCGAGGAGATGAATTGCCTTCACGAAGTTCTTCATGAGCTCCAGCTTTATATGAAGTGGAGGCATGATAGCTTTGTCACGCTCAGCCGCGTAAGTTGCACGCACATCTCAAACAGATGTACTGCGGTGCCCATGACTTACCACTATCCAACTTCGAATCAAAGTATGGTTCATATGCTCTATTCAGAAACGGTATAAAAGTTTTCCGATGGGATTTGTCTGTCAGATAGCCACACACATAGCAAAACAAATCTGGTGAATTCATGCAACCTCTTGACGCCATATTTTTTTCCCAGAAAATAAAAAATAAACAAATTAAATAACGATACTGCGGTCTCAAAAATATTTCCCTGTATTATGTTAAGTGTAACTGTATTCAAAATAGATTAAAACACCAATTAAGTTGCATTACAAATAACGAAAACCGACAAAATCATATTCGACGAAAGGTGTTCCATTAAAATAAGTATTTTTTTTTATATATCTTCGAAACCTGACGTGATACAGCAGAACGGTTTTCAGATTTGAAATCAGCACGTAAAACTGCATTATAAAATGTAAACATGATGTCAGATATCTACAGCTTGTTGGTATGTGTTTTCTTTGGGTTTTAAACACAGTAGAGTCCATGATTCCAGGAGTAAATTAAAGTCTGTTCATCTTTCTTGCAATGTCGACAAGTGAGAATTTAAAAAATAAAAAAAATATGTGCTTAAATTTAATTTTTTCATGATACCTATATGTTATTGTTTAATGCCTGGAAAAAGCCGATAAGAGCAAACCTTCTGTCCTGGCTCTCGGCTGGGGGAATGAACAATATATATATATATATATATATATATATATATATTCGAGCAGTATCCTAGGAGATATTGCTAATATGTTCTGGATAAGAACTACTGTTAGCAAAAGGCTGATTTATCAGCAATTTTCATCACTATATATTATATCTGCTTTCTACTCACGTTTACCTGCTACGCTAGACCTTTTTTTTCCGTTAGCGATTATTTTTATCCGTTTGCTGTATACATTCCATATTAATGCCAAAATCCAGCAAAAGCTGCTACCAACAAAATCATTTTGTCCGAATTTTTTTGAAATAAAGTGGAATATATATCGATAAACACTGTGGATAGACTAATCAAAATGACGCCAGCAATTTCGTGATAGAATTACTAAAGCAGCAGAAGTCCCGGCGCCTTTTGCTCATAGTTCTGAAGTTCTCTCGAAGTTTGAAGAGTCGTTTTCTATCCAAATAACCGATTTAACAGTAAAGTCTGCACATTAATAGTCCACAGGAAAGCAAGCTACAGTAGATTTAGAATAAGCGCGGCTATTGGAGCTTGATAGCCTACACACCAAGCTAAAAAAACTTGGACAAATGAGCGGTTCCATGGTGTCTTAAAACGTTTAGAACAGTTATTGAAATTTAGGTCGGGAACTAGTATAACATATTGCCGGTAGTTCTCGTTCGCAGGTTATTGGAACGCTTTATCCAAAATTAATGGAAATTCGTTTAAAACTTCAATTAAGCATGGTGAGTCGAAGAGCCATTATAACAATATTTCCCACGAATGCTGAAGGAATTAAAATTAAAATTCTTAAAAGGCAAAAGTATATGGGTGGAGATATTTAGCACTTAAAGCGAATGAGGTAATAATAATAATAAAGAAAGGGGTAACTAGATGACTAGGGAAATTACCACCGGAGCATGAGTTCCTTCACATTCATTTCAATTCAACTTAATATGGTAAATAACTTAAACATACTGGAAATTTAGGACATAAATCATGAAAGGGATGCAGTATTTTACAGTATCTCGAGCAGCACAGCACAACTGTTTTTGTCACTGGAACTACCCTAAGCACAGAGATGTAATCATACACCCGTCAGTACGCTGAAACGCCACACACTGTATCGGACTGGAGCCAGGCTCCCACGTACCGCCTTTCCTAACTGTGGTTTTCCGCAGACATCGGGGTGAATGCCAGGATTGTTACCAGTCTCCGCCTCATTTCACAAACAGAAAACGTGGCTTCAGCAAGGGCATGCGGCTGTAAAACCATAGCTCCAAATGTGCCATGCCATCGGTAAGTAAAACTCATCGAACGCCCCCGCAGGGGCCTGGTACGCAAGTGCCAGGTTCGGGTTTGGCGAACCCGCGGTGCCCGAGCTGGAAACTTGTGAGCGCCGCAAGTTTCCCACACCGTAAACTCCTACCATGCTTCAACGACCACCGTAGGGCGTGGCGGTGGAACGTTGTGTGCCTAGGAGAAGGGGGATCTTGGCTTCATCGCCCGGATCGCGAGGACGGAACAAACCTCTATAAAAAAAAACCTCAACCTCAAGGTCAGCCGCGTGCCGAGGAGGCGAATGGGTGATGAGGGAAATCACTCGCTAACGTGCAACCTCAGGGGCACCTGCGCACCCCTGTTGTATTAGCGCTTCTTTTTAAACTGATTTTACTCGTGGGACCAAAACGAAGTCATCCACAAAAACCACAAAACCCTGCGGTACGGGTGTGCCGCAGGCTAAACCCAATACACCCAGTACTAAGAAGCGGGCCAGGGTTGATAGCCCTCCCGCTTCGGAGAGTCAAAGTCTCAGGAAAGTCTGTTCGATACCGAACGCTTTCGTTGTAATGGAGAGGGTAGAGGGGACATTTGAAAAAGTGTCCCCTTTTTATATTAATAAAGGGTTGGAAGGATTGGTTGAAACCTTGAGATCAGTTAAAAAGCTGAGGAATGGGACGCTGCTGCTGGAAACAACCACCAGTAGACAGGCATCCCAGCTCCTTAATTGCGAGAAGCTCGGGGAGTTCGCCGTTAAAAGCGAACTCCACAGAACCCTAAATTGTAGTAAAGGCGTTGTCACCTGCCGGGACATTATGGATTTAGGGACCGAGGAACTGGTTAAGGAGTGGGAAGAGCAGCAAGTGGTCGAGATGCGTCAGATTACACGGAGAGTAAATGGCAGTCTTGAAAAGACTGCCACCTTCGTCCTGACATTTGACACTCCAGTGTTGCCCAAGTGTATTAAAGCTGGCTACATTAACTTGAACGTCCGTCCGTATATTCCGGACCCAATGAGCTGCTTCCAGTGCCAGAGGTTCGGACATACGACGGCGTCATGTAAGGGCAACCCCACCTGTGGTAGATGCGGCAAGGGGGCACATAAACCGGGTGTCACTTGCACGCTCCGACAGTTGTGCGTCAACTGCACCGGAGCGATCCTGCCTAGAGTAGGGAGTGTCAAGTGTATCTTGAGAAGCGCAAGATACAGGATTTAAAGACCAAAGGGTGGATACCGTATGGAGAAGCAAAGAAGAAGGCGAAATCGCTCGCCGCTCCAATTTTTGGAAGTAGCTTTGCCAAAATGGTCTCGACTCCCGTCAGGAAAGAAAGTGTTGCTACGCAGACATCCTTTGCAGACATGGGCACAAGCACTACGTGCTCATGTCAGTGCAAGTGTGGTGCAAAATCCACCAAGGTCATGACACCTAGGACCGCGGATGACGCTAGTAACATATCTGCAACCTCGAATACTCCAGCAGTAGTAACAAAGTCTTCACAAGCAACAAATATAGCAGGTATATTAAATCCACCTCCTATTCCACCACGTTCTGTTGAAGTGGTAGCGATACCACTTGCTTCCAGTGGAAATAGAGGTGACCAGAAGATCCGTGGTATAAAGTTTAGACAGACTGATCCGACCCAGTTTGTTAAGTCCCCCTCTTCTTCTCCTCCCAGACCGCCCAGCAGTAGAGAGATTAAGGGTAAGAGGCAGAGGAAGAAGAAAAAAAGGATGGGGAGGATTTTGAGGAGTCCTCTGGGTCGGAGATGTCTGTCTCCGCTTCCGGGCAGGAAGAAATTGAGATGCTGGTGGACGACTCTGGTCCCGTTCCTCGGCAGGAAGTGACCGAAGACCCACCCGAACCGGGGCGGGTGAGGTTAAATAGGTAAGGATGGCTCCCATACTTCAGTGGAACATCAACGGTTTTACAGCTCACAAAGAGGAGTTTTCACCTCTTAGCACGGTCTGATCCTTTGTGTCTCGGCCTCCAAGAGACACATTTCAGACCAACACACCAACCTGTGCTAAGAGGATATGACGTGTACCGTAAGGACGAAACCGAGGGTGATCGAATGAAGGGGGGAGTGGCGGTGTTTGTCCGAAACACTGTCTATTCCGAACTTGTCGCTCTCACCTCTGATCTTCAAGCAGTGGCAGTGAGGATACACGGTCCTATTAAACTGACCGTATGCTCCATTTATCTACCACCAAATGCGCCCGTCAAATATGACGATCTTGTTGGCATATTGCGGCAGCTAACACGGCCATTTCTCCTCGTAGGAGACTTCAACGCACATAGTGCGTTGTGGGGTTCGAACGCCGAGAGCCCCAGAGGCCGAGTGGTTGGTAGATTAATGGATCAGGAGAACGTCTGTATTCTGAATACAGGACAAATGACCCACTTCACCACTGCTTCCGGTTCGTCCTCTGCCATTGACCTTTCGCTGTGCTCTCCTTCAATCGCAGACTCCGTGCATTGGGAGGTGGATCGCGACTTTCATGGAAGCGACTACTTCCCTATTTGTATGCACGTAGAGTGTGAGCGAGGAGGAGGCAATAACCGACGCAAATGGAACGTCAGTAATGCAGATTGGCAGCTCTTCTGCCGTTCCGTATCACTGGAACCCTATGTGAGTATACAGGACAAGGTGAATCACTTCACTGAAGTGATTCACCGTGCAGCTTACGTTTCCTTACTGATAAGCTCCGGAACGCTGCGAAGGACGACCGTCCCCTGGTGGAACGGTGAATGTCGTTCCGCTATCCAGGGTCGTAGATGGGCGTTGCGTCGCTTTAGGTTGTACCCAGCACCTGACAACCTGGCAGCGTTCCGTATTGCCAGAGCTAAGGCGCGTCGAGTTATTAAGGAGAGCAAGAAAATGTCATGGCAGAACTTTGTGAGCACTATCAATCGTTCCACAAGTTCATCAAAAGTATGGGAGTCAATCCGCCGTATATCTGGAAGGTGCTCTCGCACACCAGTATCTGGGTTACTGGATCAGGGACGTGTAGTTACTGACGAATGAAGCATAGCGCAGCTGTTGGCAGAGAACTTTTCTGCCATCACCTCCTCTGCCAATTTCGATCCTCGGTTCCAGCAACGTAGGATTGCTGCCGAGAGGCGCGTGCTGTGCTTTGATTCGTCGGATACAGAGGCATATAACAGCATATTTTCATCTTGGGAGCTGGAGTCGGCCTTAAACAGAGCTAACGACACCGCCCCAGGGCCTGATATGATCCAGTACCAGATGCTGAGGCATCTTAGTGAAGATGCTAAAGAGTACCTTTTAGATATTTTTAATCATATTTGGACCGGAGGACACTTCCCCGACTAGTGGAAAGAAGCAACGCTTATCCTATTTTAAAGCCTGATAAGGACAAGTTGTTGCTAGGTAGCTATCGTAGCACCGCCCTTACGAGCTGCGTGAGCAAGACACTGGAGAGGATGGTCAATCACCGCCTCGTCTGGTGTCTTGAATCCCGCAATCTGTTGAGCCGCTTTCAGTGCGGATTCAGAAAGTCCCGTTCCACCTTGGACAACCTGATCCTGCTGGAGGCGGCAGTAGAAGATGCGTTTATTCGCAGCCAACATCTTGTGGGTGTCTTTTTTGATATTGCAAAGGCCTACGATACTACCTGGAGACATGTTATTTTAAAGCAATTACATGATTGGGGATTCAGGGGTAACCTGACCCGTTTTTTAAAATCATTTTTATCTGGTCGTTGCTTCCGGTACCGAGTCGGTAGTGAAGTGTCAGATCTTTTTATTGAGGAAAACGGTGTTCCTCAAGGGTCAGTTTAAGTGTCACACTTTTTGCCATAGCAATAAATAGCATTTCATTCGTTATAAGGAGGGCCATCCGGTGCTCCTTATATGTTTACGACTTTTTAATTTTTATTGCATCGTCTAGCCTGAGAAGCGCTGAACGACAGCTGCAACTCGCGCTGAACAGGCTGAACGAATGGTACGTACACACTGGCTTCCGTTTCTCTGCTGAGAAAACCCGGTGTGTACTTTTTAGTCGCAGTAGAGCACAACCTCATCTCATCTTGAGGAACACCGTTTTCAGTTTTAGTGAAACTGTTATATTTCTGGGCTTCATTTACGACAGTAAGTTTACTTGGCTGCCACATCTCAAAGATTTTAAAGGCAGAGCCCTGAAAGCCCTTGATGTTTTAAAGTGTCTGTGTGGCAGGTCGTGGGGCAATGACCGTTCCTGCCTGCTACGGTTTTATAGAGCCTTTGTACGGTCGCGGTTGGAGTACGGTTGTATTGTCTACGGTTCGGCACGGGATTGTTATCACCGTATACTGGATAGTGTCTACCATGCAGGAATTCGTCTCGCCACAGGTGCATACCGCACCAGTCCTATACCCAGCATTTGTGCTGAGTCTGGCGAGCCGCCGCTCTCCATCCGACGGCGTCTCCTCATGGTGCGACACTATATGCATATTGCCGCAACTCCTGGGAGTCCCGTGTACGACGTAGTTATTCACCCTAATTATGAACGGTTTTACACCAACCGCCAAAGAGCCACCACACCGTTCAGCTTCCGTACAAAGGCTATTTTAGAGGAATATGGGTTTGAGATGCCCTCTCTTATTCACCAGGGTTGGAGCAAATCTCATCCCTGGCTTTTAAAGAGGCCCAGAATGATTTTAGATCTGTCACGGTATAGTAAGCTGTTTACCGCTGACAGGGTATTTATCAGTCTTTTTAGTGATGTTTTAAATCAGTTTCACGATTTTACCCCGGTGTATACGGATGGTTCTAAGCAGGCTAACGAAGTAGGTTGCTCTGTAGTGTTCCCTCGAGTGACTTACACATTCAAGCTAAACAGCATGTGCAGCGTATACACTGCAGAGTGTTACAACTTGTTAAAGTCGCTCCAGCATATGAAAGTAATTAGGGGCCAAAAATATATCATATGCTGTGATTCCCCCAGCTGCATCCAGGCCTTGGGAAGCATGTACCCAGCATATCGTCTTGTCCAAGACCTACAGGACCCCCTCCGATCCCTCCAATCTTCTGGGAAGGAGGTCTTATTCTGCTGGGTACCTGGCCATGTGGGAATCAGGGGGAACGAGGCAGCTGATGAAGCTGCCAAGTTAGCCTGCAACAAGGTCAGAGTTGACTTTGAACCGGTCCCAAAGTAGTGTTTCAAATTGAAAAAAAAAAATGTTTTTTTTTTTCAGCTTTGTGAAAAAAAAAACATGAAAAAAACCTAACATCCGTGTTTTATTTTTTTTTTTTTCAGAAAACAATATATTTGATAAATTATAGTTTTATTTAAGGAACTACCATTTTACAAGTGTGTTTTAAATCTTACTGAATCATAATATGTCTCATATAATAATTCATAAGTGTATAAGTGTTTTTTTCATAGGTAACATAATTTTATTCATCCTCTATGTCAGTACCACATTCACTAGTATCAGCACTACCAACACTAGTTCAGTCGGTGTCGGAATTCTGTCTCTTCTTCTGTCTCCTCTAGATCCATAACTTCAGAAATAGTTAGTTGAATTTTCTTTTACTGGTTGTTCTTGTATTGTACGCAAAAGATTTTGAGATTGCAATTTTAAATTGTGAGCAAAGTACACACTGTGCATAAAGACTGCGCCGATAGTTCTGTATTACGGGCTTTTAAGTTTTAATTTAAATCTATTATCATACAAAATAAGAGCTTTACTTCTTTTCAATGGTTAGTGTTAACCAACGGTTGCAAGGATACGATTCATAATTACTGACAATTTAATGAGTCAGTAGGACTATACTCTGAGAGTTTAACAAGTATACGAATAAGGAAAGCACAAAAAGTAATAAAAAGAGGCAAAAAACCGTAGATAAATTTTAAATTCCTAATGTTTTTAAAAGATCTGTAGGTCTACAGATAAATTTATAGGGCTGGCAGCACTATTTCAAATAGCAAGTATCAATCCTAACAATGGGGAATGGGGATTCCTTCTCGCGCAACCTAGTCTCTTCGGGAAATCCCCGTTCATAAAAGAAAATTTCAGTCAATGTTGCCAATATTTTCGTAATTTTTTTTCCTACTGAACCAGAAAAATATAGTAGATTTTAAACTAAGATAAGTACTTAGAATAAACTCTAAAACAGTCATTTTAAACGATAACTGCCTTACAAATTTGAGATTTAGTAGTTGTGAAAAAAAAGTGCCCCAGAAAAAAAACATGTTTTTTTTCAAGTTTTTTTTCATTTTTTTTTTCTCAAGCCAGAAAAAAACCATTTTTTTACAACACTATCCCAAAGTCTGACCTTGCCTCGGCGGGGAAAAAATTTGTTCTTGACATTTGGCAGAGGCAGTGGCTGGAGGTAGAGCATAATAAGCTCCGGCTGGTCAAATCGACCATTCAGCCGTGGAGCAGCTCCTTCCAGCGGGCGAGGAGGGATGAGGTTCTCCTTACTCGCCTCCCAATAGGGCACTGTCCTCTGACACACAGCTTTCTTCTCCGCCGGGAGGACCCACCGGAATGTGATGCTTGTGGCGTTCCTTTGACGGTATGCAACATTTTAATAGACTGTGTATTGTTTTTAGACTTAAGGGCAGACGTTGGCTTGCCCAACGATCTGTCCCTTATTTTAAACAACGAGACCAGCAACGTGGCGAGTGTTTTAAAATTTTGTGTTTTGACCGGTATGCCTAAAATTTTAGGCATATCGGCCTAGTTTTAAGATGGATGGGTGGCCTCTTTACAGCCACTCTTCCATGTGTACTGTTTATATATTTTACATGGTTATAATCCCTGTCTCGCTGGCCATTATACAGTCAGCGAGACATGTAGTGATTTTTAATTCTTCTGCGAACCTGTTTGGCCCCTCTACAGCCATCCAGGTGTTCTGCAGCCTTAAGTCGTGGTGTAATCATAATCATGAAGGTAGTGAAGCTTAATAGGTCATCAAAACAAAATAGAACTGTAATCTGAGAGATCACCAGCGGCAGGTGCATCAGCAGTAATAGAGTTAATGTATTACTCACTTTTGTGTCATTACGCAGATAAATGTAATGCCAATAACGTACAGAGAGATCGTGAAGGCACAACAGCCACGACATTTTTTCAGATTCTTGTAAGGAAATTACGCTCTAGTTACTGTATGATTTTATCGAAATCGTTCCAGGCGAATGCCTGAATAGTTTTCTAAAAAAAAAAAAATTTACATTTCTAGCTGTTAAAATATCAAATACCCGTAAATACCGAATGTTAATCCATTCAAAATGATTCCGACATTTACCATTACCACGTGATGCTTACGGCCCATTACAATATACTTAGAAATTATATGAACATTTCTGTGAACATAAAAATCTTGGTATGTAAAGCTCTCTTGTATCTTACAACTCAGGAACAAAAATTATAATTGACTGTAATTACAGTCAGTTTTTCCGCATGACTGAATGATTTATGTCATACCAGTCACAAATCGAAAACTTTCCTGCCAACAGCAAATGACGACTGATGCTGAAATCACGCTTAATAAATTTTCCAGATGTTGGAAGAAAATAGATATTTTGTTTTAAAAGACAAGCATATCGCAAGTCTGCAACAAACAGAATTTTCTGATGTATAGTTCTGTGTGTAATGAAAGACCTATCCATGATGACGAACAAATTATTCAAGGACCGCGGTTTAGTTTTGCCATACAGAATGAGTTTTAGTGATGATCTGTACAAATGGTGGCTGCACATAAGATCGGCAACAGATGATCTTACGGTCAGTGTGACTCCAGATGTCACCAGAATTGCCTGTAGCTGTTATAGGACGTCGTATAAGTGATTGGTATCCGTGACGAGTTGCTATAGTTCGACACGTGCAAACAGTGCTTACATGTGCCTTCCTGTGGGTATCATCTCTCGCTTAGTGATTTATTCAGAACCTGTCATCTTTCGGTTTCCACTAAATTTTTCGTCCTCACTTAGCCATCTACCTAATTCTTTGTCTTCCTCTAATAGGTAGTCTACAGTAATTAAAAAGCTACGTATCTCTTAAAATATAAGACATCATCTTATCTCGCTTAATTTTTTCCCACAAACCAACTTCTTCGTTCATTCAGTAAAGGATCTACGAAGTTTCCGATCTGGAGTAAAAACTGTGAGATTTCCATCCCTTCAAACATGATTCAGCCGCCCCTCTGAAGTTGCCGTCCGAGGCAAATGCCCCGGTTTACATCCCTCCCTTTCCTACCTAGCTCCGGCACTGCATACAACAATTTCTTTTGAAGTTTGAGAATTTTTCTCATTTTCTTCTGCACTATATTGCATATGATCTGATTTTTCTTTTCTCAGTCTTCGATTTTTTATGAAAGGCAAATTCAGAAGATTATTTGTGAATATTAGATTCCTGTACAAATCTGTTTTTGAATCGTTTTTTTATACCTGCAGAAATGTTTTACCTTGTTTGCATCTATCCCATTTGTGACATTAAGTTCGAAGTAATGTTTTAGTTGATATAGACTGAAGAAAACTTCAGTCTATATTCTTCAACCCAATATTTTGCTCTTGCAAATCGTTATTTTCTCTATACCTTTATTTTCTGAAATCAGTGAGGCAAGAGCTAAAAGCAAAGTTGTGCTCTGTTTTCGACATAACTCACTCTGTGACGAATAATAATAATGTGCATGGTATTATTGACCGAGAGACTCTGAGGGTAGTTTGGCTATTTGTATTTGGTGTAGTTCATCTCATAACCCAGAGAGATCTTCGATCCTTGTAGGAAACATGCTGCCAAACAGGAGTGGATGTTCCCTACCTGATGCTTATGAATTCTGCGCAATTCTTTTGTTCTCCAGAACTTCAAGTGTAAAAAGAAGTTTACCGGACAGAGCACATGAATTAGTTCTGAGTTTAAATTGACTATAGAAATAATTCTGATATCCCAAGTCAAAATAGTTGAAGTCTCACAAGGATTTTTTTGGAATCCATCCCCTCAATATGAATGATATTTCACAATTCCGTTGTATACGAAATACGGCAATTCCATTATCCTAATGGTATATGTTAAGCACCCAGCTTACCGCGGTGACATCGAAGTTGCGCACAACTTCAACTTTGGGACATGGTCCAAACCCTGGGACCTGAGCCGTAGATGGCACAGCCACTGTCGCCAACACCACAAGGAACAGCTGCAGCTCCATCGCCTGCTTCTGCAACAGTAAAAGTTCACCACTATTGTGACTTCATTTTTTACAATGTTTGTAAGATATAAGTTGACTCGATTGTTTCCAAAGAAAAACAATCATCAGTCAAATTTAAACAAAAAAGAGTTTAATGCATGGTAATTTGTTTGTCGATGTCTAAAAGTAGATTATATCCAGTTTTGTAATTGTAGCTTTGTATTTTATTTTCAATTTGAAGTGGCAAGTTTGCCTTTTGCAGGTAATAGGCGTGTAATTATCATTTATTGATTGGGATTTTAATGATGGCTGTAGGATTCTAGTTATTTATTGTAATACATTCAATAGATTGCAATCAATATTGTTGTGGATGGCAGAGGTTACTTTACGCCATAATTAATATCTCTTCTGAGCGATCCAATCATTGCCAGTAAATTCATTATCTGTACCAGGTAGGTGACACGTTCGTCAGAGCTATAAGATGCTCTGTCAAAGCAAACGGCTCTTCTCTCTTTGCAGTACGGGTCTCACAAGGCACAACAGTAATGCAGCTAAGAACGAACGAGATTTTAATACACTATTTTCTTTGTATATATGTAATATAATTCTTAAAAATTTGACCAGGCTTTTTTAAATTTTTATACTTTGACAATGTACAAGGTTTTTATAAACTAACAAAATAATCGTGAAATGAGAGTAAGCGAAAAACACTGTTTACTTGTGCTAACACTTTACATAAATAGGTAATGGCATCAAACACACACATCTTGTACAAACATTTTCTCCTCTAGTCCCGAAGACAAGAGCCACGTATTCGTTTCTCTACCGCCTCAGATCCCCAGCGTTACTTCAGGAAATTCTTGAATCTCCACCCATTTATTTATTTATCACTCTTGTTTCAGGGATCCCTGGTGAGGAAGGACCTCTGGGATGTAAGACATGTCATGGCTAATACACATACATACAATATGAGTCATAATCATAGTGAAAACAATTATATGTGACAAAGACAAATAAAGAGAATAAAAATAAACATTAATTTTTACAACTGAGTTTTGCAAAATGTTATATTGAATATAATTAATTATTTTGTTCAAATTCTTGAAGGGAGCAGAAGGAGTTGCGATTATTCTCTCAGTTTTTCTAAAAATATATCTTATTATCTGCAAACTGTTTTATACTCTTGGGAAGTTTATTAAACAGATGTATACCAGAATAATTAACTCCTCTTTGTACTAATGACAGAGATGTTTGTGTTTTGTGCAAGTTATTTCTGTTTCTTGTATTGAAATTGTGTACCTACGAATTAAATACAAACAGGTTAAAATGTTCTGTGAGAAAGCACATGAGAGAATATATATACTGAGAAGTCATTGTAAGAATATTGAGTTTTTTAAAAAGCTGTCGGGAAAAATTTCTTGGTTTTACGCTACACAGCATCCTAATAGCTCTTTTCTCTGCTATGAAAACTTTTTTACTTTGTGAGGAACTGCAATATGTTGCCATATGAGCTGACGTAATGGGGAGAAGTTGATGCCTTGAACTCTCTCTCCATTGTAACGAGCCGCGCGGTCGCCACGTTACAAGGTGCATTTTTATTATATATGTAATAATATAAGAGTAATTTACATAAATCTTGGGCGACCACCTAAATAGATTTTTGTTGTAATTTTATAAAGTACGCAAGATTCCAAGTGAGGACTGTAGTGAAATGATGAACATACAGTGTATCTTGGTAAAGCGAATATTCAAGAATTATTGAGCTATGTAGGCTTGAAGCTAATCTTGGTGTTCCCGAGCCTTGGCGACAAGAAGTCGCGGATTTGGGATTTGCCAGACCACACACTCTGCTCCCTGGGGATGGGCGGTTAACGACGTCACTCACCTGACGGGAAAAGCCTGCCGTCCGAAACCCGAATGTTCCCTCGCCCCGGCGAACTTAGCCGAATATGTCCGACCTCTGTTAGATACTCTAGCCAAATCACATGTCGAGGATATCACGTGACATTAGGTGCCGACCTGAAGATCCAATCAAAATGAGCGTATAACTCAAAATCCTGGGTATTTTTGTTGTATGTGAGCTTCGAGACTACAAATGGGCGGAGCGAGAAGTTTCCTCGTGGACCGAAGAGCGAGGAGCTGGACATTCTAACTTCGATCTTCGAGTCCAAGCTATGCGAACCTAGTCTGAGGTTGACTTGGACAGTTGACGTCTTTCGCCAACTGCTGCTGCCGGCTTGATGGAGCAAGCTTATCGCAGCAACACAGCCGGTAATGCGATGACGCGCATTGTCAGACCAGAGATGCCTATAGCCGACTTGTGAGATAATCTCACATGTCGTGGGTCCGCTACAGTCACCGCAGACATCAGACGCAGGACTACAATGGTAATTTATTACGACCAAGCCATCTGATTGTGCATTCCGTGAAACAGAACCCGTAAGCGACTTTGAGAGGATAGGTCCATGTTCTCACTTTGTAATTGTAAAAACCCCTGAGCTAGCGGCATAATTTGCCAGAACTAGTTATTTTCGAATGATATATTGTTCATTCTGGCGCCCATGATTTTCTTTTTAACTGTAAAGTCACAGTATTATGATGCCTTTGTCTGAGGTCGTCATAACTTGTATTTTTTATTGTTTCCAATTGTCATTATTTCTTGCATTTTGATTCTGAGATATATTTAAAAGTAAATATATAATTGTTTGCTTGCTCATGACGGCTAATTGTAACTCTGAGCGTTGCTTTTATGACTTTGCCAATTTGTGTTAATGTTAACGGTAAATTCGCTCGGACTTGTAATCGCCAGTGATAAGAAAATAAATGTCATATTGTGACAATTTTCCTGAATTCCAACTAACGTCGAAATTCTTGCAAAATTTTAATTTTCACTCCTTCGTAAAAATTAAAATTAAAAATCCACAATTATTAATCATAAAGGTATGAAAGATAATTGTAACGTGGTTTGCCCACCAAGGCACCCACCACACCATAAAAGACATGTAATTTTTTTCATACTATTGACAAACATATACTAGTACTATGTGCCCCACTAATCATGTTGCAGGATTTTGTTTTCATGCAGGATGACGGATCTTATCCGGCCTGAGGATTTCCTGCATTGAAATTCTATGTATTGTACTATTGTAGTAGTGTCCAGATGTGAACCGCAATCTAGATTTTACTTTTTCTACAACTGGATTTAAGTGCTGACTCCACTCTATACTTCTTCGTACTGTGAAGTCCAAATACTTAACGGATTCAACGTGATCAAAAGTTGTACACCCTATCTGGTGCTCGTGCACTGCGGGATTCTTTGTGTTCAATATGATCATTGCCTTTAGTTTAGGTTGCCACTTATAGCACGTGCTGAATTAACGTCGAAAATGCGCTCAGTTTCTAAACAGTAGTAAAAAAACTCTTTTTCCCCTTAATTGCATTAGAAGCAAACACTCAAACGGCTATTGTCCTTGTCATCAAAATGACTTAAAAAATTAATAAAAGTCGTCTTTCTAAAGGAACGTCTTATGTGACATCTAGAGTAATTGAGGTATCGCCTACAAAGTCGACATAATGCAACCGACCAGGTAGAAAATTATGTGTCAATCCACAAACCTGTGTAAAAGTGTTTCTGCTAATCAAGAAAAATTCATCTGCTTGCAATCATGAATCAATAACTTTCATCACTTCATTAGAAAATAGGATTAGAGGTGATTCTGGAATGAACGTGTATTTTTATTTGCTTTCCGAACAGTTTTTTTCCCCTCCCGTGTCTACCTCCATAGTTCTCTCCCTTCTGTGTTTGTACGCTTCGGTTTAATAGTGTCGATACCTTCGTTCTTTACACATGTGAAACGGTGGCACATATACTTTAAGGGATTGGTAAAAATCCTCAGAGCGTCCTGGCGGATCATTGGTTTGATGCGTCTGACTGGAGATAGAAACGTCTCTGGTTTGAATCCCTGTATCGGCGGGGATTTGCATTTGCCCTTAACCCTCTCTACCTTCACTTCTGACACAGCTTGCTTTATAATGCAAAGCTCGCCAGAAAACTTCCATGGTTCAGATTTCACGTTAAACTGTAGAACCGCCTTACCCGGTAGGATGTCCAGGTTAGATTAGGTAAGTCGAAAAGGAACTGGCCACCCTTTCTTCGATACCGGGCTAACTCCTCCTTCTGGGAGATCCAACCAGCCTTCCGGTTGAATACTAAATTGAGCTTAGCAATCCTCAGGTGCATTCTAACAGAATCTTTTGAAATTTTCAAATAAGTATACAATTTTCTCTTTACTCTTCTTAAGCTTAATTTTACAGTTGTAATTACGCCTTTATGATCGCTTATTCCTATAGTCGAAATATCTTCGATTAATTCTGTCCTATTTGTAGCAATAGTATCAAAAATGTTTACACTACCGTTAATACACCGCGTTGGTTCAGTAACCAGACCTTTCCCATGGGGTTACCATGATACAATTACTTGGCACTGAATTGAGTTTGAGTAACTTCGTTGGTTCGAAGATCAGAACAACTGAAGTAACTTTTTTTTTCATTACAACAGAGGTTGATTATTCTGGAGCAAGTTAAATCAAAACTGTTCCCATGATACATAAATATATTTAAAAAATGACCCAAATGTATTGTTTGCAGACTAATGAAATGAGAGGAACGGAAACTGGCATTCTCCTTGACTCCATACCCTCACCCTTTTTTTTTTTTTTTTTTTTTTTTTTTGGCTAAGAATTTAATTACCATCCGCAAAGTCAGACCGGCACCAACACTTGCTAGTGCAACGTTCTACAGAAATTGCGAATTACGATAGAGAGCCTGCTAAGTAGCAACACATCCGGTTATACTGTCCAAGGACATTCTGTGCTAGCCGACAGGTGAAGCTATCAAGTTAACCATATTCCAATAAATTGTTTGATGTTACATCCTGCGACTTTTCTCTTCCATCACATAAGTCATTTCGTGACCAGCAATATGACTATTCAAATGACGTCACACTTTAAGTCGCTGGAGTTTTGTAGTGGTGGGTTGGAAATGATTAAGAAATTTGTCTAGAGGGGTTTCAAAGTTCTGTGTATTATGATTGGCTTTGTTATGTTGGTAGCGATAATTACGTTTGACTGTAATATTTAATTCTGTTGTCCAAACATCGTCGCTCATTTGAAGAATCTTTCGCGATATTTTTATTTTGGTAATATATTTATCTGTGTATCTTGAAGGTAACGAGAAATTATATCCTTGGTTATAGTGACGTTCTGCATCTTTCTTAATCTTTGTTAATGGTGTCATCGGAGAGGCGAACCTCACTGCGTGGAAGCGTCGGTAAAAGATTGCAATCTCTTGCTTATTGATCTTGGAAAAAATGGATCTTCCCTCGATTTATGTACAAGAGGCTCTATTTTAATTTCACAATGTGATAGTCAACGTACTTAAGTATCAGTGAACTAAGAGCGGTTTTTTATTGTGGTTCAAGAGAACCATACGATTTACACTATACGTATTTATATTATATATTACTAGCTGACCCGGCAATGCTTCACTATTGCTGGACTTGAGTAGGCACATAGATTAAATGAAAAAATATTTACATATAAATTTTAAACTGCTGTTTCATTCATTTTCAGTTGGAAAGGGTGAGAGAGGATGCGCTTTGGAAAACATATGTAGGCAGTATTTTTCTGTTTGTTTTAAAGTATAAGTGTACAAATTCTTATCTAAATCGGATAAAAATTGTGGTATTGCCTAAATTATGGGGTGAAAAAATTGTGGGGGTGGAAAGGGGGCGAGCGGATTAATATTCGGAAACCGTATGTAGGCAGTATTTTTATGTTTGTTTTAAAGTATAAGTGTACAAATTCTTATCTAAATCGGATAAAAAATGTGCTTTGCCTAAATTATAGGGTAAAAACGTAATGGGGTTGGAAATGGGGAGAGGGGATGAATATTCGGAAGCCATACGTAGGCAGTATTTTTCTGTTTGTTTTAAAGTATAAGTGTACAAATTCTTATCGAAATCGGATAAAAAATGTGCTTTGCCTAACTTATGGGGTGAAAACGTAATGGGTTTGGAAAGGGGGAGAGGGGATGAATATTCGGAAACCAAACGTAGGTAGTATTTTTCTGTTTGTTTTAAAGTATAAGTGTACAAATTCTTATCTAAATCGGATAAAAATGTGGTATTGCCTAAATTATGGGGTAAAAAAATTATGGGGGTGGAAAGGGGGCGAGAGGATTAATATTCTGAAACCGTATGTAGGCAGTATTTTTATGTTTGTTTTAAAGTATAAGTGTACAAATTCCTATCTAAATCGGATAAAAAATGTGGTTTTGCCTAAATTATGGGGTTTTATTGGGAATAGGGGGTGACTTTTTGGATTTCTTTTTTTCACAGGAACCTTCACAGACGCACACTCGAAAACTCTCCAAAGTTTCATTGCAATCTGATAAATGGTATAGGAATGCATAGAAGACGAACAAACCCACAAACATTGATTTTTATATATAAGATTTAAAAGAACTGATTGTTATATAAACTTCCCAGTATCTTACCCCTGCCGTTGACGCTGTCTCAGTCTTTTCCAAAGTCGATGAAACTTCGATAGATAGCACGACAGACTATTAGAAAGCAGAGTACTGGTTCGTATTAAAAGCGGTCCCTATTGTGATGTAATCGCCTGCAGAGTGAAAAAAAGTGTTAATTGACTTGACTTTGCGGTCAATGCTTCATTAGTAAAAACAGACTCGTCACTCACTTTATTACGACAGAGAAAGTTTCTCTTCACTCGACATCGCAATTCAATTCCTCATAACTCCCAGGTGTGCTTGACACCGGTCACTCACTGAAACACTACTTGCTGTTAGCTTCCTTCAAATGCGTTGTTTTTCCTCCTTCACTGTGGGGTGAAATATAGGGATTAGCTGCTTGATATATTTTGTTAAAGGTAATAGGCTTTATTAACCAATTATCAATTTTCATATTTTTATATATCATTTAAATATCTTGTAATCTTGATAACTTAGATTATGAATGCGTGGATGTGAAATGACATTCTATTATTAGCCATTAAAAATGTAATAACCTGACAATTTATTCATTCAACGTGCGAGGCATAAAGACATAGGCATATTTCTGATTACATAAATATTATATCTTTAAACGAGGAGTTCTTTTATATATATAATATATATATTTGGGATCTCGGAAACAGCTCTAACGATTTGGATGAAATTTCGTCTTTAGATAACATTTTGTTTTTTAAGTTTACCTAAATAGGTGTCTAACTTACAAAAACGCCTTAAAAAATTCAGCAATTCTTGTACTTGGTATCTCGAAAACAACTCAAACGCCTTCTCGTAGATGTTTCAGGTAAAAGTGAGCCGACTAATGATAGATAAGTTCTCTTTGGTTATAGCAAGGAACTCTTATATTTATAAACGAATAATTACATGTTTTACAGTACAAAACAATAATAATAATAATAAGTTCTTAGCTAAAAGAAAAAAAAGAAAAAACTTAATAATTTTTAAAAGGAACCCCCTGCTTTAAATTTATTCTAAGATTTAAAATTACCATAAACAATGTAATGACACATTACATCCGTATGATGTTGCAGCCACGTAAGTTTGCTAACGGATTTGTGAGGCTGCAGCTAGATGCAGACAGGTAGCTGTCGCCCACAGCAATGTGGCTACCCCTCGTATTTCCCCTAATCCACTGGACCGCTAGGCGGAAGGGTGGCGTGGGGACTAGTGGGAGGACACTCGGGTGTGCACCTCGTGGCTGTACGCACGGAGTTGGAAGAATACGCGAGTGCGAGTGTGAGTTCGCGCTTCTGCTGGAAGAGTTTTTCCAGTCCGTAGACTGCGTCGACATCTTCCCGTCCTAGCTGCTTGAGGGGGCACTCTACGTCTGTGCTGCGTCGAACGTGAGGCGAACACGACGCCACCCGTGAGCTGATCAGACCACTTCCCGCAGTCGTGTCGTAAGAAGCCCCACCACGGACCTGCCCGCAGCTGCCGTCACAGGAGCAACAAACGGTATTGTGTGTGTTGAGTGCATTCACCTACCGCGTCCACTAGCCCAGTAACGACCCTGATGAACAACAATATATGCCGGACAGTTTACAATAACAAATCACATCTCTTAATCACGTCTAATTAATTAATGCATCCATATAAGTGATCTAATAAATAGTAATTTTAAATTGGTGCCTTGATGATCAATTCAATCCCTCATGAAAAATATTAATTGATAAGTTTTTAATAAATTAAATTAATTAAACATTTTCTGATGTCGCAATTAGCGTGACACTTCAACAAATTATTGATCCTTTAGAGTTATTTGATTTACATGAGAAAACAAAATATTTTTATCTTTTTCATTACACCATAACTTACGTCTGACATTTACCTCATAAGTTTAATAACCTTCGTTATTTCTTTAAATCAGTAGGCTACTTTTATCTGACATTTAACTCTAAGTTACACCTTGTTTACATTTATATATTTTGCTCTATCCCAAAATAGTAACTCTTTAAATTTACAATAAAAATGACATTCATACTTCCCATTCAACAGTAGTCAAATAATCTCAACAAAAAAATAAAATACGAGATCAGCCAACAACCTTTCATTTAATGCTGAAGTATTTAACCAAGAAATTATTATTTAGTTTCTTCCAGCAAGGAAGTAAAAAAAAAAACAACAACAACAACTTTAAGATTCTAGGTTTTTAAAGGTTTTGCTCATTTTAATGTTTTAAGTTCCATTAATCATCACACTCTTATGAGAAACAAGGATGGAGGCGTTCTCCCTTGAGAAGTTGAAACCTTAAGTAGCGCTTCGTATAACAACGTGAAATTTAGGCTTAAAGTGTAAATCCACTCCTGACGACAACTCTGTGCCGTAACGGATAGTTCATCTAGCAGTGAAATGGATTAACTGTTTTCCATTCGAGGTGAATGTTTTTAGGAGCATGTTTTCTTACCGCGTTACCTACGTTGAACTGTATGGCATATTGTGTATAGTATCTTGCAGGTTCACAACCTCGAGCAAGCACCCACTTATTTCAGGATAAATTTCAGTAGGTCCTATGCCCACGGCCAAATTCCCGCATTAAGCTTTCTACGAGACGTCCTTGCGGGCTCTAAAAAGAAGTCCATAGTACTTCAACGACCACTGCTGTCTACATCTACTAACACGTTGAAGGTCACTCTGACTTCCCCACACTAGTTACATACTACCTCGTGATGGATTTTTTGAATGTGTTCCGTTTTGCGAGCTTGTAGAAGACGTCTATGATGACTCATATCTGCGTTACGCCATTCGTAGAAGTATATGAAATAATTGATAGGGAGCAAAGATACAAACGTCTTTTTGTTAAAGCAATATTTGCTTCATTTTAAACTTAGTAGTCAGTTCTGGATTATACTGTAAAATTGAAATAAATATATGTGTGAATATCGATTCAGCAATCTCTGGACGTAGTTTTCATTTCATCGAACTTCTAACCCAGAATTGGCAGTACAAGTGATTAACTCCAGACGGAGTTAGCAGATAATGATTTGATTTTTCAGTTAAAATGCGTTATTCTCCGGAAGACTCCTAATTGGTAAAAGTATGGGGAAAAATCGATATGCAGGAAAATGATTCATTGCAATTAAATTAAATCAAGACTTTTGAACTTCGATTAAGTATTTCATATCAGTTTACATACAGCAAACCAGAAAAATGTTGCGCAGAGAAAACTTGAACATGAGAACTGAAAATATGAATTAGTTTTGAGCGGCGTCTATGTGTGTTATGCGGACTTACCAGGCGCCTGATGCCCTCGAGTTTCCAGCAGCGTTTGACGCCGACTATGAGGTCGCCATTCACTTTATGTAAGTGCTACTACGCAACGCATGACGCGCGCTTTCGTATTTGCAGTCGCCATGTGGAGCCATGCCTCTTTTTACCAGGCACTTCGAGGAATCAGGTCAACAACGAAGAGAGTTCTAGTGTGCCACTCTATCCAGAAAGCAATTTCATTAATAGATACCGATATTATCTGTGCAAAAATGGTTTAGGAGTAAAAGCTGTCAGCTCGTCGATGGCTTCGAATTCTTCGTTTTTTGGGAATAATTCTGTTATAGTGGCATTTTAAAAAAAACTTACACGTAAATAGTGTTACGAAAATTAAACGAGAACATAACGAAAGGTCAAGAACGAAAAACTGGGATTCACATTACCTGCTGCCATCCATTACACAGTATATTAAACTGATATTTCGACGAGATTATGCTGAAACAATTAGTTGTCTTTTTACGTTTAGTCATTATTAGAGCACCGTACCTTCTGAAAGATGGAACTCATTCGGATTAGTTCATTTATCTGAATGTCTGTCTGTCACATTCTCATAACTTTTCAAATCCTTATCATATAAATCTATACTTTTGTTCCTCCTAAACATAATAGTATTAGTCCTATAACATAAAATTTGGAAAAATCATAGGAGGTAAAGGGAAAATATTTCTTTTGGTGACTTCCTAGGAATCAAATGAAAACTGTCAACCCACCAACTCTCAAATCGTTTGGATTTAATTTTTTATACTACAATTCTTCAAGCTATAATTCTCCCTCTATTTCAGAAAATCGGCTGGCCGCGTAGCTGAATCGCAGAACGTCTTTTACTGCAGCCCAGGCGACCAGGTTTCCCCGAAAATCCGACGATTTCCCTCGAAGCTGAACGTTCAACTACACATGGAAAGCCGTTTGCGCATTATGACGGGTACAGCTATAGAGTTTAGAAAGAAAGAAGATGGAACGATCACCTGGTGCTGTCTCAAAGAAAGATCAAAACAATAAATGTAATTAAGTTGTAAATATTTATTATGATGAAGCTTCTTGGCTGATTTTAAACACTTTACTTACTTTTACTTTTTGACGGTGCGGGCCGGTGTCAGGCTGGTGAAAATGGAGAAGCGGTAGGTAGATTGCAGAAATTTCTGGTCCTTTACGACCAAATTTTATTTTTATGTTACTTATTGACTTACAAAAGTGTCTTTCTTCTCTACAAATTCAATTCCAGGTTCATCAGATTTTCTTGAAATCTAAGATTACATTTGTGTTTTACGAAAGCAAAAATAAATTGTAGAGAAAAGGAGTACGTTTATTTTATTGTGTTTGAATATTTATTTTCCATTTCCTGTATATTCGGTCTGGTGACTCACAGTGTTACGGCGCACGACTTGGGTACTTAAGGTCCTCGGTCCAAGTCCCGGGTTCCGTTGTACGAATGTAATTATTACAAGCCTTAAAATTGATGTTCGCCTCAGGCAAAGTTTTAGTGTGATGATGATTTGTCAATACTGCGATCCGTAAATTATAAAGTACACGGGAGAGGGGAGAGTGTGGCCCGACCTTTAAACTGTGCGCGATTGTCGCTGTGCGCGATTGTCACTGTGCGCGATTGTCACGACACCCCTTAGCCTGCTATCCATTGAGTAGTGTGGAGGAAAGGTAAAGAATGGCTGGAGCGTGGCGCTGACTCCGTCACACCCCTTCTAATGCCGAAGGTGGTAATGGGAATGCGGAGCTCTACCTCTATGAAACCTACGGGACGCAACAGAAACCATAGAAACCTCGCGGCACATACTTTTTATTTACGAAGACTATAGAAATAATTTTAAAATATTTGATACACCAGCAGATTTTTCGCTTAAAAGTCATGTCTATAATTCCATAGAGAATTTCATGAATCATACAATAAATACGTCGCGAAACCACCTTTCTTTATTCTCATACTATTTTTAATTGATTTTTTTGTGTTTGATTTGTATTTATATGCTGTTTCCAAACAACTTAATAAACGAATAATGAACTTCGTCTAAAAGTTATTTTTACTGGTTTTTTTTTAATTTTTTTTAGTGATTTTTCGTTTCGTATACGATTTGTGCACATGACTTTGAGCGCGCGAGAGTAACTCTCACTTGACGTTTTTTTAAATCATTCAACCAGTAATGACGCGACAACAAAGTCTAAATATATTTCACCTGATTTTACATTCATGAAAACTGTTTATGACATTCAAATCACTTTTAAAATGTTTTAAACACAAAAACATTATTTTGAGAGAGGTCTTTAACGAATATTAAACAGCGTCAAATAAGTGTGGTGAAGTAAATGAGATATAGGATGAACACAGCGTCGGCTCCCACTGGTTAAAAAGCCACGTCGAAGTATAAAAATCGAATACATTCACAAAGAGCGTATACTATGATTCTTATCAAACCATATATTAACAAGTTCAGACGATAAGAAAGGAAAAAATCGGGCCGGCGCGGCAGAGAAATCGTCGTGTCAGAAGAGTACGTACGCCTCTGCAGCGACTCGACTTAGGCAATGTTTTGGATTTCCCATTACGTCATAACCCAGTCCCGGCCGGTTTAGTGTAATTAGACAAAGTAACAGTGAATGTCTTACACACCTGTCTAAAAACGTAATGCTACATCACAATGACAACGAACCCACGGTCCAACGCGAGGACTCTAAAACACGCTGATCATTTACATAGTGGAGTGTTGGGTGCGAGAGCGCCATCGAGATGACGAATTTGAATGACGCCTCCGTTGTAAAGAGATGGGAACATAAGACTCAGTTCCTTCTCAGACTTACAACATGTGTAACTAAAGCGGTTACACAACAACAGCGAGAAATCACATTAGCTGTGTCATGAGCGACGTCATTATACATCGCAGGTTTCCCGAAATCACTTTAGGCGAATGCGAGATTATTCTTGTAAAAGGCCATGGCCGAGTTCTTTACAATTCCTTGTCTTCACTTCCTTCCTTCTTCACCTCTGCAGCGCTTCTCCTGGGCTTCGCCCGAAGGGAATGAATTCCGTATTCGGGAGGGTGCGGTACAAAGTCGCGTCCAACCATAATGATTTCGGTATTCTCTAGTTTCTCAAAGTTAATCCAGGCGAATGCCAGAATGGTTGTCTCAAAAGGCCATAGCCGAATTCCTCCCCGTTCCTTGCCGTCAGTAATCCCTCGCTTATGTAAAAAAAATAGCAAGATGCATAACAATAGCACGCTTATGCAGCTGTTCATGTTTAATCCTCGTAATTCCATGTCAGATGACGTTACTATCGACTTGAGCTTGGTTAGTGTGACTGCATGCTAAAAACAAAATTTGTTTTGAACCATTTATGTTAATTTGAAAGTGCTACATGATTCAATAGAATACGCCATGTTTCAAATACTGTGAGTGTGTGTTTTCTGATTTAATCGACTTGGACAGTATAAACTCCACGAACACAACTCTTGGCAACATGGAAATAGATTTTGCGACCACTGGAATTACTTCTGTACTGACTTTACAAGTAATAAGTGTTTTCAGGCAGATTATTTCGAGGAAGGAACGTAAGCATAACAACTATGTTTCAGTAAACGACCTGATCGCAATGTTGCTTAGAAATTCTGCACTTTAATGGTAGCAACCAGGGCCGGCGTTAGGGGGGGGGGGGGGGGGTAAGCGGGTCAAAAGTACCCGGGCCCCGCCTGCTGATGGGGGGCCCGATCACCGACTATAGGGGCCCTCAGGCCATGAAGCCAAGAATCCGCCCATTGTCGCCTGGCCATTTTGTAGAGCTAAAAAAAAAAGGTCGCCCATTTTACCCCGGGCCCGAAATTCCTAGCGCCGGCCCTGGTAGCAACCATGGAGGAAGGAAGCAACCAGCAACTCCTTAAGATGAAGATATTTCGCCGCCTGCTACTAGATGACAGCACACGCCGTCGAGCGCGCTGTTGGGTCTCTTGTGGCAATGTTAGATGGCTCTGAATGTCCAGTCGAAATATTTCAACTTGCAACAGGTAGAACACACAGCGACTGCGTTCATAAAACATATTTCCACGTTCCACTTCAATCGCCACCAGTATATTGTAACTCAGTAAGACGATTTTATTTTTTTCAGCAAATAAACTTCTGTCAGAGGAAGTAGGTAGTGTCAGTAGAATATCAGAATTACATTTTTGAAGTGAAGAACCTCTTTCTCTAATGTTTAATTTAAAACAATAAATAAAAAAAATACTAAGTTGATAACTGAGTCCTAATTGTAATTCACCATTTCAGCCTGTTTGAATTTGGATTTGAATTGCAGTCGCTGAAAATTCTGTTTTTATTACTTTCATCATGATATGTCCATGTACTCGATAATTCCAATACTTTTTATAGAATTCTACTATCAGGTTTTTCTCTCTAACTGATGGGATTTTCGTATTCGCTTATTGTTTTTTTTTTAGCCTAACTAAACAGGATCATATGCAACTAACCTTATATTAGTAATTCCAATAAAAAAAATCCATTTGACTATACTCTATTTTCCTGCAAACTTATCTGATTTTGTCTAGGGGAGCGTCCATAAACTACGTAGCTCCATTTTAGCTTCCTGTGTAACCTCGTGCCTTCCACGTAACCACACTAGGCTTTTGCCACTACCACTCCCACCCCACCCCCATTCCGCTTGGCACGAATTTTTTTCTCTCCCCTCCCCCCTCCCCTCCTTATTAATTCCAGAAGCATTTGTACTGGTTTCTCTTGTCAGACTATCGTAAATTGTATAGGGAGATAATTAAATAACGAAAATAAATATTCACATGATGTTATGTATTCTGTACTTTACACCCCTTTCCCAGATGGCCCAGCGTAGCTTTCCAATCAATCCCTCCCGTCTGCCCTCTCCCCTACACTGTGCACGTAGTTTATGGTCGCTCCCTAGTAAAGAGAAGTTCAGTTTAAAAATGTTTTACTTACTTCGCACTAATTTAATATTAAAGAATACAACTTACATTATACAGCATTAAGACGGTCAGTTGCGTGGTTACTTAATAAGATTAAGGATTTACTTTCGGAAGCAGAGTTGGTTACTACCAGAACACAACTATTTTCCACACTTACTTAAGTGCAATAAAAATTCATTTTCTGTTTCTTACGATCTTTTAGTTAACAGAACAGCAAAATATTTTAAAAAAAGAAATCCTATAATGGGTTATCAGTGCCAAGTTACAAGAAATCCATACGTTGGATGAATTGCGAATTTTTCCAGAGGCTAAATAAAGTCTAGTTGGAAAACGAAGAGAGAAAAATAGAATTTGAAGTTGAAGAAGTACAGCAAGTATCATTTCATGATTAAATTTAAACAAACGTAGAAATTCAAAGATTAAAATATCATCTACGTTGTCATATCAAGATCACGAGCATAACTTCTTAATCTTGTTACCAAATAAACATCCAACTATTCCTCTACATAAACTATATCATTTAAGATACTTTCACTAGGAATAAATTGGCGCAAAATATATAGCACTTTTAAAAAATTTAAGATTCATTAGTAGAGATACCAGGACGAAAAAATTCAACTGGAACATTCCACTGTTGCAGTTCATAAACGCTACAGATATAAAAGAAACGACTATCCGACGATGCAGGCGATGAAATAGTGGAAGCTATTACTCAGATATGTCTTGTATTAGCAGTGAGGTGACGTACCGGATAAGGCGCTTAGCTGGAGATGGGAGGTCTCGTTTCCAAAAACCTTTCTCGGGCGGGATTTTCAGTTCCTTAACCCGACCTTCAGCTCTTGAACAGTGTGCTGTGTAACGTGAAGTACTTCAGAACGCATCCGTGGTTCGGATTCCACGTTAAACGGCAAGTAGGATTACCAGGTTAGCTTAAGCAGGCAACGATAGGGGCGAATTCCGCAGCCAATAAAATGCTGTTACCAGGACATACCGGCCACATGAACCAATCCTAGGGACTGGAGGTTTTTGACATGTTAAAGAGAAACGATTATAAAAAAATCAAAGTGTTGGAATATTAACTACTGGATTCTGGGCAGAGGATTTGTGGAAGCATTGTCTGCAGTCTCAGCTAATTTTTCTTAAGAGGTTTTCTCGCGGCAATAAATAAGAGGTTATTTTTAGTGCAGGCATTAAGTTTCCAGTATGTTTATTTCTGTTGTATTTTTTATTTGTGTTTTGAGTAAATAGATTTCCTTATAGCTATCACCGAC
>JARYHS010013630.1:187440636-187502472 GCA_031002005.1 Vandiemenella viatica
CTTGACAAAGGTTTTACTACTGATATCTTAAAGATTGCTGGATTTGACATTGTACCTTATCTTGAAATATTATTTAAATCGAGCCTGGATACTTGCTGCTTACCACACAACTGGAAAAGTACGATAATAGTGCAAGGACGTAAAGGAAGGATGAGAAATAGAGTAGAAAATTATGGACTGATCAGTTTGACATCAGTGGTAGGTAAATTAATGGTGAGATTGATATGCAACCACATCAGAAATATATGTGAGCAGTGTAAGTGGTTTTCAAGTAGGCAACATGACTTAAGGCAACGATATTCTTACAACTCTCAGATGGTGGGACATATGCAAGATATTTCAGATGAAATGGACAAGGGAGGCCAAATTGTTAGTGTAGCACTAGATCTTTCAAAGGCTTTTGACAGAGTGAGCCATAAAATGGTAGTAAATTAGGTAAAAACTATTTGAGTGGATGATAAAGTGATTTACTGGATAGAAGAATTTTTAAAAGGTAGAAAACAGAAAGTTAGAGTAGGAAACGCAGTATCAAAAGAAGTGGAAGTAAAAATGGGAGTGCCACAGGGTAGCGTATTGGGACCATTGCTATTCATTATTGTAATTAATAATTGTGTTGATTGTTTACTATCAGGAATTAGATTGTTTACAGATGATATAATGTAATATAAAAGGATCAAAACAGTAGAGGACTGTAAACCGCTGCAGGGTGATCTGGACAGAATATTTAGTTGGGTTGGTAAATATGGGATGAAGATAAAGTCAAAGAGGAGTCAGCTTATTAGTTACACTTTCTCACACAGCAGATCTAAAATTAATGAAACAGGTGTACTCCCAATATTTTCATTCAGTGATGTCATATGGCATATTTTTTTTGGGGAAACTCTTCACAAAGTAAAAATTGTTTTTATAACACAGAAAAGAGCTATTAGGATGTTATGTACGGTAAAACCAAGAACTTCCTGCAGACCACTTTTTAAAAAACTAAATATTCTTACAACAACTTTGCAGTATACATATTCTCTCATGTGCTTTGTCATAGATTAATTTACCATGTTTACTTCTAATTCACAGGTGCACAATTTCAATACAAGAAACAGAAATAACTTGCAAAAAAATACAAACATCTCTGTCATTAGTACAAAGAGGAGTTAATTATTATGGGGTACATCTATTTAATAAATTTCCCAAGAGTATAAAACAGTTTGCAGATAATAAAGATATATTTTAAGAAAAACTGAGAGTTTATCATACTGGCAACACCTTCTATTCCATTCAAGAATTTGAAAAAAAATAATTAATTGTATTCAATATGACTTTTGCAAAATTCATTTGAAAAAATTATTGTTTATTTTTATTCTCTTTGTAACATATAATTGTTTTTACTATCATTATGACTCATATGTATGTGTATTAACCATGACATGTTTCACATTCAAGAGGACCTTCCTCAGCAGAGATCCATGAAACAAGATTGAAAAATAAAAAAAAAATTTAAAAAATACACAAATAAAAAACTAAAGGTTGATTATGATTAAAAGATGGGGAAAGATTTTCTTGTTGAAGACTTTAAATGTACTAAATATCTTGGCATTACATTTGATAACAAACTTAACTGGGCAGGGACACATTGGTCATGTAGTAAGAAAAGGTTTCAAAATTCTGCACTTGTTGGGGAGAGTGATGAGGGGATATACGACAGAAGTAAAGGAAATGGGCTACAAAACTTTGGTCAGACCATTGCTTGAATATAATAGGGTAGTATGGGACCATATTTTGCGTATGAAATAAAGGAGTTGGAAAGGGTGCCAAAAACGCTGCTAGATTTGTTTCTGGAAATTACCGCAGAATGCAATCAGTAACAGTTATGGTAAAAGAGCTGGTATGGGATTCATTGGAAGACAGGAGGAGGCTGAAGAGGGTCATGGGATGTACAAGTTGTATATTGGTGATGAGGCAAGGAAGGATATTAGTATAAGAATTAAAAGTAATGCATGGAAGGGAAAAGATGACCATGACCACAAGCTGGCACTCGATTTCAGGCACAAGATTGTAGGAAGATTCTCTTTTTTGGGTAAGGGTGTCAGGGATTGGAATAAGTTACCAAGAGAAATGATTTACCAAAAACATTGAAAGAATTTAAAACTAAAATTTGCAGAGGGAAAATGTAGGTGGGTGCAGGAAAGGGGTGTAGGGAAATTGCCACTGGAGCATTCACTCCATCGAAATTTACTTAAATATTAAAGCTTTAACCCCAAAATATTGTGTTTTCTGGGTTTGTGTATTTTTTAGTGTTTCCCTACAGCTTTAGTGAGTGTTTAGTGTATTTCATCTATCCTTTCCATATAAATATTGCGTCACAATTGCCTGTTCGTACTTTCAATTGCAGGCAAATTAACACATAAAATTTTCAGGCCTGTCCATTCAAGAAGTAGAATGTGTGAAATTTCTAGGTTTGTATAAAGATCATAATTTAAATTGTAAGGTACATGTTACTACCATACTAAACAGATCGGGTGCTGCCACATTTGCAATTCATACAGATTGAGCTATAGGTGATCTTCATATGAGGAAACTAGTAATTTTCACTTGTTAAAATTATATGGAATAATATTCTGGTGCAATTCTACTCATAGAGACAAAATGTTCAGAGCCCAAATGTGACTAATAAGATTTATGTCTGGAGTTAAAAATAAAACTTCATGTAGAGAGTTGTTCAAGAAGGTAGAGATCTTAACAATTGGTGGCTGAGTATATATGCATGTTAATGTCCTTTGTAGTCACAAATTATACTTTGAAATAAATAGTAGAATACACAATTATGGCACTAGAAGCAAAAACGATAGTCACAAGGATTACAAGTCGTTGTCATTTGTTCAAAAAGGTGTCCGACATTCAGGAATACATATCTTCAATAAGCTCCCAACACATATTAAATGTCTAGCAGATGATAAGATTAAATTCAGGAAAACACTGAAAGACTATTTAACTGACAACTCCTACTCTGTTAAAGAATTTATTTCTAAGGTATCTACAAAATAGCTGCCAGTAGTTTGTGTAAATGTAGTTGACATAATTAATGTACCATGTATGCTCTGATTGTAAATCTTCTGGTGTATGTATTATTTTGTTGTGCAATTGTTTAACTGTAAAGTGACAACTTTCCACATCCCACAAAGCTACTTTCTTGTATTGGGATCAATGTAAAATAAATGTATTGTATTATATGAAGATGCAGGTTATTCTCCACGGCATAACACTGATTAAAAGCATATACTCCTGTACCCCAAAGTTAAGAGTGAGCTTGATGGTAATTTTTAACACAGCTGCTAATGACATCAATAACCATTTTAAAAATTCTTTCCTTGAATTCAGTTTAAAGTTTCCTTGAAAAGAATGATAAGAGTCCATTAACTTATTCTGGGATGTGAGAATTAAACTTTTAGTAGTTACATTTTGAAATTCACACATGCAACACAACACATTCTATTAGACTACAGGCATGATACTGTCCGTCACAAGGAAATGTGGTCTGTCTATATATAGTCTCGGCTAACCTTGAGCTGGTTTGTTCTGGAATAAAAGGGTGTTGTTTAAGGGAAATACTATTTTCTTGTGAATTACAAAATTCCCACTTCCTCAGTGAACACTATTTTTATTCGAATTTTTCTGAAATTTTAATATGTTACAGTTTAATTTATTTAAATCTTTTCACTAGTAACAAATTTTACTTATTAAGGAGTTATTATTTTATATACACCACACGTGGCGATGTCATCACGCTTCAATACTAAAATTCTGATTTTCTCCCTTTAAATCCCAAATTACTGTTGAACTATTATATTATTATTATTAAATGAATTTTTCTCTCTCATTTAAATCTACTTTTATTGTCCCAGCTCTTTATTGGCAAAACTCGATTTTTTTAGTTTTCTAAAACACATATTTTTAATTCTTCTACAGACTTTATTTTTAGTTATAATGATTCTGTTAATGACAATTTGCTCTCATGGCGAAATTCGAGATATCTCTCTTCATAGATACCCGAGTTTAGTTTTAAGACTTTTGCCTTTGTCCATTCCCACAACCATAGTAAAATACTATTTTTAATTGAAACATTTCTTTAAATAAAAATTTAGAGAATGCAAATGATACCTCAAATTGTTCACAATCTGAAGCTTTATTCATTGAAATGAATGTAGAAAAATCTATTGACATTAGATTTTCATTTTTCTAAACCTTATGTTACCTTATGAGAATGGTTAGAAATCATGTGCTTTATTATTAAGAAAACATTTATAAAAGTTATTTACTATATAAATTATATGTAACTGGCCCCCTTCTAAATGGTTTTGGTGAGATAATAGATATCTGATAGAATGTCTGTCAATTACCATGGAAACTAACCTGAAATCAATGGAATGGGATTGAAACGTATTATAGTTAAAGTTAGTTCAATTGAACTTCCCTGATACCAGCTACTTAAAAAAATTTACAGTGACTTAAACATTTCCACCACTTTTATTTTGACTTTATCTCATTATTTTGTATTTATGTAATGCTACATTGTGAATAGGTAACTACTTTAGGTAAGAACTATTTGCAGTACCTACATGTTAACTGATTGGAACAGTCATAGTGAGCATAGTCAGCTTTTTATTCAACTCCCAATTTCGATCAATGTTAAGTAGATGAACCAAAGACCAATTTAAATGTTCTATGACAAAGTTCATGAGATAAATCTATATATATATATATATACAGACATGTGTTTCCATGTATTTCACTTTTCAGCCACCACTACCTAGCACAGATCACTGGTGTTTGTGTGCGGAAGTAGCATGGAGTTTCCTGTCGTGCACAACATGGGCCGAATGCCAATAGCTGTGGGGATGTGGGAGATATGATGGTTAAAAGTGGTCGATCTATGGCATTTTCATATTTTGACCAAAGACTTGTGTATCCTTATACTTCTCTTTCCTGCCACAACTACATAGGATAGACCATTGATGTTTGTGTGTGGTAAATCTCCCATCATGCACTATGGTGGTTAGATGATGTTAGCTATGGAGGTGTGGGAGATATGTTGGTTGAAAGTGGTCCACCTGCATCACTTTCATATTTCTACCAAAGACGTATGTGTCATGGTGTATCACTTTTCAGCCAAAACAAACTACCGCAGATCACTGGTGTTTGTGTGTGGCAGTAGCACAGAGTCACCAGTCGATAACAACATTGGCAGAATTTTGGTAACTGCAGGAGTGTGGGAGATATGGTAGTTGAAAGTGGCCAATCAAGGATATTTTCATATTTCGACCAAAGACATGTGTCTCCGTATATGTCACTCAACTGCGACAACTACATAGCATAGATCATTGGTGTTTGTGTGTGGTAGTGGTATCGTGTCTCCTATCAAGTACTATCGAGGTTAGATGTTGGTAGTTATGGAGGTGTGGGAGATATGGTGGTTGAAAGTGCTCAACCTGCGTCACTTTCATATTTCTACCAGAGACGTATGTGACATGGTGTATCACTTTTCAGCCAAAACTATATATCGCAGATCAATGGTGTTTGTGTGTGGTTGTAGCACAGAGTCACCCATCGATCACAACGTTGGCCGAATTTCGGTAACTGTGCAAGTGTGGGAGAAATGGCGGTTGAAAGTGCTCGATTATGATATTTTCGTATTTCAACCAATGACGTGTGTCCATATATTTTACCTTGTTGTCTGAGCTACATAGCGCAGATGACTGGTGTTTGTGTGTGGTAATAGCATTGAGTCTCCCATTGTGCACTGTGGTGGTTAGATGTCGGTAGCTGTCAATCCAAATTGTGTACAAACACGAACGAAGTCATGGGCACCAGCTATATATATATATATATATAGTGAGAAGTCATTATAAGAATTTTGAGCTTTTTAAAGAGATGAATACAAGAAGCTGTTGGTTTACTTTACCTTACATCCTAATAGTTCATTTCTGTGATATGAAAACTTTTTTTTTTTTTTGAGAGTTTTCCCAAAAAATTATTCTATATGGCATTACTAAATGAAAATAAGAGGAGTACATTCATTAATTCTAGAACTGGTTTACAATTCATTAGAAGACATGGGGTAGATGGAGAGAAAGCTGGGAATGTAGAAGGCATTTACTGGTGATGAAGCTTATAAAGATATTGACAGACAAATTGAGATTAGTAAGATAATCATAAACTAGTATTTGATTTCAGTAATAAGGGAGCGGTTTCCCAAATCACTCCAGGCAAATGCCGGGATGCTTCCTTCAAAAAGGCCATGGCCAAATTCCTTCCCGTTACTTGCCCCCCATCCTTTACCGTCTCTAAAGACCTCGCTGTTAGAGAGACATTAAGCTAATAAAAAAATAAAATAAGGGAGCGGAGAATTTTCTTTTGTAGGCAAGGGAGTCAGATGTGATAAATTAACATAGAAGAATTTTAAATAATAATTTATTAAATATAAAAGAATGTGAATGTTGAAACAGTACTAAACGAATACAGAAATATAGACTTGAAAATTGCAAAAACGGTGAGTGCACAAATATCCACTGGAGCACATGCTTCATCATAATAAAATTAAAAAATAAAAGAAGTTCTAGAGAGACCATACTTCAAACTACATCTGAATGGCTAGTTCTTCCATATGGAGAGTCCAATTAAAACAATATTATCTGTAGGTAGTGCATTAGATAGGTAGCAAGTTTCATTAGAGTGTAATAGGGGTTTTTAATGAAATATGAATAAAGAAATAATCTTTAAAAGTACTATTGTAAACGGCGGCTGTGGTAGCACAGCGAAGCCAAGCGAAGCTGAAATGCTGACCGAGGTGTCAGCAGAATTGCACATTGCGGACACGCATGACAAGAGGGTATCGAACGGAGTAAGCATGACCAAGTGGAAAAGTGGGTTATCCCGGGAGGTCACCGAATCAAGTCACGTTCGAGAACCTTCGATGCAAAGACAGGAATCACGTGCACGGGTGTGGCTTATGCTATAAAAGCGAGGCGAGGGAGTGCCTTGACCTCAGCAGTCTGGAAGTATACCAACGCAGACACTATGTCGGATTAGGGATCGACGTCGAGAAGCCAGCCGGGTCCGCTCCTTGATGCCAAAGTTAATATGTAAGTCTGCTCTACAGTTTGGTGGAACTAAGCGTCTTGGATACTTTGCTGAGGGGAACCATTTAATACGTGTAACTATCCGATGGCGTTGGCACAATAAATGGGTAACAGCCTTTGAAGACTTTGCCTATTTAGTACTTGGATAGCTAATGCAGTGACCTGGTATTGTAGTCGATGGGCGTAACCAGCCGGAGGTCTACAGATCCAGCCAAGTAAGTGTTTAGTAGAAGGAGTTGCATTTGCCCAAGCCATCCTGGCAACCAATCGACCAAGCCCACAAAACGGTCGGTTACAGAGGTATGGTAAAAGATGATTTTTAATCAAAAAAATTAAATCCATTAATTATTAATAAATCACTGTGAATATCTAGAAGCATTATTTAATGTAAAATATTAATTTGTTCATGACAGAATTTATCATGTGGTGTGTAAATTCTTATTGTTATTGATCTGGAATACAGATAAATTACAAAAGCATGCTCAAGAAAACTTGACACATATATTTGTACACAAGGGAAAAGTGCATCAATAATACAGGTATTACTGGATAAATTTACATTTTTATGATACATATTCACAAAAATTATGTCAGTGACAAAATGAAAACATATTCACTCATCCTTTGTAAGAATTATAAATACACCGATTTTAAAGAAAATGTTTATTATTATGTCTAGAGAAATGCACCAAATTTACTTTTGAATGTTTCTTTCTTGAAGTGTATTAAATACTTAATTATTACATGTTTGAATAGTTTTCATGTAGAGCTTCACATTTATACCATTCCTATCCAATACGTTACGCATGCGACGAACTATTTCTTGTCCTGGGTTTTTAGCACGAGTGAGTAGCCAAGAAAACTCTATAAGGAATCAAGATTCTTCAATAAATATTAATACATTCATCTGTATTAAGTATAATGTAAATAACACAAAGTTCATAATAATATTATTTGTCAAATATTTTCTCATTACTAATGTACACAATGAAAAAGGAAACCAACACCATTGTTGCTAATGCAATATTTCAGTGAAAAACTATTCTCATTTTTCAGCTATCATAATATTCATGTCTTTGAGTTCTATTATTGTTCATAAATACTAAACAAATAAATCATGTGGTGAGTCTCAGTCTGCACACATCTAATTCCCTTGGCATATGTCTTCCTCTAATAATGATTAATGTTAATACCAAAATATTGTAAAGTGTGTTCATAATGGCCTTCCTGATTTCATCTATTCTTCTGAGTTTTCTAAGCAGATTCTGTTATCATATTTCACATTTTTTCAGATGTCATGATTTCAAAAGATTGTTGTTTGTGCAATCAGCTCATAGACTAGTTCAAACAGATCTTTTTAATGATCTATGTCATTCTGACTTTTCCATCTCTATGTGAGTATTAGATCATATTTCCTTTTCACAACTTGTTTACAGTACATAATTCAAACCTCAACATCACATCTCTCCTTGACTGATGGAATTCCAGATCTAATATGTCATGCTACAGAATGAATAAAGATAGTTGGGGAGCAGGGCAGGTGGTGAGAGCTTTGTACAAATGCCAACTTAGAAACAAAAGTCTCAATGGGACCAAGAGATCAGCTACAAAATTCTCAGTTTGTTATGATTGTATGGTATTTATGTCATTTACTATAAGCTCTGATTTACTGTATCTTTACCTATCTTCACACATAACACAATTCAGGGTATTTCTTCTTATTTAATAAAATCAGAAATAATTGACTAAAAATTAGTAAATATACTAATAATACCTTATTGATTCTAGATATTATGTACATAATTTCTAAACAAACATGTAAAACTTAAGTGATTGTAAATTATGCCACAAATTCTATTGTATGCAGAACAAATATGGTACCACAAATCTAACAACTTCAACAACTATTAAACATTGAGAGCTGTCAATGTTTTTTTTCCAATATTACATTTCTGAACTCAGTAAATGAGAATAACCCTTGATAGCAGGCAATATCCCCCCCCCCCCCCACATCGCCTTTATCTGCAATAACCTGTCAAATTATTATTATTAAAAATGTATTAAAGACACATACACACAAATGGCATTGAAAATGCTATTAGCTGATCAAAATAAGGAAGGAGAGGGAATTAAACCCATGACTCGCCAGAAATGGGAGCAGGAGAGCCTTGCAGAACTCTTAGAGAGTAACACTCCACACAATATTTCGGTGCAATTCGTAATCATGTTTAGAGGTGAGACTTATGGCAAGGGAATCAGAAATGTACGCAGTGAAACTCGGCACATTATTGAAGCCAGAGCAGAGGAAGGAAGATATGGCAATGAAGGGAGGAGAAGTTGATACCTGAAGGAAATGACTTACTTAACTTCATAGCATATGGTAAATAAACTCATCACTTGCCAAAGTTGAAAGCAGGAGCACTGTGCTAAACGCACAAAACAAAGGATGAACACAACTGTGCAATATTTTGGTTTAAAATCTTATTCATTCAAAGAAGAAAAGGTCATTTGACAAGGAGGTAGGCACACACTAAGGCTTTGTGTAGTGGGCCTAAGCGTGTGCACACCTCCCTTATCAAACGGACCATTCCTGTCTGCATGAATGAGGTTTTAACTAAAATATTTTCAATTGTGTTCCTCTCAAGTTCTGTTTGTTCATTAATTGAGTGATGGTTTTAATTTTCCTTATAATATGATATTAATTAAGATAGTTCTCTCAGGTTCGACAGCATCATCCAGAGGGAGGCAAAGGGGCTTAAAATCAATTACCATATACAGGTTAAAGTGAATTGTATTAATAGCTATGTCACAAATATGAATTGTGGACATCTTCTTCTTTTTTTTCTCTACTTTTAGGTTAGAATATTATTGGATGAAGTATTACGCAACGTGGTTAACATATAAAAATGTTTTATTATAGGTTATATGTCTAATTAGCTTAAATCATCTTCATAAGTTGACAGTACTTACGAGCATTTGCAATGTCATCAATGCTGGCACAGGACCAGACAACTGCATAATTATTATAATCAGTATCTAAAATCCAATAGGGTGCTTGAAATGGACCTGTAAACATAGATGTATGACATCATGTACCTCAAATTAGGCAACACACGTACACAAATATGAAAATGATTTACAATGTGTAGAAGAAATACAGTAATTAATTTAGATTTTATCTTTTATTTACTAAAAACTGTGTCTAATCCAGATCTACTAGTTTTCTTCTTTCTTACCTTACTGGCTACATTTTCTTTATTACCTTGGTTTCACACTACAATTCTCTGTTCTTGATTTTCACTATCCCCAGTGATAGTTTACTTCATTAATTTTTTTTCCCTTTACATTTTTTAAATAAAAGTCTAATGGTTCCTGTAAGCACAATTTTTCCTTTACAATCCAACACAAATTCCTGAATATCGTATTCCCTGTTTCTGGGTGCCCTCAAAGCTATATTGTATCCCCTTAGTCATTACATTTCAGGTACTTATTCTACAGCATATACTACCTTGTAAATCAACATTCCACATCCCTTATATCCCACCATAGGTTATTTCTACTTCAATAATCACACCTTATACTGAACATTCTAAGCATACATTATAACATATCAGTCCCATCTACATCACTAAAACTTTGCCTTCTATTACTGGACTGAGAAACAGTCACCACTTATTTGTCCAAGAAGCTGTATTGTTTGTAGCTGAAAGCCCATCAAGCAAGCCAGTGACCAGGGCCATATTTAAGCATAGGCTACCTAGGCTGTAACCTAGGGCTCGCACCACAAAGAGGGGCCCCTGCCTGTGCCAGTAGCAGAGTTAAAAAAAAAAAAAAAAAAAAAAAAAAAAAAAAAAAAAAAAAAAAAAAAAAAATTGGGTCGAATTTCGAATTTAAGCATCAATAGCTGGAGGCACGTCCCCCCCCCCCCCTGGTGGTCGGAGGGCCACTGCCAACAGGGGGGCCCGCACCACATGTATAGCCTAGGGGCCCACAAAGCCTAAATGCGGCCCTGCCATTTATACTTCCATCCCCCTACCCAAGCCAAAATGGTGTGAGAACAACCTGCATTTCACCCCATCCGAGACTTTCAACTCTCTACACTCTCAAAAGATGTTAGCTGTATTCTTACGTCAAAATCATTTTTGTAAACACAGATCTGTGTGTTCATTTTACCAGTGTCCGTTAGTTTTATTCATTGTGTGTGGTAATGATGAGGCAGTTCTTAACACAGTATATAGTCAACAAATATTTCAGATAAAAATATTATTGCTGTTACTTATCGTAAATCTTGTGCCCTGTATGTAGCTTTGCCCCACACATCTATTTTTTAACTACACAAACTTTTATTTTAGATTCTCTCGCTGTTTGAGGTAAATACGTAATATAGCACATTCCTTAAGAAATTTGTTCCAGTCCTTTGTTCCCTACCTACAAAATGAAACTCTTCCATTGTCTCTGTCAGAAATCAAATTCTAGTTTAATGTCATTGCCATCTCTTCCCTTTCACATACCACTCCTGATTCTACAACCAATATCCAACCAGCCCACATTATGAAAGTAAACTATATAAACAATCGCCATACTCCTCACTCACCTCCTGTTTTACAATGACTCCCAATCAGCTCCATTATCATAAAGCCACAAGTTATTAATTGTGTTACACTGTAATAATTCCTGCAAATCAGTCTCTTTTGAATCCTTTCCAACTTCTGCATCTAAATCCATAATTCTAATCCCACACTATCCCATCACATTTGTACAAGAATGTAATTAAGGTTTTAAAACCAAGATTCCTCTCTTTTATCATTCATCCCCTTTCCAGCTTCTTCAACAAATGTGGGACTTCAAACCATTTCAGACCATCTCCCCGGAGTTTCCTGTACAACAGATTTTACCAGAAAATGATAAACCAACTTATTTAAATTTTATGTCTTCTATGAAATTACTGATATTCTTCTCCACATTTTATTTAACATCATAGGGGATTAAAAACTTTAAGAGTAATTTAAGATTTTGGGATTGGAAACTATAAATTTATAACTTTTAAATGAAACAATTTTGGGCATAAGTCATGGTGGAACAAAATAATCAGTAAAATAGGGGCTACATAATTTCAAAGTTTCAGGGAGATTGGAATAAGTTGTTAGGCCTTTCTCTATATAAAGAGTCATGGTTTCCTTGTTCAAGGAGCAGTTTTATGCAAGAAACCAAGGCAAGTAGATGTGCATGCTGATTGCTCATAAATTTTCAGGATGTGACAAGTAGTTGATTCAAGTAACAGTCATAAACTAATAGCGGATTTTGTTTTTGTTCTATGATGGATTAGAATTTCACATTTCGGAAACATTGTGAAAGATTTCCAGCTGCATATGGTAGTGTGAGTAATGTCTACCTACAATATTAAAATAAAAGATGTGATAGCTATGATATCTTATCATAGATCAACACGTGGTACCACCATTTGTTAAGAACAGTTTTTTTAAAAGAATATAAACATTTTTATCTCCGAGTGGACTGTTTGATTTCAAATGAACCTAACCATTAACTACTGTGGGATTATTTCAATAGTTTGGCAGCCATTTTCAAGCACCCTTGCAATCTTCATTAATGGTATCAGAACGGTTAATGCTTAGACAATCTATTTCCAAGTGCCAATCTCCAACAGGTTACATGTTATACACAATTTTACATTTAAAGTTCAACATGGCAATGGTTGTTCAAAAACACATCTGTTCTTATCATGAATCACTTTCCAGGTATTCCCAAAAACTAACACAAGCCTTTGTTCTCCACTGCTAGCCTTCTCTCCCAACCCCTGATCAAGACCAAAAGCAAATTTCTTTTGCTACCACCCACTCCATTTCTGCACCTACTAAAGTTGACCACAGCTCCATATTCATCACCAAGTTCTCTCATAGCCTTGAGTTCATTATCCAGATCCTTCACTGTGGGCATGACTTTCTATATTCCTTCCCTGAAATGCACATCCTTCTTCACAGTACGCTATCTACCCTACCCACTGCCCCACGCACATGCTCTGGCAGACCACCCAATCTGAAGAACATCTTGGTCCATGAATACTCTCCTTCTGACTCTCCTAGACTACCACATGCATCCAGCCACCACTATCTAGTTCAATCCTGCTGAAGGGGAAAACCTTCCTATTAATGAATATGCCACCTACCGAGCGTGGTGGTGTAACGGATAGCGTTCTGGCCTCGCATTCGGGAGGATGGCGGTTCGAATCCCCGTCCGGGCATCAAGATTTGGGTTTTCCATGGTTTCCCCAAATCACTCCAGGTGAATGCCGGGATGCTTCCTTCAAAAGGCCATGGCCGAATTCCTTCCCATTCCTTGCCCCCATCCTTTCCCGTCTCTAAAGACCACGTTGTTAAAAAGGGACGTTAAACTGTTACAAAAAAAAAAAAAAAATATGCCACCTGTCCTACTATACACTTCATTTATCAATTTACTTGCCATCACTGCACAACTAACCAACTGTCGATCAAGTTGAATGGCCACAATTTTTTACTGCCAACCTTGACCATTCAGTGGCAGCCCATGACAGCTCATACAACACTGACATCTCAACATTGTCTTACAGTGAGAAATATCAGAGTTTTTCCCTGATGCTACCGCCCACTTAGAACTATGAGAAGGGAACATATCCTTGAACTCAGGCCTCAACCTTCAGATCCATTAAGAGCCAACTGCTAAACCAGACACTTTTTTATTAAAAATATACATTTTTAACCAAATCCAAAATATTTTTTATGTCTTTATTTTGTTAAAAAAACAAATTTCATCCATTTTCTTTTTCTTTTACTAGTCCTATATAATTTATGATTTCCTGTGAAAATTGAGGTCAAGAATTTGGTGAGGAAACCTCGTATCATCATATACCAGTCACGTCCAATCCATCTAAGCCAATGACCTACAATGGAGGCTATTTGCAGCCGTTATCTCAACGGTAACACAGCCCCTATTTGACATTCATGATGGATTGAAGTTTCTGTTGATGAAAGAATTATAGATTTTTTCATATCATTACTGCAGTGTCCACATTTCAAAGCCATAAAGTGCTGAAAAGACAGTTGACAGTTGCTTGGTATACCATGAGTTTAATATGCCATAAAATAAGTCCTAATTTATTGCAGTGACTAATAGCAGAGCACTATTCCAATTCTCCACTTCCTGATCACAACTGTCTTGTTTTCTCAGGATGATTTCAACCTAGGTAAATGGTCTATATGCTCCAGTGGTATACTCAGGATGCTGATGTAATCAAATAGATGGGTTGAGCAAGTAGCTTTGTATTTTTGAATTGATGTTGGGACCAAAAAAATTACAAGAACTATCAACACCTATATTGCTCTCTCAGGATCGCTCCAAGGTATAACAAATGATTTACTTGCTCCAGTGGTATATTTGAGATTATGAAGTTGGACTCTGGAAGGGTAGTCCCAGGAATGAGACGAATAAGCATTTTTATTTTTTGAGAATTGATACTGAGGCCAAAAAGATCACAAGCAGTTTAAAACAGTTGGCTAACTTCTGTAACTCCTTGAGCGTAAGAGCAGATGATTTGGTGTTATCCAAATATTGCATTTCAATAATCCTGGTACTGCTGCATTGTCTTTTAGAGAGAACCATAGCTAAATCAAAAAGACCATAATGAAAGTCTGGGTAGTTTATGGATATTTCATGTTGCATGGCAGTCACATAGAGCACAAAGAGTGTAGAAACATTTACACAAACTTGTTTCAATCCATGCATGAATAGAAATGTAAGATGTTATTTTGGCAAACAACCTGTCCCAGTGTGCAATCATGAACTAATTCCACAAGTCCCCTGGACAGACAAATTGTCTAAGAACCACCCACGCTGCAGAACTTGGAATATAATCAAAGTCCTTTACATATCTTAAAATACTAAAAACAAGAGGTTTCTGTGGCTTTCTACATTTTTTTCCTGAATCTGCCTTACACAAAATAGGACATCAATTGTGGCTCTGTTGGTTCTGGGAGGATTCTCTCCCTGATAACCTTCAGAAGTTTAAGCAAGATTCAGCCAAGGTTACCAGCAGTTGATGGTATTGATATACAATAATAGTAGTTACAGCTGCCATGATGGTCTTTCTTAAATATTACGATTTTTGTGGCATTTTTTAGGTCTACAGGTATTTTCGGGACTTTCCAAAATGAAAGAATGAGTATGAGCAGTCTCATATTTAGGTGTAAACCTCCACTTAGGATTAGCTCTAGAGTGATATTACCTGGTCTAGGATCCTCTATCGGCTTCAGTTTGTTGAGGACTTCATTGCATTCATGAAATGTTGGCAAGATTTCCATCCACAGCTATTGAAGTTTCTGTGGCACATCATGTCCAAACTTTTCAGCATGAAGTGAACTACAGTTTAAAATAGTATAAAAGTGTTCCTCCCAATGTTCCACAATTCTCTGACTGTCTGTTAGGATTGTAGCACTGTTGGCAGTTTTCAGCTATCCTGTGGAAGAGCAAGCTGGTCTCTGAAGCACTTTTATTCCTGTGTAGAAGTTCTTTAGTTGTTGAGCATGAGAAAATCTCTTAAATTCCTTAGGTTTTTGCTGCCACCAGTTGTTCTTTATTTCTCTTATGTGAGTGACACTTCCATCTGAGTTCTTGAAAATAATCGCTCTTTATGTTGGAAGAGTATAGCAAATATAAATGCGCTGCTTGCCATGGTTTACGTGGGAGGACGGTGAAGCCAAACAGAAACATAATATTTCAGGTGACCTCTTAACCAAAGATAAAATAAAGCTCATGGTAATGGTTGCAATCAGTGAATTTACCATGTGCTTCATTTAATTAATGTATTATCTGAAATGATGTGTTAGCTTTATAAAATTAAGAGAAAAAGACTTACCATCATCATTTTATGGCAGCATGGAGGCATAAAAAAAGCATAGTAAATGAAAATATTTCAAACAAGGCTGTTTTCTGTAGTGTTTTAATATGGAAATCACTGAAATTTTTCCTGTTTAGACATAGATAAAGTAAGACCAGGAATAAAGAGAACATATACACCTTTGAACATGATAGTGGCATAATTAGCTAGAGAAAGGGTTATTTCATTTTCAATCTGCACATTGTACTTATTACCATTTGTTTTCTCTGTTTAAGATGATATTATATCATTGTTCTGTGTTACTAAACACAGTAGATTTAGCTGGAAATATTGTTATCACAACTTACCAATACTGGAAAATGTAACGAGCAAGCGTCCATCTGTTGTACCATTAGCCAATCTAGCTTCCCCTTTAATGGTTTGTGTCTTTCCAGTACTGTTCTCAAAAGAAAACGGTAACAAGCAATAAATATGTACTACTTTAACAGGGGAAAATTAAATAAGCATTTTTATTTAATAAAGAAGTTTTAAAAGATCGTATAAAACTGTATTATTTCATTAATATCTAGCTTAAATCTAGTATGGCCATAGTCATTACTGCAATAATAAATTATACTAAATGAGATATTTTCACTTAAGTTGAAATATTATTATTTAAACCTATTTGGTAGGCCTGGATGTCTCCTGCCATATGTCTCAGTGCCAACATGACTAATATCATTAATCAAAATATTGTGAATTAGGTTGTAATTTACTTTTTTTTTTTTTTTTTGTCTGAACCTCCTACCTTCATCTGTGGAAGTGATTGGTTATTTTCCATAACTTATTTTAATTTCTTTTTATTATAAAAGTTGTTTCCCACAACTACTGTGTCTGACAATGTAATAGCTTAAGTAGTGTTTATGACATACCTAATGCAATAGCATTTTTTACTGCAAGTGAACAGAGGTAAAGAAAATGATTAAATTGCCAAAACATTGTTTTTTATATAAACAAAAGTGCATTTCATTTAGAAAACCTCATAACTTATCTCATAAGTTCATAAAAAAAAGTATCAACCAATGAAATCCAGAAAAATATAGCTCTAATAGCCAGTGTCTTCATATCTTTGCCTTTTTCAGATCCTCTGTGATTTCGTCTTCATTCTCAACTATAATTTTCTGATAACCTTCAGGTAATCTCTGTTTTCTAACATAGACATAGAAATTTCTAAATGCATCACTAAGCAGTTCTGTGCACCAATAATATTCTTTATAAATCTATCCTCAGCTTCATTTTTTGTTGCTATTAATTCCTTGTTTAGTTTTTTCAAGTGTTTCCTACTGCCTTGCTGTCTATTACTTTTGTTGTGTTCTCTTCTTACCATCCTTATCAAACTTTTCAGTTCCCAATTACAGTCTGGAGGTTCTGTTCTTCTCATTATTTTTTGTTTGGAATAAATAATTCCTTGCCATTTTTTACTACCCCTTGAAATCTTCCCAGTTCAACTCCAGTGCACTTGAGACTTCCTCCTACTTCCTGAATCTTGCCCTAAAATATTTCTTCAGTTCTGAAATTTATGTTGTTTTTTTTATAATGCTACTTATTTCTCCCTTCAATTTCGGCCATTAGTTTACTGAGTCTTCTTACATCCATTACAACTGCATCATGATCATTTGTTCCTTCAGTTGCTGGATACTCCACAAGGTTATCATCAGGTTTTATTAGGAAGAAATCCAACATGTTTTATTGACTAGTGTTCTGCTCTACCACTTGTGTATAGCCTCATACCTTACCAAGATATTTGCAAATCTCTATTCACTTGTAAATTTATAACCCCATCTACAATGACAATTTTTTCTCACTTCTAAACTCTGAATATGAATTTAGTTTCTTCCTAAGACCCTCACCTTTCTCATTCGTTCTTCTACTACAGTAAGTAGGCAACATTCTGATTTTTTTTTTTTATTTATTTATTGCTCCAGTTTTTATGCCTAGTAAGTCATGGTCATGACCTATCAACACCAGTGTTCTGTAGCAGTCTTTGCTAACCATTATGGGTATCCCTCCACCAATTGCTCCTCTGTCTCTGTGGTACACTTTGTAACCAATGATCATGCATCCGCAATCAGAACACCTATGTTCACTTATTTTAATCCCCTTGATACCTTGATGTTGTCTTTTAATTTAACCACAATTGTAAAATCCTCTGCAAGAATACAAAATAATAACAGAATTGAAAGAGGTAATTTTTTGCGAATTCACTCAGTACAGTAATTACAACTTACTGACAGCTAATTTGTATCCATTCCAGAAGCACTGGATTGTAGACAAAGAAAAGCAGGGTGTACAAAATGAATATTAAAGAAAACAATACAAAATGTTTCATAGATTGCTTAAATAATGAATACTTGTCACAAGTGATCACTTCATAGGGATTCTTTCCTTTCTAAATACATTTCTGACACTTTTGAAAGATGTTTATTAAAAAAAAAAAAAAAAAAAACAAGTTGGCCAGATTTCAAACAATAAAATGTGTAAAGGGTGGCTCACAAAGGATATTAGAGTTTTAGTAAACTTAATTCTAAAATGCTAAGAAATGTAATCAAAAACCTAACGGACAGGTACCAGGGCCGGATTAAGACAGCGTGGGGCCCTTAGCAAATGTGAAGAAGGGGCTCTTGATTTTTGCTGCCGTCCAGGGGAAAATTCTAGAGCTAAAAAAAAAGGTCACCCATCTAGCCTAGATGCGCCGCCCCCCCCCCCCCCCCCACTCCTAGGATGTGCGAGGCCCCCTAGAAGCGCGAGGCTCATAGCATTTGCTACCTCCTGCTATGTGGTTAATCCGGTACTGACAGGTACAGAGAAACTAAATAATTCTAGTGATAAAATTAAAACTATATAGAATATGATAAGATATAAAACAGTAAAATCTGTAAATCACTATAAAGATACAAAAATAAAACAAAATAGTGGTGTATAGTGAAGAAGATGAACTTTATTTAACAAACATTTTATTTCAGTTGTAGAGAAATCAGATATAGAAAAAAATCCCAAGATAGCCTCATAAGGCTTCTTCAGACCAGGGCCGGCACTAGGATTTTCGGACTCCGGGTAAGCATTCTTAGCCCTCCCCCTGGACAAAAAGCACTGCTTTCAACTTTGATCTTTTGTACAAAGTCAGAATACTTTTTTAAAAAGTTTTCAAAATCATACAGCTCTATACCAAAAGTAGTAGGACTGATTTTAAAAAAAAAAAAAAATTATTGAAGATATCTTTACAATTCCTTAATCCTCTTCGAAATAGCACCCTTAGGCAGCTACAAACCAAAAATCACGCTGCTGCCATTGGCCAACAGTTGCCTTCTTCATCCACCCGTCCAATGGAGGCTCGCATGAGCAAATCAAAGATCAAGACAACGATGATCGTGTTTTTTGACCGTCGCGGGGTGATTCATAAGGAGTTCGTTTCCCCTGGGGAATCTGTCAATTCGAACTTTTACGTGCAAGTGTCAGCCCGCCTGTGAGACCGAGTGAATCGCGTCCGACCAGTCATCTCCGCCAACTGGACTCTGCATCACGACAATGCGCCGTGCCAAGGCGCGCCGTCATGAGCCAACTGTTAGCCCGAATTGACATTGCCGCGCTGCTACACCCCGCCTACAGTCCTGATTTGGCTCCATCTGACTTTTCTTACTCACATGGATGAAAAAGCAGCTGAAGGAACAGCGGTTTGACTCGATCCAGGACGTTGAAGCAGCATCGACGAGGGCTCTCAACAGCGTCCCCGAAATTGACTTCTAGAAGGCGTATGGCCAATGGCAGCAGCGTAATTTTTTGCATGTAGCTGCCTAAGGGTACTATTTTGAAGAGGATTAAGGAATTGTAAAGATATCTTCAATGATATTTTTTTTAAAAAAATCAGTCCTACTACTTTTGGTATATACCATGTAGGTGCAGATTTTAACTTCTGTTCAATTTCTACTTAGCTAGGCACCCTGGCTGGTGGGCCCCCTTCAGGCACCCAGGCCCCAGGTACGTTTGCCCCGCTTACTCCCCTCTCCCTAACGCTAGCCCTGCTTCAAACTATTTTCCCAAATAAATTTGTGTGGATGCAATTGTCACCAGTAACAGTACTGCAACACATTCTTCCTGGGTTTGCACCCAGATAGTGTGCTAAGTCCCACTGCTAATTTTTATATTAACCAGCAGTAAGTAGATATCCCGCTCCTTGCAACATATGGCCCTACTCTTGGTTTTGGCGGTATCGATATCACTTAGCGTGTTATTACTACTAGTCAACAAACCACTTTACAAGTTATACATTCTAGCGCAACGGGTATTATCGTCAAATAATTCAATCATTACAGTCATTCATTTGCCAAACTTTATTTTATACTTCAAACACTTGCTACTACAATACACACTTACACAGCCAACACACTCCTATTCATACATTCTCTCTTAGTCCTCTTTCGCCATCTTGACAGCCTCACCCCCACTTCGCCAACCAAAGAGTTGTACCAACCACAAACAATTAAATTATTTTTAAAAAACTTAAAATTACCCCAAATGTCTAAACAAAATACTTATGCTGCGAAGTCTGTTAACCTATTTTATTTACAATTATTTTAATAACAATGATTTTATGAGTGGGATTTCACATATGCCCCCACTTTATAACAAACAAGCACATTTTAACAAAATTGGTTGGCTTGTTATAAAGTTCCAACCTTTTTCACAAATCATTGTTTTTATATACATTTTCCACAATTTTATCCTGTTTTACTCCTGGATCCATAGCAATTATCACTCACTGTCCCTCTAAGTCTGTATTTTTATCAGTCAATGTTACACAATATCACCAGATGTCACAAGAACAGTTCATGGTCACTTATTTCCTGTGACCTTGAACAGTTTCAAGTCTGTTATGTTTCTTAACCCAAATTTTCTACCAGATTTAGGATACACTAACCAGTACGCGTTCCTATGCGGCTTTCCTTCTATCTTAAATGGCCCATGGTAAATATCAAAGAACTTCCTAATCTCTGCGTTTAATTCGCATGATCTTCACCAGTACCAAATCTCCCAAATTAAATTCGACAGGTTTATATCTTCAGTCGTGCCTGTTTCTCCTTTCTTCTGATCTTTTCTTCATTCTTTCCTTTACCTGATTGAATATATCTTCTTGGGATTTCACTTGACTTACTGGAAATTTCACTACTTCGCGTACTAAGTTAGGAGCTTCCTTGTTATACATTATAAAATATGGACTGTAACCCGTGCTTTCACTGGGCATGCTGTTTATTACATCTTCAAAATCAGCTACATATTTTACCCAAGTAGTATGCTTATTGCTGCAGTACGTTCGGAACAACCGACAAATTTCTCTCATAACCCTTTCTGCTGGGTTACTTGCCGATGATACGCAGATATCCTTATGGGCTTTACTTCATTTGTTTCCATGCATTGTACCCATTTTCGAGAGGCAAATTGGCTCCCATTATCCGATAGTATCGCCTTAGGGTATCCCACCTTCTTAAAATAATCCTTTTCCAATCTGTCCACTAATACTTTGCCAGTGGCCTTTCTGATTGCATAAAAACTTACAAATTTCGAAAATACATCCAACATTACAAAAATATAGGCAAATCCACCCTTTGACTTTGGTAATGGTCCATACAAATCCACTGCTACCAATTCCAGTACCTTTTCAGGCAATATACTTTGCTTCAACCCTTTAATAGCTACTGTCGAAATTTTTGTCCTTTGACAACGATCACAACTGGCTATCCTTTGTGCCACTCTCCTCTTCATGTTGTCAAACAGCACTATTTCCCTTAGCTTACGAGTGCATTTAGCTGCTCCATAGTGGCCATAACTTAAGTGTACATAGTCTATAAATACGTCAGCATACTTGGTTGGCCAACATATTTTCCAATCGTCCGAAAACTCATCTGTTCTCCTAAATAGGATTCCATCGTGAACCTTATAATACTTAGGCAACTTCGTATTCGTTGGATCTCCCAGGTTTTGCTTTATCAACTTCAAACATTCGTCTTCATTCTGCCGCCGACTCATATTCTTGGAAATCTCCCTGATACATTTTTCATGCGTTACTCCCTACATGTAAAATATTTTAATTTCCTTCCCAGTTCCGTTACTCTCATACATGTGGCTCGTGCCCAACGGCAGTTGTGATAGTGCATCCGACACTTTATTGTCACTGCCCTTAATATATTTTATGTCAAAATTGAATTGTTGCAAAAATAGAACCCATCGCGTCAAACGGCTGTTCATAAGTTTGCATTCACGCAAAAATTTCAAGGCCTTATGGTCCGTAAACACTATTGTTTTATGGCCCCATAGGTAGAATTTGAATCTTCCAAATCCCCACACAATAGCCAAGGCTTCTTTTCCAGTTATTCCATAGGAGCTCTCATGCATTAAGCACTCGGCTAGCGAATGCAATTGTTCAGCTCTCTTCTTTCCTGTTAACCTCCACTAGTTGAAACAAGTGAACACCTAAACCATAGTCAGAACTATCACTTTCCATGCAAAATGGTAGACTCAAATCCGGGTGATACAATATTTTACTATTCTTTAACTCGTTCTTTAATTTTTTGAAGGCTTGCTGACACTGCTCCGTCCATAACCAAGTTGCATTCTTCTTCCTTAGTTCTATTAAATGCGGGTTATTGAACGATTGATCTCCTACAAATTTCCTGTAAAAACCGCACAAGCCAAAGAATGACTTCAACTGCTTCTTGTTACTTGGAACTGGAAATTCAGCGATGGCTTTTATTTTCTCTGGATCTGGTCATATTCCAGCTGAATCTATTTCATGTCCGAAGAATTTTATCCCTTTCTTCACAAACGTTAGTAGCGTTTGAACAGTCAGCGAGTGCAGTAGCGTATTTTGTTGTTGTTTTTATATCTGTAGTGGTGTGGGTATTTGAATAGTGTAATCTCTGAGTGTTTACATTTTGTAAACAGTGGTCGTTAGTAGCGTTTGAACAGTCAGCGAGTGCAGTAGCGTATTTTGTTGTTGTTTTTATATCTGTAGTGGTGTGGGTATTTGAATAGTGTAATCTCTGAGTATTTACATTTTGTAAACAGTGGTCGTTAGTAGCGTTTGAACAGTCAGCGAGTGCAGTAGCGTATTTTGTTGTTGTTTTTATATCTGTAGTGGTGTTGGTATTTGAATAGTGTAATCTCTGAGTGTTTACATTTTGTAAACAGTGGTCGTTAGTAGCGTTTGAACAGTCAGCGAGTGCAGTAGCGTATTTTGTTGTTGTTTTTATATCTGTAGTGGTGTGGGTATTTGAATAGTGTAATCTCTGAGTGTTTACATTTTGTAAACAGTACTAGTTAGTAGCGTTTGAACAGTTGCCGAGTGCAGTAGCGTATTTTATTGTTATATTTTATCTGTAGTGGTGTGGGGATTTGATTAGTGCAATCTCCGAGTGTATATATTTTGCAGGAAGTACAGGTTATTTCGAGTTTCTGTTCCCTTTTTCTGTACATTTTTTGTTTCCTTTCTTTTTGCGTTTTTCAAAAGCAGTATGTCTAGGGACTGTGATTGCTGTGTGCAGACGCGAGCTGAGGTGGCTGATCTGCGCGCTCAGCTTGCAGCTGTGTTAGCGAAAGTTACGCAGCTGGAAGCTGCCGTAAAAGGCTGCAGCAGATGTGATGTTGGGGAAACTGATATAGCCAAGCCTATCACAGATTCTCCCATATCGACTGTCGTACCTGCAACCCAGGCTGAAGTGTTGGATGCTGTGCCGCGGTCGCCTGTTGGTGACTGGCGTATGGCTTCTAGACTTCGAAGCCGCACACGGGGGCAGTCGAACAGGCTTAAAGGCCAAGACGCTAAACTTGTTCGTCTGTCCAACCGGTTTGATGTATTGTCGGAGACTGACTCAGTCCCACAATTGTCATCCTGCGAGTTGACGGCCCCCCAGCCCGCCAGGTCTGAGCAAACGCAGAAGGGCATTCTGGTAGTTGGGAGCTCTAATGTGAGGCGGTTATTAGAGCCCCTTAGGGAAATGGCGGATTCCTCGGGGAAGAAATCCAACGTCCATTCAGTGTGTATTCCGGGTGGCCTGATCCGAGATGTGGAACAGGCTATCCCGGATGCCATAGAGGGGACAGGGTGTAGCCAACTACAGATTGTGGCTCATGTCGGCACCAATGATGCCTGTCGCCTTGGGTCGGAGGTTATCCTCTCTTCCTTCCGGCGGCTGGCTGAAAGGGTGAACTCTGTGGCCAGTGACCGCAAGATATCGGCAGAGCTAACCATCTGTAGCATCGTAGACAGAGTTGATTGTGGACCTCTGGTTCAGAGCCGTATTGAGGGGCTGAACCAGAGACTACGACGTTTCTGTGATGACATTGGCTGCAGATTTCTCGATCTTCGCCATAGGGTCGAGTCTTGTAGGGTTCCCCTTAATATGTCAGGTGCGCACTACACACGTGAATCGGCTACACGGGTGGCAGGGGCCGTGTGGAATGCACTGTGTGGTTTTTTAGGCTGAGGGAGGAAGACCCGAAACACGAAATTCAGTTACGGGTAACCCAATCAGATACAACACCGGAATGTAGGAGCAACGTAAAAGAATCTCGTCAGTTAAAAGTTCTCGTAATTAACTGTAGAAGCGTTTGTAACAAACAACCGGAACTTGAAAGCGTTATTTGTAGTACAGAAAGTTGGTTGAAACCGGAAATAAGTTCCGCCGAAACTTTTAAAGATAGCATGAACGTTCTTCGTAAAGACAGATTACATTCTCATGGAGGTGGGGTATTTATAGCTGTGAGTAAATTTCTCCCATGTAATGAAATAGACGTCGATACGAACTGTGAAATCATATGGATTAAACTCAACGTTGCTGGGTCAAAACTCATCATAGGTGCCTTCTACCGTCCACCTGATTCGGATATAGCTATCGTCGAGGAGTTGAGAAATAATGTAAATAGTATAGCTAGCCGTTTTAAAGATCATGCTACGATTCTAGGAGGCGACTTCAATCTGCCTTATATTGACTGGCGTAATTACGTTCACATCACAGGTAGCAGGGATAAGGCAGCTTCTGAAGTAATTCTCGATTTGTTGTCAGATAATCATCTCGAGCAGCTAGTTAATGAACCTACGCGGTGTCATAACGGTAGCGAAAACATTTTAGATTTGCTGGTTACCAACAGGCCAGAATTATTCACCGACATTTCAACGACCACAGGAATAAGCGATCACAAAGCGGTAATTGCGACTATCAAATTAATGACCGAGCGAAAAAGGAAAAAAGTGCGGATTGTATACAGATTCAGTAAGGCCTCAAAGGAGTGTTTTAGAACCTACCTGAGGAATAAATACCATAACTTCAAGTCAACAAAGGACACCGTTGAAGAGATGTGGCATCGTTTTATACATATAGTCAGGGAAGGCATGGAAATACATATACCAAAGCGGACAATAAAGGGAGAGGATGATCCACCGTGGTACACATGCGAAGTCAAAAGATTACTCAAAAAACAAAGGAAAATACACGCACGCTCAAGAAGGAAGGGGTGTCGCAGCGATTTAGAAACCTTAGCTGATTTAAGAGGACGTATTAAGAATGTAATGCGCGAGGCCTTTAACGATTTTCACTCCAACTCTCTCTCTAAGAGTCTCACAGAATACCCAAAGAAATTTTGGTCGTATGTACGAAAAGTTAATTGTACCAACAGCAATATTCCAGCACTAATTCGTGAAGGTTCCGAGGTTAATTAAAGCCGCGAAAAAGCTAACGTACTAAATACTGTATTCAAAAATTCATTTACAAATGAACATAAGGATAGTATTCCCGTTTTCCCACGCCGTGGCGAGTCGGTGATTGAATCATTACGAATAGATACTGCAGGTATCGTTAAGCAATTAGAGCTCCTGAAGTGGGGGAAAGCACCGGGCCCGGATGGAATTCCAGTAAGAGTATTTTCAGAGTATGCTGCAGAAATCGGGCCATTTCTGTCTGATATATTCAGTAAATCATTAGAAGAGCGAAAAGTACCTTCAGACTGGAAAATCGCGCAAGTAACTCCGATTTTCAAAAAAGGTGATCGAAGTGATCCTGGGAACTATCGTCCCATATCTATAACATCTGTTTGTAGTAGAGTTATGGAGCATATTATATGCTCGAACATTATGAATTTTCTAGATTATAATAATTTGCTTACAACATATCAACACGGATTTCGGAAGAAAAGATCATGTGAAACACAGCTGGCCCTATTTACACGCGACGTAATGAAAGTTATCGATACAGGTTCACAAGTAGATGCAATTTTTTTAGATTTCCAGAAAGCCTTTGACTCTGTGCCACACAACCGCCTTTTAGCGAAGCTTCGAGCGTACGGTATATCGGATCAGCTTTGTGAATGGATAAAGGATTTTCTAACTGGTCGGTCGCAGTATGTTGTCGTTGAAGGAGAAAGTTCTTCTAATCTAGATGTTACATCGGGTGTACCTCAAGGAAGTGTAATAGGACCACTTCTTTTCTTAATTTTTATAAACGATCTCGGAGACAAAGTGAAAAGCCTTTTTAGATTGTTTGCTGATGATGCGGTTATTTATAGGGAAGTAAGAACTTTGGCCGATTGCTTAGAAATTCAGCGCTGATCTGGATATTATTTTGGCTTGGTGCGCTGAGTGGCAACTTACTCTAAACTTGTAAAAAGTGCAAGACAATGAGCATAACTAACAAAAAGAATCCAATTGTTCAGAAATACGAGTTAAACAATACAGTTATTGATATGGTCGATTCTATGAAATATTTGGGAGTAACAGTACAAAGGAACATGAAATGGGACATACACATTCAATTCGTTAGTAGGTAGAGCAAATTCTAGGCTGCGATTCATAGGTCGAATCTTGAAAAATTGTAATGAACAAACAAAGGAGATAGCGTACAAATCTCTTGTGCGTCCACATTTGGATTATTGTTGTGCCATTTGGGACCCGTTTCGTAAGGGATTGATCGAAAGTATAGAGAAAGTACAGAGAAGAGCCGCTCGATTCGTGACTGCTTGCTACAGTCCTTATGAAAGCGCCACTGAACTGATTAGTAGACTAGGCTTGGAGTCTCTGGTAGATAGACGACACACGTTTCGTTTAAACTTATTGGTAGAACATGCGTACTCCCACTTTCACTTATGAGTGTAGTGAAATACTTCTTCCACCAACCTATTTGAGTCGGAATGACAGGAAAGATAAAATTAGAGAAATAAGGTGCCGGCACTGATTCTTATATGAATTCTTTTTTCCCTCGTACCATTAGGGATTGGAAATGCACAGCAAAGAGATTAGCTTTGGTGCTGAGCACCCTCTGCCACCCACAATTATGTGAATTGCAGAGTATATATGTAGATATAGATGTAGACTCACACTTAGCCAATTTTAATGTCATGCCCCTCTTTGCAAGGCTGCTAACACTTCTTCTAGAATTTCACAACGTTCTTCCCAAGTGCAAGTGCTGATCAATATGTCATCAACATAAACGGATAACTTGCTCAGCAAACTATCTCCTAACACTTGATCCAAAGCTCTTATAAACACAGAGACAGAAACATTCAGTCCAAACGGAACTACTCTGTACTGATAACATCTACCTCCATACAAAAATGCGGTGTACTTCCTCGATTCTTGTGCTAATGGGATCTGCCAATATCCGGCGGTCAAGTCCAAACTCGTCATCTACTTCACACCGTAAAATTTCTGTAACATTTCCTCAAGGTTTTCTGGCCGATCGGCTTCTCTGTACACAATTTTGTTCAAGGTCCTGGAGTCTAACGCTAATCTCACTGATCCATCTTTCTTCCCCACTACTTTTAAGGGATTGTTGTTCTGGCTGCTACACCGTTTGATTATGCCCCAACGAATCATTTTATCAATTTCCTGCTCTACAGCTTTCTTCTTCGCAATGGTATGGGGTATGGTTTCACAAAAAAGGGGTGTGAGGCTTTATCTTCAAAATACATTCATAATTCTTCACTATTCCAGGACAGTCAGAAAATACATCCTCATATCGTCTTAAAATTCTTTTCAAATCTTCTTTTTGTTCACAAGTTATTCGATTCAACACTTCAATATCCATTATATCATTAATTCCATCAACGCTTCTGTCTCTTCCTTCTTCTCCCATCTCTAGGTCATCTACCTCCTCTGCTTCTGTCATTACTTCATACACCGCTCGTATTCTTATATCACTCCCTACATTCTTCGCGGTTGCCGATCCGCTACCAAACTTAATTTTATAGTTCTCATCATTTTTCCATACATCCATTTCTCCTTTGTAGCAATCAATTAAAGCCTTAAATTTGCTGAGCCAATCCATTCCCAAAATACAGTTGATACTAAGATCGGGTACAACCATGCATGTGTGTTCCATTGCGACTCCATCTATTTCCAATTCTAATAATATCTGAACCTTCACTCTTCTGCTTAACTTTCCAGTGGCATCAATAACTTGTACTTTACACACCGGCATTTCGGTAATTTTATTGTCTTTCATTATACGGGCATATAACTTATGTGATATGGCTGTCAACTCACTACCAGTATCCGCTAATGCTTCACTGTTCAATCCAAAGAGCTTCACAAAAAACATCGGATGCCTCACTTCCTCCTTTAAAAACTCTTCTTGCAATAAGTCCCTCTCAAGTTCTTACTGTGACCACTTCAACAATTCTACCTTACTTCCATCTTTTAGGCACAACTGTTGTAAATCTAATTCTCTGCTACTACATTGGCTATTGTCTTCCGTGTTCCATCTACTGTTGTTTCCTACTAGATCTCTTTCTTCTTCTGTTTACCAGACAAATTATTGACCACATTGGATTCACTGTTTCCCACAACTAAGCTCATATCATGACCACATTCTTCTGAAACTCGAACATTTGCCCCATCTAGCATTATACTTTCTTCTTCATCATTGACGGCGTATTTCTTCACCAAGAAAAATCTCACTTCTTCGGTTTCATCATTGTTTAATATTCCATTTTCTTCTACTACTTTACTATTTTCTTCCTCTTCGCTACAAGAATCTTTATCGCTGAATAATTTCTCACTTCTTTCTTCTTCGTTGTCATTAATACTTTCACTATCCACTGATGTAGTTTCATACAGATCTTCATTCACCTTTTCTGATATAAGCTCATTTGGTAACATTTCTTCCTCTGCAGTGTGTTTCCTTATATTCTCCTCACAGTTCTTTTGATTACCATGATTTCCCACGTCGATTCTAGCCAATTCTTGTATTTCCTCTTCGTGCCAATTATATTTACACATCCTTGTAATGTTCTGCGGCTCCACCTCATTTAACAACTTCAAACATTCCCACCATTTTAGCGGCTCCTCCTCCTCAAAAACTCGGACATCCTCTTCTTCTTTTGTTCTCTCTTGATTATACGTTCCATTCTCGTAGTTCACATTTTGCACATAACATTCAGTTGTTTTCTCCCGTATGCTTTCATTTCTACATTGATTATTATTGTCGTCATCCCGGTCGGTCATATTCTCTCGATCCTTTGGTCCTGTTTTGACTTCTTCCGCTACTGTTCGGACCGCCCGAGTTGCGGCACTGAGTTTCCCATCATTCGCCCAGGATCATGATGCCTTACTTCTTCCCTTCTTACTGCCTGGTCATTGTTGTGATGCGACCACTGATTGTCATGGCTCCTGTCTTCATATTCTCTTCTCCTATTATCACCCGAATTCCGGTTGAACTGATCTCCTTGGTTATATCCGTTCATTCGGCCTCTGTCTCTCGTAAAATTATCTTGCGACGGCACTTGATTTGCCCTGTTATAATTTCGGAAATCATTCCTTCTATCATCCCCCGGACCATGATCATTTGTACTACTCCAACGATCTAATCTTTCAACTGCTTCGAGAAATTCTTCTACACTATTCCACTGATTTATTATAAGCTTCTCTTGAACAGGTCTGGGCAACTTTTGCAATAACACTTCTATCTTTTCATCATCATTTATTTCTTGGTCCAGATAACGTAGTTCCTTCATAACTGTTTCACAAAAGTATTTCATACTACCATCATGCCTACTGTAATAACGACAATTCCAAAAATCCCTTCTCACTCTTCTTTGCTTCCGCTGTGACCAATACTTGCTCAAAAATAATCTAAAAAATTCTTCATAGTTGTTACACTCCTCAGCACGCTCGCAACTCCATGCAAAAGCATCCCCTCGTAAGATGTTTTTAATATATCTTATTTTGTCAACATCAGACCACTCACAAGGTAAACCATTCGTATAAACTCTAACAAATTCTACAGGATGCACACCTCTTTCGGGTTCAAATTTCACTTCCGGCAACTTAAAATGATTCGTAACGATGTTACCGCTTCCCATAGTAGTCACACCTCGCCGTTCCGCTTCCTCGACTCTTTGAGTTAATTGTAATATCTCTTCTCTCACATCTTCTTTAACTACATCGACCTGGTTAGCTACTTCCGCCACCTTACAAGTCAGTCCTTTTGCCTCCTTGTCCATAACCATTAGTCTCTCTCCTAATCGAGAAATACTTTTGGAGTTAGTTTCCGCCTTCTCTTTCAACTCTTCAATCCCTTTAGCACATTCCCTCTGATTTTCATATAATATTTTATTTTCTTCCCGCATGGCCATTTGCTCTTCTTGTATTATATTACTACTTTTCTTCACTTCCTCCTCAACCTTTTTTTGCACTAAACATTCTACACTCTTTTTAGTAGTCTCCACATGCTTTTCCACATAATCATACACCATCATTATTACCTTTTCCATTCTCAAATCGATATCCTCTTTTAATATTTGTTTCATATTTTCTATCTTCTTGTCACACCTGTCTTCTGATTGCCGAATACACTCGTCCATTTTCAACAACATATCCTGCTTCATCATTCGCATTTCGTCTGAAATTCGTTCACAATTATCGGCTGTTCGTTTGATTCTTCTCTCATTTCTTCTTTCATCCTCTGACTTAATACAATTTTTTCTTGCATTTTTTCTGCTGTTTTCTGACTTAATTCAATTTTTCTTTTCATACGCTCCATTAAAGAAATTAACATTGATACTTCGCCACCTTTCTGTTTTTGGGCATCAATTATTTCATTACCTCACTCTTTTTCTCGTATTTTAACTTGATCGACTGGTACTGGTGTAAACGTAACATTTGTCATGAAATTCTCTGAATCAGGGTCACCGATATAGCTGCTTTTAATATCTACACTAACATCACCACTGGTCAACGATTCAAATCCGCTTCCCCCCACGCGGTCAGAGATATCAACACTACTAACTTCTGCTACACTATGTACGCTAATTCCATTTCCCTCCCTTACAGTCGAGTGTTCACCGAAACCAGAGTCTTCATTGTTGACATTAACATTATCATTATTATCCCCCTCTTTAATATTAAATCCAGCATTGTGGTTGACTAATTTTTCACTAATTGTCGCCATGTTAATAACAAATTTACATAAAACACAGTACCACGGGATAAGTCTGCTATAAAATTATTCCGCCAAATCACACGACAATATTACACATACAAAATCACTTCACAATTACACAACGCCGTTTTGCAACGAAGCTAGACTTTCAAACAGGTACAGAAACCCATTCCAGAATTACTTACTGTGCCAAAAGAATAGCTGCACTCCTGTAAAAATAAATTTTGCAACAGAAAATATACACGTTATAACATCGAAAGTTAAAATAGCTGGCCTACATGCATATACATACACTGCTTTATATTGGTTTACTTAATTTTAAAAAAACCTTCCCCACTGTATTTAATGACTTTCTTTATTACCTTAACTAAGACTTTCACAGCATGTAAATTTTTTACGGACCAAAATTATTCTTACGACAATTTTCACAGATTTTAAACTTTCAATTCTTACAAACAGTACTCCGTTACTTTATACTTGTTTTCAAACAGTTCTGCTTAATTCAACCGTTCATTTGCTCATATTTACACCACTTATTTTTTTCAATCAAGTAACAAAATTGTTCCGCAAAAGTTACAACGTTAATTGTTGTTAGTCTTTTCTGTAATTACTGCTACTTTGATTACGCTGAAATTCTTCCAAGAAAATTAAATTGTCTTTTGTACTTGCCACATCTGCGCCGTTATTTCTTCTTTCTTCAAATTACCTGCTACCAGTCATCGATGTTTATCTCACGGCGTCTGCTTCCGATGAAATTATTCCAGCTCGTAAGCAATGCAATACATTGCCTAATCCTGGCTTAAGGGTCTCCAATTTGCTAAGTCCAACTGCTAATTTTTATATTAACCAGCAGTAAGTAGATATCCCGCTCCTTGCAACATATGGCCCTACTCTTGGTTTTGGCGGTAGCGATATCACTTAGCGTGTTATTACTACTAGTCAACAAACCACTTTACAAGTTATACATTTTAGCGCAACTGGTATTATCGTCAAATAATTCAATCATTACAGTAATTCATTTGCCAAACTTTATTTTATACTTCAAATACTTGCTACTACAGTACACTACCAACACACTCCTATTCATACATTCTCTCTTAGTCCTCTTTCGCCATCTTGACAACCTCACCCCCACTCCGCCAACCAAAGAGTTGTACCAACCACAAACAATTAAATTATTAAAAAAAAACTTAAAATTACCCTAAATGTCTAAACAAACTACTTATGCTTATGCCTAATTGATTTACAATTATTTTTATAACAATGATTTTGTGAGTGGGATCTCACAAGTGTCATAAAAAGATAACAAAGTCCTCTGCTGCTTCATCAGGTTTCTTGCTATCGAGAATCAGACATCAGTGAGTGGAACCTGATAAAGCCAAGAGAAGAAGTCGTCAAAACGTTGTCATCTTTTTATGACACTATCCGGCTGCTGGTCCGGGAATATATTGCATTTACACGCCGGTGAAATCCCTGTTCACATGTTAGTAACAGTACTTACAGTAAATTTGTCATGGTGTTCTCGACTCCGACAACGCCATTTCCTTCGTTAGTGTAGACTGCCGTGACACAGTTACCACCCAGCTCGAAGATGGCGAAATAACGCTCCTGTTCGTACCACTTGCCTAGGTACTGCAAACAACAGATTATTTAATGTCACCTCGCCTTAAACTGGTTGACAAAAAAGTGAAACATATAAATATAATAATACAGTAACTGGTAAAAGCTATGTATGAAAAAGATAATTTTGAATAAATGATTTTGGCTTACTGTTAATAAGCTACATAGAAGTATTCAACTGTTACAATTTTTGTCGGTCTATCTGTTGCGCTGAATCCGTTTCGCGCAAAAACTAACGGACCGATTTTACTGACAAACAAACAAAAAAACTTTCGGCGGATATCTGGGTATCCAACGTGCGTTCTAAGACAATTGAGACATGCTAATTCAGAATATGCAAACCGTTTGTCTCTATCACCCACCGTTCTTGACATATAACATATTAACCAATTATCGATGTTTAACATAGAACCATTACAAATAACTCACAGACAGAAAGTTTCAGAAGAGCACTTATTACTTCATGTAGTACTAATGAACACATACTATATAGGTCGATCTAGTTGAAGGTGTAATACTTATATAAAATGCATACATATAAAATAAACATCCATATTTTACGGTGAGTTCGGTTTGAATTTGTTAGCTGTAGACTTGCGTTTGTGCAGAGCATTTGGCATCTCGCCAAACATTGCTGCACTCCATCGACCCTGATAGTGTGACTCCATCACCGAGATGTCCTGATGAAACCGTTCGTCACTGACAGAAGCAAGGTTCTCGGGAAAGAAATCGAGAGTCGAGGAGATGAATTGCCTTCACGAAGTTCTTCATGAGCCCCAGCTTTATATGAAGTGGAGGCATGATAGCTTTGTCACGCTCAACCGCGTAAGTTGCACGCACATCTCAAACAGATGTACTGCGGTGCCCATGACTTACCACTATCCAACTTCGAATCAAAGTATGGTTCATATGCTCTATTCAGAAACGGTGTAAAAGTTTTCTGATGGGATTTGTCTGTCAGATAGCCACACACATAGCAAAACAAATCTGGTGAATTTTTTTCTCAGAAAATAAAAAATAAACAAATTAAATAACGGTACTGCGGTCTCAAAAATATTTCCCTGTATTATGTTAAGTGTAACTGTATTCAAAATAGATTAAAACACCAATTAAGTTGCATTACAAATAACGAAAACCGACAAAATCATATTCGACGAAAGGTGTTCCATTAAAATAAGTATTTTTTTTTATATATCTTCGAAACCTGACGTGATACAGCAGAACGGTTTTCAGATTTGAAATCAGCACTTAAAACTGCATTATAAAATGTAAACATGATGTCAGATATCTACAGCTTGTTGGTATGTGTTTTCTTTGCGTTTTAAACACAGTAGAGTCCATGATTCCAGGAGTAAATTAAAGTCTGTTCATCTTTCTTGCAATGTCTACAAGTGAGAATTTAAAAAATAAAAAAAAATGTGCTTAAATTTAATTTTTTCATGATACCTATATGTTATTGTTTAATGCCTGGAAAAAGCCGATAAGAGCAAACCTTTCTGCCTGGCTCTCGGCTGGGGGAATGAACAATAAATATATATATATATATATATATATATATATATATATATATATATATATATATATATATTCGAGCAGTATCCTAGGAGATATTGCTAATATGTTCTGGATAAGAACTACTGTTAGCAAAAGGCTGATTTATCAGCACTTTTCATTACTATATGTTATATCTGCTTTCTACTCACGTTTACCTGCTACGCTAGACCTTTTTTTTCCGTTAGCGATTATTTTTATCCGTTTGCTGTATACATTCCATATTAATGCCAAAATCCAGCAAAAGCTGCTACCAACAAAATCATTTTGTCCGAATTTTTTTGAAATAAAGTGGAATATATATCGATAAACACTGTGGATAGACTAATCAAAATGACGCCAGCAATTTCGTGGTAGAATTACTAAAGCAGCAGAAGTCCCGGCGCCTTTTGCTCGTAGTTCTGAAGTTATCTCGAAGTTTGAAGAGTCGTTTTCTATCCAAATAACCGACTTGACAGTAAAGTCTGCACATTAATAGTCCACAGGAACGTAGTAGCAAGCTACAGTAGATTTAGAATAAGCGCGGCTATTGGAGCTTGATAGCCTACACACCAAGCTAAAAAAAAACTTGCACAAATGAGCGGTTCCATGGTGTCTTAAAACGTTTAGAACAGTTATTGAAATTTAGGTCTGAACTAGTATAACATATTGCCGGTAGTTCTCGTTCGCAGGTTATTGGAACGCTTTATCCAAAATTAATGGAAATTCGTTTAAAACTTCAATTAAGCATGGTGAGTCGAAGAGCCATTATAACAATATTTCCCACGAATGCTGAAGGAATTAAAATTAAAATTCGTAAAAGGCAAAAGTATATGGGTGGAGATATTTAGCACTTAAAGCGTATGAGGTAATAATAATAATAAAGAAAGGGGTAACTAGATGACTAGGGAAATTACCACCGGAGCATGAGTTCCTTCATAATTAAAAATTCATTTCAATTCAACTTAATATCGTAAATAACTTAAACACACTGGAAATTTAGGACATAAATCATGAAAGAGATGCAGTATTTTACGGTATCTCGAACAGCACAGCACAACTGAACGCAAATGGAACGTCAGTAATGCAGATTGGCAGCTCTTCTGCCGTTCCGTATCACTGGAACCCTGTGTGAGTATACAGGACAAGGTGAATCACTTCACTGAAGTGATTCACAGTGCAGCTGACGTTTCCATACCGATAAGCTCCGGAACGCTGCGAAGGACGACCGTCCCCTGGTGGAACGGTGAATGTCGTTCCGCTATCCAGGGTCGTAGAAGGGCGTTGCGTCGCTTTAGGTTGTACCCAACACCTGACAACCTGGCAGCGTTCCGTATTGCCAGAGCTAAGGCGCGTCGAGTTATTAAGGAGAGCAAGAAAATGTCATGGCAGAACTTTGTGAGCACTATCAATCGTTCCACAAGTTCATCAAAAGTATGGGAGTCAATCCGCCGTATATCTGGAAGGTGCTCTCGCACACCAGTATCTGGGTTACTGGATCAGGGACGTGTAGTTACTGACGAACGAAGCATAGCGCAGCTGTTGGCAGAGAACTTTTCTACCATCACCTCCTCTGCCAATTTCGATCCTCGGTTCCAGCAACGTAGGATTGCTGCCGAGAGGCGCGTGCTGTGCTTTGATTCGTCGGGTACAGAGGCATATAACAGCCCATTTTCATCTTGGGAGCTGGAGTCGTCCTTAAACAGAGCTAAAGACACCGCCCCAGGGCCTGATATGATCCAGTACCAGATGCTGAGGCATCTTAGTGAAGATGCTAAAGAGTACCTTTTAGATATTTTTAATCATATTTGGACCGGAGGACACTTCCCCGACTAGTGGAAAGAAGCAACGCTTATCCTATTTTAAAGCCTGGTAAGGACAAGTTGTTGCCAGGTAGCTATCGTAGCATCGCCCTTACGAGCTGCGTGGGCAAGACACTGGAGAGGATGGTCAATCGCCGCCTCGTCTGGTGTCTTGAATCCCGCAATCTGTTGAGCCGCTTTCAGTGCGGATTCAGAAAGTCCCGTTCCACCTTGGACAACCTGATCCTACTGGAGGCGGCAGTAGAAGATGCGTTTATTCGCAGCCAACATCTTGTAGGTGTCTTTTTTGATATTGCAAAGGCCTACGATACTACCTGGAGACATTTTATTTTAAAGCAATTACATGATTGGGGATTCAGGGGTAACCTGTCCCGTTTTTTTAAATCATTTTTATCTGGTCGTTGCTTCCGGTACCGAGTCGGTAGTGAAGTGTCAGATCTTTTTATTCAGGAAAACGGTGTTCCTCAAGGGTCAGTTCTAGTGTCACACTTTTTGCCATAGCAATAAATAGCATTTCATTCGTTATAAGGAGGCCCATCCGGTTCTCCTTATATGTTTACGACTTTTTAATTTTTATTGCATCGTCTAGCCTGAGAAGCGCTGAACGACAGCTGCAACTCGCGCTGAACAGGCTGGACGAATGGTACGTACACACTGGCTTCCGTTTCTCTGCTGAGAAAACCCGGTGTGTACTTTTTAGTCGCAGTAGAGCACAACCTCATCTCATCTTGAGGAACACCGTTTTCAGTTTTAGTGAAACTGTTATATTTCTCGGCTTCATTTACGACAGTAAGCTTACTTGGCTGCCACATCTCAAAGATGTTAAAGGCAGAGCCCTGAAAGCCCTTGATGTTTTAAAGTGTCTGTGTGGCAGGTCGTGGGGCGATGACCGTTCCTGCCTGCTACAGTTTTATAGAGCCTTTGTATGGTCGCGGTTGGAGTATGATTGTATTGTCTACGGTTCGGCACGGGATTGTTATCACCGTATACTGGATAGTGTCTACCATGCAGGAATTCGTCTCGCCACAGGTGCATACCGCACCAGTCCTATACCCAGCATTTGTGCTGAGTCTGGCGAGCCGCCACTCTCCATCCGACGGCGTCTCCTCATGGTGCGACACTATATGCATATTACCGCAACTCCTGGGAGTCCCGTGTACGACGTAGTTATTCACTCTAATGATGAACGGTTTTACACCAACCGCCAAAGAGCCACCAGACCGTTCAGCTTCCGTACAAAGGCTATTTTAGAGGAATATGGGTTTGAGATGCCCTCTCTTATTCACCAGGGTTGGAGCAAATCTCCTCCCTGGCTTTTAAAGAGGCCCAGAATTATTTTAGATCTGTCACGGTACAGTAAGCTGTTTACCGCTGACAGGGTATTTATCAGTCTTTTTAGTGATGTTTTAAATCAGTTTCACGATTTTACCCCGGTGTATACGGATGGTTCTAAGCAGGCTAACGAAGTAGGTTGCTCTGTAGTGTTCCCTCTAGTGATTTACACATTCAAGCTAAACAGCATGTGCAGCATATACACTGCAGAGTGTTACAACTTGTTTAAGTCGTTCCAGCATATGAAAGTAAGTAGGGGCCAAAAATATATCATATGCTGTGATTCCCTCAGCTGCATCCAGGCCTTGGGAAGCATGTACCCAGCATATCGTCTTGTCCAAGACCTACAGGACCCCCTCCGATCCCTCCAATCTTCTGGGAAGGAGGTCTTATTCTGCTGGGTACCTGGCCATGTGGGAATCAGGGGGAACGAGGCATCTGATGAAGCTGCCAAGTTAGCCTGCAACAAGGTCAGAGTTGACTTTCAACCGGTCCCAAAGTAGTGTTGCAAATTGAAAAAAAAATGTTTTTTTCAGCTTTGTGAAAAAAAACATAAAAAAAAACCTAACATCCGTGTTTTTTTTCTAATTTTTTTTTTTCAGAAAACAATATATTTGATAAATTATAGTTTTATTTAAGGAACTTCCATTTTACAAGGGTGTTTTAAATCTTATGAATCATATTATGTCTCATATAATGATTCATAAGTGTATGTGTATAGGTAACATAATTTTATTCATCCTCTATGTCAGTACCACATTCACTAGTATCAGCACTACCAACACTAGTTCAGTCGGTGTCGGAATTTTGTCTCTTCTTCTGTCTCCTCTAGATCCATAACTTCAGAAATAGTTAGTTGAATTTTCTTTTACTGGTTGTTCTTGTATTGTACGCAAAAGATTTTGAGATTGCAATTTTAAATTGTCAGCAAAGTACACACTGTGCATAAAGACTGCGCCAATAGTTCTGTATTACGGTCTTTTAAGTTTGAATTTAACTCTATTATCATACAAAATAAGAGCTTTACTTCTTTTCAATGGTTGGTTTACACCAACGGTTGCAAGGAAACGATTCATAATTACTGACAATTTAATGAGTCAGTAGGACTATACTCTGAGAGTTTAACAAGTATACGAATAAGGAAAGCATAATAAGTAATAAAAAGAGGCAAAAAACCGTAGATAAATTTTAAATTCCTAATGTTTTTAAAAGATCTGTAGGTCTACAGATAAATTTGTAGGGCTGGCAGCACTATTTCAAATAGCAAGTATCAATCCTAACAATGGGGAATGGGGATTCCTTCTCTCGCAACCTAGTCTCTTCGGGAAATCCCCGTTCATAAAAGAAAATTTCAGTCAATGTTGCCAATATTTTCGTAATTTTTTTTTCCTACTGAACCAGAAAAATATAGTAGATTTTAAACTAAGATAAGTACTTAGAATAAACTCTAAAACAGTCATTTTAAACGATAACTGCCTTACAAATTTGAGATTTAGTAGTTGTGAAAAAAAGTGCCCCAGAAAAAAAAAACGTTTTTTTTCATTTTTTTTTTTTTTTTTTCAAGCCAGAAAAAAAAAGTTTTTTTACAACACTATCCCAAAGTTTGACCTTGCCTCGGCGGGGAAAAGATTTGTTCTTGACATTTGGCATAGGCAATGGCTGGAGGTAGAGCAGCTTCTTCCAGCGGGCGAGGAGGGATGAGGTTCTCCTTACTCGCCTCCGAATAGGGCACTGTCCTCTGACACACAGCTTTCTTCTCCGCCGGGAGGACCCACCGGAATGTGATGCTTGTGGCGTTCCTTTGACGGTATGCAACATTTTAATAGACTGTGTATTGCTTTTAGACTTAAGGGCAGACGTTGGCTTGGCCAACGATCTGTCCCTTATTTTAAACAACGAGACCAGCAACGTGGCGAATGTTTTAAAATTTTGTGTTTTGACCGGTCTATTGCCTAAAATTTTAGGCATATCGGCCTAGTTTTAAGATGGATGGGTGGCCTCTTTACAGCCACCCTTCCATGTGTACTGTTTATATATTTTATATGGTTATAATCCCTGTCTCGCTGGCCATTATACAGTCAGCGAGACATGTAGTGACTTTTAATTCTTCTGCGAACCTGTTTGGCCCCTCTACAGCCATCCAGGTGTTCTACAGCCTTAGGTCGTGGTGGCCCCTTTAAAGCTACGTTTTATTTTTGTGATTTATTTTATTTACTGTCTGCCCTTTTACAGTCGACCATGCAGACAGTATTTTAGTATATTTTTTAGACACAGTTGTAGCTGGTAATCGTTAGGGTGCTAATGACTTCGATGTCGACGCGCCCTAAAACAACAACAACAACAACAACAACATCGAACGCAGCCGACCCCAAAAAGCTGGGAAAATGTGGTGAAGGAGAAGTAGATGTAATCATAACCATGAAGGTAGTGAAGCTTAATAGGTCATCAAAACAAAATAGAACTGTAATCTGAGAGATCACCAGCGGCAGGTGCATCAGCAGTAATAGAGTTAATGTATTACTCACTTTTGTGTCATTTCGCAGATAAATGTAATGCCAATAACGTACAGAGAGATCGTGAAGGCACAACAGCCACGACATTTTTTCAGATTCTTGTAAGGAAATTACGCTCTAGTTACTGTATGATTTTATTGAAATAGTTCCAAGCGAATGCCTGAATAGTTTTCTAAAAAAAAAAAAATTTACATTTCTAGCTGTTAAAATTTCAAATACCCGTAAATACCGAATGTCACCCATTCAAAATGATTCCGACATTTACCATTACCACGTGATGCTTACGGCCCATTACAAAATACCTAGAAATTATATGAACATTTCTGTGAACATAAAAATCTTGGTATGTAAAGCTCTCTTGTATCTTACAACTCAGGAACAAAAATTATAGTCAGTTTTTCCGCATGACTGAATGATATGTCACACCAGTCACAAATCGAAAACTTTCCTGCCAACAGCAAATGACGACTGATGCTGAAATCACGCCTAATAAATTTTCCAGATGTTGGAAGAAAATAGATGTTTTGTTTTAAAAGACAAGCATATCGCAAGTCTGCAACAAACAGAATTTTCCTTGTGTAATGAAAGACCTATCCATGATGACGAACAAATTATTCAAGGACCGCGGTTTAGTTTTGCCATACAGAATGAGTTTTAGTGATGATCTGTACAAATGGTGGCTGCACACAAGATCGGCAACAGATGATCTTACGATCAGTGTGACTCCAGATGTTACCAGAATGCCTGTAGCTGTTATGGGACGTCGTATAAGTGATTGGTATCCGTGACGAGTTGCTATAGTTCGACACGTGCAAACAGTGCTTACATGTGCCTTTCCTGTGGGTATCATCTCTCGCTTAGTGATTTATTCAGAACCTGTCATCTTTCGGTTTCCACTAAATTTTTCGTCCTCACTTAGCCGTCTACCTAATTCTTTGTCTTTCTCTAATAGGTAGTCTACAGTAATTAAAAAGCTACGTATCTCTTAAAATATAAGACATCATCTTATCTCGCTTAATTTTTCCCCACAAACCAACTTCTTCGTTCATTCAGTAAAGGATCTACGAAGTTTCCGATCTGGAGTAAAAACTGTGAGATTTCCGTCCCTTCAAACATGATGCAGCCGCCCCTCTGAAGTTGCCGTCCGAGGCAATTGCCCCGGTTTACACCCCTCCCTTTCCTACCTAGCTCCGGCACTGCATACATTATGTCTAACACAATTTCTTTTGAAGTTTGAGAATTTTTCTCATTTTCTTCTGCACTATATTGCATATGATCTGATTTTTCTTTTCTCAGTCTTCGATTTTTTCTAAAAGGCAAATTCAGAAGATTATTTGTGAATATTAGATTCTTGTACAAATCTGTTTTTGACTCTTTTTTTATACCTGCAGAAATGTTTTACCTTGTTTGCATCTATCCCATTTCTGACATTAAGTTCGAAGTAATGTTTTAGTTGATATAGACTGAAGAAAACTTCAGTCTATATTCTTCAACCCAATATTTTGCTCTTGCAAATCGTTATTTTCTCTATACCTTTATTTTCTGAAATCAGTAAGACAAGAGCTAAAAGCAAAGTTGTGCTCTGTTTTCGACATAATAATAATGTGTATGGTATTATTGACCGAGAGACTCTGAGGGTAGTTTGGCTATTTGTATTTGGTGTAGTTCATCTCATAACCCAGAGAGATCTTCGATCCTTGTAGGAAACATGCTGCCAAACAGGAGTGGATGTTCCCTACCTGATGCTTATGAATACTGCGCAATTCTTTTGTTCTCCAGAACTTCAAGTGTAAAAAGAAGTTTACCGGACAGAGCACATGAATTAGTTCTGAGTTTAAATTGACTATACTGTAGAAATAATTCTGATATCCCAAGTCAAAATAGTTGAAGTCTCACAAGGATTTTTTGGAATCCATCCCCTCAATATGAATGATATTTCACAATTCCGTTGTATACGAAATACGGCAATTCCATTATCCTAATGGTATATGTTAAGCACCCTTCTTACCGCGTTGACATCGAATTTGCGCACCACTTCAACTTTGGGACACGGTCCAAACCCTGGGACCTGAGCCGTAGATGGCACAGCCACTGTCGCCAACACCACAAGAAACAGCTGCAGCTCCATCGCCTGCTTCTGCAACAGTAAAAGGTCACCACTATTGTGACTTCATTTTTTATAATGTTTGTAAGATATATGTTGACTCGATTATTTCCAAAGAAAAACAATCATCAGTCAAATTTAAACAAAAAAGAGTTTAATGCATGGTAATTTGTTTGTCGATGTCTAAAAGTAGATTATATCCAGTTTTGTAATTGTAGCTTTGTATTTTATTTTCAATTTGAAGTGGCAAGTTTGCCTTTTGCAGGTAATAGGCGTGTAATTATCATTTATTGATTGTGATTTTAATGATGGCTGTAGGATTCTAGTTATTTATTGTAATACATTCAATAGATTGCAATCAATATTGTTGTTGATGGCAGAAGTTACTTTACGCCATAATTAATATCTCTTCTGAGCGATCCAATCGTTGCCAGTAAATTCATTATCTGTACCAGGTACAGTAGGTGACACGTTCGTCAGAGCTATAAGATGCTCTGTCAAAGCAAACGGCTCTTCTCTCTTTGCAGTGCGGGTCTCACAAGGCACAACAGTAATGCAGCTAAGAACGAACGAGATTTTAATACACTATTTTCTTTCTATATATGTAATATAATTCTTAAAAATTTGACCAGGCTTTTTTAAATTTTTATACTTTGACAATGTACAAGGTTTTTATAAACTAACAAAATAATCGTGAAATGAGAGTAAGCGAAAAACACTGTTTACTTGTGCTAACACTTTACATAAATAGGTAATGGCATCAAACACACACATCTTGTACAAACATTTTCCAACGACAATCTTTGGGTGTCTTCTCCTCTAGTCCCGAAGACAAGAGCCACGCATTCGTTTCTCTACCGGATCAGATCCCCAGCGTTTCTTCAGGAAATTCTTGAATCTCCACCCATTTATTTATTTATCACTCTTGTTTCAGGGATCCCTGGTGAGGAAGGACCTCTGGGATGTGAGACATGTCATGGTTAATACACATACATACAATATGAGCCATAATCATAGTGAAAACAATTATATGTGACAAAGACAAATAAAGAGAATAAAAATAAACATTAATTTTTACAACTCAGTTTTGCAAAATGTTATATTGAATATAATTAATTATTTTGTTCAAATTCTTGAATGCAGCAGAAGGAGTTGCGATTATTCTCTCAGTTTTTCTTTAAATATATCTTATTATCTGCAAACTGTTTTATACTCTTGGGAAGTTTATTAAACAGATGTATACCAGAATAATTAACTCCTTTTTGTACTAATGACAGAGATGTTTGTGTTTTTGTGCACGTTATTTCTGTTTCTTGTATTGAAATAGTGTACCTACGAATTAAATACAAACAGGTTAAAATGTTCTGTGAGAAAGCACATGAGAGAATATATATACTGAGAAGTCATTGTAAGAATATTGAGTTTTTTAAAAAGCTGTCGGGAAGAATTTCTTGGTTTTACGCTACACAGCATCCTAATAGCTCTTTTCTCTGCTATGAAAACTTTTTTACTTTGTGAGGAACTGCAATATGTTGCCATATGAGCTGACGTAATGGGGAGAAGTTGATGCCTTGAACTCTCTCTCCATAAAAGACATGTAATTTTTTTCATACTATTGACAAACATATACTAGTACTATGTGCCCCCACTAACCATGTTGCAGGATTTTGTTTTCATGCAGGATGACGGATCTTATCCGGCCTGAGGATTTCCTGCATTGAAATTCTATGTATTGTAGTAGTGTCCAGATGTGAACCGCAATCTAGATTTCACTTTTTCTACAACTGGATTTAAGTGCTGACTCCACTCTATACTTCTTCGTACTGTTAAGTCCAAATACCTTAACGGATTCAACCTGATCAAAAGTTGTACACCCTATCTGGTGCTCGTGCACTGCGGGATTCTTTGTGTTCGATATGATCATTGCCTTTAGTTTAGGTTGCCACTTATAGCACGTGCTGAATTAACGTCGAAAATGCGCTCAGTTTCTAAACAGTAGTAAAAAAACTCTTTTTCCCCTTAATTGCATTAAAAGCAAACACTCAAACGGCTATTGTCCTTGTCATCAAAATGACTTAAAAAATTAATAAAAGTCGTCTTTCTAAAGGAACGTCTTTTGTGACATCTAGAGTAATTGAGGTATCGCCTACAAAGTCGACATAATGCAACCGACCAGGTAGAAAATTATGTGTCAATCCACAAACCTGTGTAAAAGTGTTTCTGCTAATCAAGAAAAATTCATCTGCTTGCGATCATGAATCAATAACTTTCATCACTTCATTAGAAAATAGGATTAGAGGTGATTCTGGAATGAACGTGTATTTTATTTGCTTTCCGAACAGTTTTTTTCCCTCCCGTGTCTACCTCCATGGTTCTCTCCCTTCTGTGTTTGTACGCTTCGGTTTAATAGTGTCGATACCTTCGTTCTTTACACATGTAAAACGATGGCACATATACTTTAAGGGATTGGTAAAAATCCTCAGAGCGTCCTGGCGGCTCATTGGTTTGATGCGTCTGACTGGAGATAGAAACGTCTCTGGTTCGAATCCCTGTATCGGCGGGGATTTGCATTTGCCCTTAACACTCCCTACCTTCACTTCTGACACAGCTTGCTTTATAATGCAAAGCTCGCCAGAAAACTTCCATGGTTCAGATTTCACGTTAAACTGTAGATCCGCCTTACCCGGTAGGATGGCCAGGTTAGATTAGGTAAGTCGAAAAGGAACTGGCCACCCTTTCTTCCATACCAGGCTAACTCCTCCTTCTGGGAGATCCAACCAGCCTTCCGGTTGAATACCAAATTGAGCTTAGCAATCCTCAGGTGCATTCTAACAGAATCTTTTGAAATTTTCAAATAAGTATACAATTTTCTCTTTACTCTTCTTACGCTTAATTTTACAGTTGTAATTACGCCTTTATGATCGCTTATTCCTATAGTCAAAATATCTTCGATTTTCTGTCCTATTTGTAGCAATAGTATCAAAAATGTTTACACTACCGTTAATACACCGCGTTGGTTCAGTAACCAGACCTTTCCCATGGGGCTACCATGATACAATTACTTGGCACTGAATTGAGTTTGAGTAACTTCGTTGGTTCGAAGATCAGAACAACTGAAGTAACTTTTTTTTTCATTACAACAGAGGTTGATTATTCTGGAGCAAGTTAAATCAAAACTGTTCCCATGATACATAAATATATTTAAAAAATGACCCAAATGTATTGTTTGCAGACTAATGAAATGAGAGGAACGGAAACTGGCATTCTCCTCGACTCCATCCCCTCACCCTTTTTTTTTGGCTAAGAATTTAATTACCATCCGCAAAGTCAGACCGGCACCAACACTTGCTAGTGCAACGTTCTACAGAAATTGCGAATTACGATAGAGAGCCTGCTAAGTAGCAACACATCCGGTTATACTGTCCAAGGACATTCTGTGCTAGCCGACAGGTGAAGCTATCAAGTTAACCATATTCCAATAAATTGTTTGATGTTACATCCTGCGACTTTTCTCTTCCATCACATAAGTCATTTCGTGACCAGCAATATGACTATTCAAATGACGTCACACTTTAAGTCGCTGGAGTTTTGTAGTGGTGGGTTGGAAATGATTAAGAAATTTGTCTAGCGGGGTTTCAAAGTTCTGTGTATTATGATTGGCTTTGTTATGTTGGTAGCGATAATTACGATTCACTGTAATATTTAATTCTGTTGTCCAAACATCGTCGCTCATTTGAAGAACCTTTCGCGAAATTTTTATTTTGGTAATATATTTATCTGTGTATCTTGAAGGTAACGAGAAATTATATCCTTGGTTATAGTGACGTTCTGCACCTTTCTTAATCTTTGTTAATGGGTTAATCGCACATGTCATCGGAGAAGCGAACCTCACTGCGTGGAAGCGTCGGTAAAAGATTGCAATCTCTTGCTTATTGATCTTGGAAAAAATGGATCTTCCCTCGATTTATGTACAAGAGGCTCTATTTTAATTTCACAATGTGATAGTCAACGTACTTAAGTATCAGTGAATTAAGAGCGGTTTTTTATTGTGGTTCAAGAGAACCATACGATTTACACTATACGTATTTATATTATATATTACTAGCTGACCCGGCAATGCTTCACTATTGCTGGACTTGAGTAGGCACATAGATTAAATGAAAAAATATTTACATATAAATTTTAAACTGCTGTTTCATTCATTTTCAGTTGGAAAGGGTGAGAGAGGATGCGCTTTGGAAAACATATGTAGGCAGTATTTTTCTGTTTGTTTAAAGTATAAGTGTACAAATTCTTATCTAAATCGGATAAAAAATGTGGTGCCTAAATTATGGGGTAAAAACGTAATGGGGTTGGAAAGGGGGAGAGGGGATGAATATTCGGAAACCATACGTAGGCAGTATTTTTCTGTTTGTTTTAAAGTATAAGTGTACAAATTCTATCTAAATCGGATAAAAAATGTGGTATTGCCTAAATTATGGGGTGAAAAAATTATGGGGGTGGAAAGGGGGCGAGGGGATTAATATTCGGAAACCGTATGTAGGCAGTATTTTTATGTTTGTTTTAAAGTATAAGTGTACAAATTCCTATCTAAATCGGATAAAAAATGTGGTTTTGCCTAAATTATGGGGTGTTATGGGGAATAGGGGGTGACTTTTTGGAATTTTTTTTCACAGGAACCTTCGCAGACGCACACTCGAAAACTCTCCAAAGTTTCATTGCAATCTGATAAATGGTATAGGAATGCATAGAAGACGAACAAACCACAAACATTGATTTTTATATATAAGACTAGCTGACCCGGCAATGCTTCACTATTGCTGGACTTGAGTAGGCACATAGATTAAATGAAAAAATATTTACATATAAATTTTAAACTGCTGTTTCATTCATTTTCAGTTGGAAAGGGTGAGAGGGATGCGCTTTGGAAAACATATGAGGCAGTATTTTTCTGTTTGTTTCAAAGTATAAGTGTACAAATTCTTATCTAAATCGGAAAAAAATGTGGTTTGCCTAAATTATGGGGTAAAAACGTAATGGGGTTGGAAAGGGGGAGAGGGGATGAATATTCGGAAACCATACGTAGGCAGTATTTTTCTGTTTGTTTTAAAGTATAAGTGTACAAATTCTTATCTAAATCGGATAAAAAATGTGGTTTGCCTAAATTATGGGGTAAAAACGTAATGGGGTTGGAAAGGGGGAGAGGGGATGAATATTCGGAAACCATACGTAGGCAGTATTTTTCTGTTTGTTTTAAAGTATAAGTGTACAAATTCTTATCTAAATCGGATAAAAAATGTGGTATTGCCTAAATTATGGGGTGAAAAAATTGGGGGTGGAAAGGGGGCGAGGGGATTAATATTCGGAAACCGTATGTAGGCAGTATTTTTATGTTTGTTTTAAAGTATAAGTGTACAAATTCCTATCTAAATCGGATAAAAAATGTGGTTTTGCCTAAATTATGGGGTGTTATGGGAATAGGGGTGACTTTTTGGAATTTTTTTTTCACAGGAACCTTCGCAGACGCACACTCGAAAACTCTCCAAAGTTTCATTGCAATCTGATAAATGGTATAGGAATGCATAGAAGACGAACAAACCCACAAACCCACAAACATTGATTTTTATATATAAGATTTAAAAGAACTGATTGTTATATAAACTTCCCAGTATCTTACCCCTGCCGTTGACGCTGTCTCAGTCTTTTCCAAAGTCGATGAAACTTCGATAGATAACACGACAGACTATTAGAAAGCAGAGTACTGGTTCGTATTAAAAGCGGTCCCTATTGTGATGTAATCGCCTGCAGAGTGAAAAAAAGTGTTAATTGACTTAACTTTGCGGTCAATGCTTCATTAGTAAAAACAGACTCGTCACTCACTTTATTACGACAGAGAAAGTTTCTCTTCACTCGACATCACAATTCAGTTCCTCATAACTCCCAGGTGTGCTTGACGCCGGTCACTCACTGAAACACTATTTGCTGTTAGCTTCCTTCAAATGCGTTGTTTTTCCTCCTTCACTGTGGGGTGAAATATAGGGATTAGCTGCTTGATATATTTTGTTAAAGGTAATAGGCTTTATTAACCAATTATCAATTTTCATATTTTTATATATCATTTAAATATCTTGTAATCTTGATAACTTAGATTATGAATGCGTGGATGTGAATGACATTCTATTATTAGCCATTAAAAATGTAATAACCTGACAATTTATTCATTCAACGTGCGAGGCATAAAGACATAGGCATATTTCTGATTACATAAATATTATATCTTTAAACGAGGAGTTCTTATATATATATATATATATATATATATATATATATATATATATTTGGGATCTCGGAAACAGCTCTAACGATTTGGATAAAATTTCGTCTTTAGATAACGTTTTGTTTTTTAAGTTTACCTAAATAGGTGTCTAACTTACAAAAACGCCTTAAAAAATTCAGCAATTCTTGTACTTGGTATCTCGAAAACAACTCAAACGCCTTCTCGTAGATGTTTCAGGTAAAAGTGAGCCGACTAATGATAGATAAGTTCTCTTTGGTTATAGCAAGGAACTCTTATATCTATAAACGAATAATTACATACTTTACAGTACAAAACAATAATAATAATAAGTTCTTAGCTAAAAGAAAAAAAAAACGTTAATAATTTTTAAAAGGAACCCCCTGCTTTAAATTTATTCTAAGATTTAAAATTACCATAAACAATGTAATGACACATTACATCCGTGTGATGTTGCAGCCACGTAAGTTTGCTAACGGATTTGTGAGGCTGCAGCTAGATGCAGACAGGTAGCTGTCGCCCACAGCAATGTGGCTACCCCTCGTATTTCCCCTAATCCACTGGACCGCTAGGCGGAAGGGTGGCGTGGGGACTAGTGGAGAGGACACTCGGGTGTGCACCTCGTGGCTGTACGCACGGAGTTGGAAGAATACGCGAGTGCGAGTGTGAGTTCGCGCTTCTGCTGGAAGAGTTTTTCCAGTCCAGGAGCAGGTTCGTCGCCAGACTGCGTCGACATCTTCCCGTCCTAGCTGCTTGAGGGGTCACTCTACGTCTGTGCTGCGTCGAACGTGAGGCGAACACGACGCCACCCGTGAGCTGATCAGACCACTTCCCGCAGTCGTGTCGTAAGAAGCCCCACCACGGACCTGCCCGCAGCTGCCGTCACAGGAGCAACAAACGGTATTGTGTGTGTTGAGTGCATTCACCTACCGCGTCCACTAGCCCAGTAACGACCCTGATGAACAACAATATATGCCGGACAGTTTACAATAACAAATCACATCTCTTAATCACGTCTAATTAATTAATGCATCCATATAAGTGATCTAATAAATAGTAATTTTAAATTGGTGCCTTGATGATCAATTCATATCCCTCATGAAAATATTAATAATTGATAAGTTTTTAATAAATTAAATTAATTAAACATTTTCTGATGTCGCAATTAGCGTGACACTTCAACAAATTATTTTGATCCTTTAGAGTTATTTGATTTACATGAGAAAACAAAATATTTTTATCTTTTTCATTACACCATAACTTATCTGACATTTACCTCATAAGTTTAATAACCTTCGTTATTTCTTTAAATCAGTAGGCTACTTTTATCTGACATTTAACTCTAAGTTACACCTTGTTTACATTTATATATTTTGCTCTTCCCAAAATAGTAACTCTTTAAATTTACCAGTAAAAATGACATTCATACTTCCCATTCAACAGTAGTCAAATAATCTCAACAAAAAATTACGAGATCAGCCAACAACCTTTCATTTGATTCTGAAGTATTTAACCAAGAAATTATTATTTAGTTTCTTCCAGCAAGGAAGTAAAAAAAAAAAAATTAAGATTCTAGGTTTTTAAAGGTTTTGCTCATTTTAATGTTTTAAGTTCCATTAATCATCACACTCTTATGAGAAACAAGGATGGAGGCGTTCTCCCTCAGGAAGTTGAAACCTTAAGTAGCGCTTCGTATAACAACGTGAAATTTAGGCTTAAAGTGTAAATCCACTCCTGACGACAACTCTGTGCCGTAACGGATAGTTCATCTAGCAGTGAAATGGATTAACTGTTTTCCATTCGAGGTGAATGTTTTTAGGAGCATGTTTTCTTACCGCGTTACCTACGTTGAACTGTATGGCATATTGTGTATAGTACCTTGCAGGTTCACAACCTCGAGCAAGCACCCACTTATTCAGGATAAATTTCAGTAGGTCCTATGCCCACGGCCAAATTCCCGCATTAAGCTTTCTACGAGACGTCCTTGCGGGCTCTAAAAAGAAGTCCATAGTACTTCAACGACCACTGCTGTCTAATCTACTAACACGCTGAAGGTCACTCTGACTTCCCCACACTAGTTACATACTACCTCGTGATGGATTTTTTGAATGTGTTCCGTTTTGCGAGCTTGTAGAAGACGTCTATGATGACTCATATCTGCGTTACGCCATTCGTAGAAGTATATGAAATAATTGATAGGGAGCAAAGATACAAACGTCTTTTTGTTAAAGCAATATTTGCTTCATTTTAAACTTAGTAGTCAGTTCTGGATTATACTGTAAAATTGAAATAAATATATGTGTGAATATCGATTCAGCAATCTCTGGACGTAGTTTTCATTCATCGAACTTCTAACCCAGAATTGGCAGTACAAGTGATTAACTCCAGACGGAGTTAGCAGATAATGATTTGATTTTTCAGTTAAAATGCGTTATTCTCCGGAAGACTCCTAATTGGTAAAAGTATGGGGAAAAATCGATATGCAGGAAAATGATTCATTGCAATTAAATTAAATCAAGACTTTTGAACTTCGATTAAGTATTTCATATCAGTTTACATACAGCAAACCAGAAAAATGTTGCGCAGAGAAAACTTGAACATGAGAACTGAAAATATGAATTAGTTTTGAGCGGCGTCTATGTGTGTTATGCGGACTTACCAGGCGCCTGATGCCCTCGAGTTTCCAGCAGCGTTTGACGCCGACTATGAGGTCGCCATTCACTTTATGTAAGTGCTACTACGCAACGCATGACGCGCGCTTTCGTATTTGCAGTCGCCATGTGGAGCCATGCCTCTTTTTACCAGGCACTTCGAGGAATCAGGTCAACAACGAAGAGAGTTCTAGTGTGCCACTCTATCCAGAAAGCAATTTCATTAATAGATACCGATATTATCTGTGCAAAAATGGTTTAGGAGGAAGTATAGAGAGTAAAAGCTGTCAGCTCGTCGATGGCTTCGAATTCTTCGTTTTTTGGGAATAATTCTATTATAGTGGCATTTAAAAAAAACTTACACGTAAATAGTGTTACGAAAATTAAACGAGAACATAACGAAAGGTCAAGAACGAAAAACTGGGATTCACATTACCTGCTGCCATCCATTACACAGTATATTAAACTGATATTTCGACGAGATTATGCTGAAACAATTAGTTGTCTTTTTACGTTTAGTCATTATTAGAGCACCGTACCTTCTGAAAGATGGAACTCATTCGGATTAGTTCATTTATCTGAATGTCTCTGTCACATTCTCATAACTTTTCAAATCCTTATCATATAAATCTATACTTTTGTTCCTCCTAAACATAATAGTATTAGTCCTATAACATAAAATTTGTAAAAATCATAGGAGGTAAAGGGAAAATATTTCTTTCGGTGACTTCCTAGGAATCAAATGAAAACTGCCAACCCACCAACTCTCAAATCGTTTGGATTTTATTTTTTATACTACAATTCTTCAAGCTTTGGATGAAAACCCATAAAAAATATAATTCTCCCTCTATTTCAGAAAATCGGCTGGCGCGTAGCTGAATCGTAGAACGTCTTTTACTGCAGCCCAGGCGACCAGGTTTCCCCGAAAATCCGACGATTTCCCTCGAAGCTGAACGTTCAACTACACATGGAAAGCCGTTTGCGCATTATGACGGGTACAGCTATCGAGAGTTTAGAAAGAAAGAAGATGGAACGATCACCTGGTGCTGTCTCAAAGAAAGATCAAAACAATAAATGTAATAAGTTGTAAATATTTATTATGATGAAGCTTCTTGGCTGATTTTAAACACTTTACTTACTTTTACTTTTTGACGGTGCGGGCCGGTGTCAGGCTGGTGAAAATGGAGAAGCGGTAGGTAGATTGCAGAAATTTCTGGTCCTTTACGACCAAATTTTATTTTTATGTTACTTATTGACTTACAAAAGTGTCTTTCTTCTCTACAAATTCATTCCAGGTTCATCAGATTTTCTTGAAAAGCACCCCGTAAGCTGACAAATCTAGATTACATTTGTGTTTTACGAAAGCAAAAATAAATTGTAGAGAAAAGGAGTACGTTTATTTTATTGTGTTTGAATATTTATTTTCCATTTCCTGTATATTCGGTCTGGTGACTCACAGTGTTACGGCGCACGACTTGGGTACTTAAGGTCCTCGGTCCAAGTCCCGGGTTCCGTTGTACGAATGTAATTATTACAAGCCTTAAAATTGATGTTCGCCTCAGGCAAAGTTTTAGTGTGATGATGATTTGTCAATACTGCGATCCGTAAATTATAAAGTACACGGGAGAGGGGAGAGTGTGGCCCGACCTTTAAACTGTGCGCGATTGTCGCTGTGCGCGATTGTCACTGTGCGCGATTGTCACGACACCCCTTAGCCTGCTATCCATTGAGTAGTGTGGAGGAAAGGTAAAGAATGGCTGGAGCGGCGCTGACTCCGTCACACCCCTTCTAATGCCGAAGGTGGTAATGGGAATGCTGAGCTCTACCTCTATGAAACCTACGGGACGCAACAGAAACCATAGAAACCTCGCGGCACATACTTTTTATTTACGAACTATAGAAATAATTTTAAAATATTTGATACACCAGCAGATTTTTCGCTTAAAAGTCATGTCTATAATTCCATAGAGAATTTCATGAATCATACAATAAATACGTCGCGAAACCACCTTTCTTTATTCTCATACTATTTTTAATTGATTTTTTTGTGTTTGATTTGTATTTATATGCTGTTTCCAAACAACTTAATAAACGAATAATGAACTTCGTCTAAAAGTTATTTTTACTGGGTTTTTTTAATTTTTTTTAGTGATTTTCGTTTCGTATACGATTTGTGCACATGACTTTGAGCGCGCGAGAGTAACTCTCACTTGACGTTTTTTTTAAATCATTCAACCAGTAATGACGCGACAACAAAGTCTAAATATATTTCACCTGATTTTACACTCATGAAAACTGTTTATGACATTCAAATCACTTTTAAAATGTTTTAAACACAAAAACATTATTTTGAGAGAGGTCTTTAACGAATATTAAACAGCGTCAAATAAGTGTGGTGAAGTGAATGAGATATAGGATGAACACAGCGTCGGCTCCCACTGGTTAAAAAGCCACGTCGAAGTATAAAAATCGAATACATTCACAAAGAGCGTATACTATGATTCTTATCAAACCATATATGAACAAGTTCAGACGATAAGAAAGGAAAAAATCGGGCCGGCGCGGCAGAGAATCGTCGTGTCAGAAGAGTACGTACGCCTCTGCAGCGACTCGACTAGGCAATGTTTTGGATTTCCCATTACGTCATAACCCAGTCCCGGCCGGTTTAGTGTAATTAGACAAAGTAACAGTGAATGTCTTACACACCTGTCTAAAAACGTAATGCTACATCACAATGACAACGAACCCACGGTCCAACGCGAGGACTCTAAAACACGCTGATCATTTACATAGTGGAGTGTTGGGTGCGAGAGCGCCATCGAGATGACGAATTTGAATGACGCCTCCGTTGTAAAGAGATGGAAACATAAGGCTCAGTTCCTTCTCAGACTTACAACATGTGTAACTAAAGCGGTTTTTAAGATAGACCTACAATATACAACAACAGCGAGAAATCACATTAGCTGTGTCATGAGCGACGTCACTATACATCGCAGGTTTCCCGAAATCACTTTAGGCGAATGCGAGATTATTCTTGTAAAAGGCCATGGCCGAGTTCTTTACAATTCCTTGTCTTCACTTCCTTCCTTCTTCACCTCTGCAGCGCTTCTCCTGGGCTTCGCCCGAAGGGAATGAATTCCGTATTCGGGAGGGTGCGGTACAAAGTCGCGTCCAACCATAATGATTTCGGTTTCTCTAGTTTCTCAAAGTTAATCCAGGCGAATGCCGAATGGTTGTCTCAAAAGGCCATAGCCGAATTCCTCCCCGTTCCTTGCCGTCAGTAATCCCTCGCTTATGTAAAAAAAAGTAAGCAAGATGCATAACAATAGCACGCTTATGCAGCTGTTCATGTTTAATCCTCGTAATTCCATGTCAGATGACGTTACTATCGACTTGAGCTTGGTTAGTGTGACTGCATGCTAAAAACAAAAATTGTTTTGAACCATTTATGTTAATTTGAAAGTGCTACATGATTCAATAGAATACGCCATGTTTCAAATACTGTGAGTGTGTGTTTTCTGATTTAATCGACTTGGACAGTATAAACTCCACGAACACAACTCTTGGCAACATGGAAATAGATTTTGCGACCACTGGAATTACTTCTGTACTGACTTTACAAGTAATAAGTGTTTTCAGGCAGATTATTTCGAGGAAGGAACGTAAGCATAACAACTATGTTTCAGTAAACGACCTGATCGCAATGTTGCTTAGAAATTCTGCACTTTAATGGTAGCAACCAGGGCCGGCGTTAGGGGGGGGGGGGGGTAAGCGGGTCAAAAGTACCCGGGCCCCGCCGGCTGATGGGGGGCCCGATCACCGACTATAGGGGCCCTCAGGCCATGAAGCCAAGAATCCGCCCATTGTCGCCTGGCCATTTTGTAGAGCTAAAAAAAAAAGGTCGCCCATTTTACCCCGGGCCCGAAATTCCTAGCGCCGGCCCTGGTAGCAACCATGGAGGAAGGAAGCAACCAGCAACTCCTTAAGATGAAGATATTTCGCCGCCTGCTACTAGATGACAGCACACGCCGTCGAGCGCGGTGTGGAGTCCTTGTGGCAATGTTAGATGGCTCTGAATGTCCAGTCGAAATATTTCAACTTGCAACAGGTAGAACACACAGCGACTGCGTTCATAAAACATATTTCCACGTTCCACTTCAATCGCCACCAGTATATTGTAACTCAGTAAGACGATTTTATTTTTTTCAGCAAATAAACTTCTGTCAGAGGAAGTAGGTAGTGTCAGTAGAATATCAGAATTACATTTTTGAAGTGAAGAACCTCTTTCTCTAATGTTTAATTTTCAAAACAAAAAAAATACTAAGTTGATAACTGAGTCCTAATTGTAATTCACCATTTCAGCCTGTTTGAATTTGGATTTGAATTGCAGTCGCTGAAAATTCTGTTTTTATTACTTTCATCATGATATGTCCATGTACTCGATAATTCCAATACTTTTTATAGAATTCTACTATCAGGTTTTTCTCTCTAACTGATGGGATTTTCGTATTCGCTATTGTTTTTTTTTTTAGCCTAACTAAAACAGGATCATATGCAACTAACCTTATATTAGTAATTCCAATAAAAAATCCATTTGACTATACTCTATTTTCCTGCAAACTTATCTGATTTTGTCTAGGGGAGCGTCCATTAAACTACGTAGCTCCATTTTAGCTTCCTGTTGTAACCTCGTGCCTTCCACGTAACCACACTAGGCTTTTGCCACTACCACTCCCACCCCACCCCCCATTCCGCTTGGCACGAATTTTTTTCTCTCCCCTCCCCCCTCCCCTCCTTATTAATTCCAGAAGCATTTTGTACTGGTTTCTCTTGTCAGACTATCGTAAATTGTATAGGGAGATAATTAAATAACGAAAATAAATATTCACATGATGTTATGTATTCTGTACTTTACACCCCTTTCCCAGATGGCCCAGCGTAGCTTTCCAATCAATCCCTCCCGTCTGCCCTCTCCCCTACACTGGCACGTAGTTTATGGTCGCTCCCTAGTAAAGAGAAGTTCAGTTTAAAAATGTTTTACTTACTTCGCACTAATTTAATATTAAAGAATACAACTTACATTATACAGCATTAAGACGGTCAGTTGCGTGGTTACTTAATAAGATTAAGGATTTACTTTCGGAAGCAGAGTTGGTTACTACCAGAACACAACTATTTTCCATACTTACTTAAGTGCAATAAAAATTTCATTTTCTGTTTCTTACGATCTTTTAGTTAACAGAACAGCAAAATATTTTAAAAAAGAAATCCTATAATGGGTATCAGTGCCAAGTTACAAGAAATCCATACGTTGGATGAATTGCGAATTTTTCCAGAGGCTAAATAAAGTCTAGTTGGGAAAACGAAGAGAGAAAAATAGAATTTGAAGTTGAAGAAGTACAGCAAGTATCATTTCATGATTAAATTTAAACAAACGTAGAAATTCAAAGATTAAAATATCATCTACGCTGTCATATCAAGATCACTGAGCATAACTTCTTAATCTTGTTACCAAATAAACATCCAACTATTCTTCTATATAAACTATATCATTTAAGATACTTTCACTAGGAATAAATTGGCGCAAAATATATAGCACTTTTAAAAAATTTAAGATTCATTAGTAGAGATACCAGGACGAAAAAATTCAACTGGAACATTCCACTGTTGCAGTTCATAAACGCTACAGATATAAAAGAAACGACTATCCGACGATGCAGGCGATGAAATAGTGGAAGCTATTACTCAGATATGTCTTGTATCAGCAGTGAGGTGACGTACCGGATAAGGCGCTTAGCTGGAGATGGGAGGTCTCGTTTCCAAAAACCTTTCTCGGGCGGGATTTTCAGTTCCTTAACCCGACCTTCAGCTCTGAACAGTGTGCTGTGTAACGTGAAGTACTTCAGAACGCATCCGTGGTTCGGATTCCACGTTAAACGGCAAGTAGGATTACCAGGTTAGCTTAAGCAGGCAACGATAGGGGCGAATTCCGCAGCCAATAAAATGCTGTTACCAGGACATTCCGGCCACATGAACCAATCCTAGGGACTGGAGGTTTTTGACATGTAAAGAGAAACGATTATAAAAAATCAAAGTGTTGGAATATTAACTACTGGATTCTGGGCAGAGGATTTGTGGAAGCATTGTCTGCAGTCTCAGCTAATTTTTTCTTAAGAGGTTTATCTCGCGGCAATAAATAAGAGGTTATTTTTTAGTGCAGCATTAAGTTTCCAGTATGTTTATTTCTGTTGTATTTTTTATTTGTGTTTTGAGTAAATAGATTCCTTATAGCTATCACCGACTGCGTGCTTGAAGCATTGTCACTGGCCCGGACTGAACGGTAAAGAACGAACGACAACCGACCCCTCACGTTGTGAAAGGAAACCTACTGACTGATACGATAAAGTAGCTGGGTTGGGAGTTATTGAGAGCCAACAGGCGGGGAAGAGACTGCAGAAGGCATGTGCTGGCGATGGGACCTGGATTATATACATATATAAGCGAGAATCTTTCGCTTGTAGATGAGGGAGTCGGGAATAAATTACCGGTGGATTTGCTGAAAATTTACCATAAGTAGCGAAAGAATTTAAAGGGAATTCGTTTAATGTAAAACTATGCGTTTAGCCAAATTTCCACTTAGGCATAAGCTCTATTAACTTTAATTAATAACAATAAACAAACTTATTTTAATTCTTGTTTAATTTAACGCCGCCTTTAGGTTCTATGAATTTATTTTTTTAAATTTTGTTCCCGGTTATAAACACACCTTTTTTTGTTTTCTTTGCTTACTCAGTCATGTGTACTTCCTTTCATTACTTGCATCAGTTTTGATTCTTTTGTGTGTAAAAAATTATTACTGTGCGACAGTCGATGAATTTTGATATTTGTAATCAATTCTGATAAAAACAGTCTCACATCTGAAATCATCTCTAATTTTTTTAATCATGAGTCTTAACTCTGGTTGAGTAAGATGTATCCGTACTGGTGGGAGACGTGATGAAATACACTAGTATAATGCATTAGATAATTTTTCTACGAGTAGGAAGTAATAAAAATAAAAAACACCTGTTTAACATTATTTTTCGAAATTCTAAATCGACAGTCAACCCAAGGAATTCACTTCTTTTATACCAAATGAAGCATTATACAATATGCCTTTTGTCTTTTAAAGCAACGTGTATTTTACTATGGATTGTCAACATAAATTGTGAGGAAATATCGAAATTCGAGTGCTTCAGAAGGTCTCTTTAACATTCGTTACTGTAATAAACCTATTTTAAATCAGTCACTTTAGACGGTAGTAGTGCCATAACCTGCGAGTGAGCCAGAACCCCGGACCAAAACACCCCATGTATTTCTTAGGTACGGCGGTCAGCGGACAGTTTCCCCCCCTCCCCCTCCCCCCGCCGCGCACGTGCCGCCAGACCCCCCACGTCGCGCAGGTGTTCGCCAGACCACCCACGTCGCGCAGGTGCCACGTTGTTACGGCTCATAAATCGTCTAAATGGCTTTATTATTTTTTTTTAACCTCAATTACGGTACAATATTCACTTTAGTATTCTTGTGGTGTGACGTCACGCGGTCAGAGTAATAAACCTCAAATTCAATTCGAAATGCCGTATAATATTCGCTTCTGGGGACCTTGGTTTAATATTTTTTTTTATAACACAATTTATAATTTTAAAATAGCGTTATTACATGTCAAGTAATAAGGATTTTTTCTGGCCGTTACAGTGGTATTTATCCGAAAAAGATCGGATAAGTACTTTCCGAGATATGAAATTTAGTATTAGCGTATGTTTTTTTAAACTCTGTTTCGTTCTCAGGGATAGCCGCCCGATACAGCACACCTGCCACCCCTTCCCGGCCTGAATTTTAAGTAGCCGGCCGCCGCGCCGCCCGCGCGCAGCTGCAAGCCATTAATTATCGCTTCCCACGCTATCAAAGGCTCCCGCGCCGCCGCGCCAGCCCCTCCCGGCCCTGAATTTTAAGTAGTCGGCTCGCCGCGCCCACACTCATAAATATTCCCTTATCCGCGCGCCAGGCTTCATAAATACCACCTGGCCTCCTCGGAAGGTATGTGTGTGTGTGTTAAAAGCTAAAACATTTTTTCAACTTTCACGATTGTGCGGGAGGAATATAATTTACCCCGAGAAATATGGTCTTAGATTCCTCGGGAGATTAATGTCGCCAGACAACACAGGCAAAGCGTCGTGTTCCCACGCTATCAAAGGCTCCCGCGCCGCCGCGTGCAGCTGCGCCCGGGGGACGCACTGCGTTCTCACGCCAAGGCTCCAGACTCGTGTAATAAATAGGGCAGAGACCTCCCTTCAGCCATCCAGTCTCCTCTGAGCGGCGAGCTGAACACTTCGATCATCACAATGTCTTCTGAGGATCTTAGCTTATTCTGCCGATATTGGTAAGTAAATTATTGTTATTTAACTTGTTTTTCTGACTGTTTTAAATTCTTTCACATATACTGATGAGTTTTTTTTTTTTTCTCTCTGCTTCAGACTTTGATGAAATTCTCGCTGAGGATGATTTCGGTAATGATAATATTTTCTTTTAAAGTAACTAGATTTATGAAAAAATGAAGCAGTAGTCTATATTATTAATTTATTTGTTCGCAGGTGATTTGGATATTTCATGCAGTGACCTTTTTTATTTCAGTACGTATTTATCTATAGATTATTTTTTTTTCCCATGTCTTTATAACTATTGCTAATTACATTATTTTTTTTCTTTTTTCAGATGAACCATCACGCCCAGAGAAGCGTAAGGGCAATTCTGAAGAATTAAGTAGCCCAAAAAGAGCTTGTGATTGCTCACTATGGAGCATTGACGTAGATGTGCCGCAGAGCATGTCACCAACTCCACCACCACCGCAACCACCAGCACACTGGAATATCGGTAAGTCAGTACATCAGTAAATTTACCTATATTATTTTATGCGTACAAAATTATGTTTTCATGATACTAAAATATTTTTCTTCTTTTTTTTATGGTTTCAGAGGGGGCGGTCGGACGCCCGGCCAACGAGGCAGTTTCCGCCACCAATATGGCGACCATGGGAGACATCGGAACCTAGCCGGCCGCCCGCCACAGCAGCAGCCGTGCCCCCCCAGCCACCACCTCAACAACCCATCGCCGGGGCCCAGCCGAAAGTATGCCAGCCCATCGCCCGGCTCCAGCCGTCAGTACGCCGGTCATCGCCCGGCTCCAGCCGGCAGTCCGCCGACCCACCGCCCGCTCCAGCCGCCAGTATGCCAGCCCATCGCCCGGCTCCAGCCGTCAGTACGCCGGTCCATCGCCCGGCTCCAGCGGCAGTCCGCCGACCCATCGCCCGGCTCCAGCCGCCCATCGCCCGGCTCCAGCCGCCAGTATGCCAGTCCATCGCCGGGGCCCAGCCGGCAGTCCGTCCGGTCCATCGCCGGGGCCAAGTCGGCAGTATGCCGGTGCAGGGGCAGCCTTATGCAGTCATGATCATGCAGCAACGATGGGTGAGTCAGCAGCATCGCGCTTAGTCCTTGAAGACAGGCACTAGTGCATTTAAAAATAGAATTTATACCGGACAATTTCAAATTCTCAAAATTTCATAGATCCAATGAATTCATTGATGCTTGCTTTAAACTTGTTGCCGGTAAAGTTCGCGAAATTGTGGATAATCGTCCTCCCCATCTGTAAAGGTGCAGGTTGGACTGATTAACACATATAAAATACAGAAGGAAATGATTTTGGAAACCGCCCGTATGTGCTTTTTAACTAAAATGCGTGAAGTCACAACCAGCACTTGCCTGTCGGATGGTATGAAAAATATGTGAAGTCGGAGCTCAGAGTAAAATTGTGTGAGTTTCAAGAAAGGACAAGTGGCAAAACTCTCGATAGAATAGAATCCCTCGACATTAGTATTTCTCATTTTCAACCTTTTCTATCGTGGGTCTTCCTATGTTGCTCTGCCACTTGATATCTGTAGAAAGAAGGCCGTCATCAATGTTGAAAACAAGAATGACGAGTTGTGCTTTCTATGGACAATTCTTGCATATCAAGTAAAGGCGCTTAAAAAACATGGTGACATATGTTAGCATATATAGAAAGTACGTCACTCTATCCCCTCGATTTTTCAGGTATTGAGTTTCCGGTAAAACTCTCGACATTTCTAAATTTGAGAGGCAAAATCCAGACTATTCTGTAAATGTTTTCGGTCTGGATGAAGTTAAAGGTAAACATGTAGTTTCCGGGGCCCTCCATCACACTGCAGACAAACGCGTTCACCACATAAACATGTTGTTGATTACCGACGGCAGTGGGAAAAAATTCCATTACTGTTGGATTCACAACTTGTCGGCGTTAGTCAAATCGTCATTAACTAAAGAAAACCGTGCTATTTTTATTTGTGACAGATGTCTGCAACATTTTGGACGCAAAGATCTCCTGGACCGCCACGAGACTGTGCAAGGGTTGATCCTGTAAGAGTGGATTTACCCGGCGAC
>JARYHS010013630.1:187503472-187701449 GCA_031002005.1 Vandiemenella viatica
GAATTTCATTTGGAATGTAGTTAACACCAATATTGCATACAATATTACGAAGTATTTAAGTCTTCATCTTGATTTAAAGGTTAAAATTACCAAAACATTAAATCAGTCACTTCATTTCAGATTTAAATGGATTTATTATGTGTCTAATTTGCGTGCAATGATCTTTAGTTATCACGAAATAGCTGTTTGTTGCTTTAATTACTTCAGCCTTTCATATTAATTAATGTTGCGTTTATAGATATCTTTATTTTAATTCAGAGCATAAATATCTATCTCACTTGCAGAAACACCGAAATTATTACCAAAGCATTAGTTATTACAAACTGTAACGCGTGGCTTTCGTATTGTGAGTCTTAGTGTTTCATAGGATTCCAAGTAAGAGACGTCAACCACCATGTTTCTATGTGGTCCCAGAGATATCAACTATACCTTCTATTAAAGAAATTTAAAACCAACTTGCCACATAATAGTATAATTAGAGCGATAATTAGTTGTTACCTTTGATTGTTGAGGCCCGGGCACACAGAACGCGACAAGCGACAGCAGCAAGTGGTCGTTCTCTCGTCGCGGCGACACGCGATTTTGGTACGTCACACAGGACGCGACAACTCCATAGCGACAAATGCCAGTATAGTGAGACCTTCTCTCGCGAAGAGATCTGAATTTCACTATTTCTTTTTTAATAAGTTTTCTCGGGCTAGTAAATTCTTATAAAACACGTCAAGTGATGAGGAGAGATACTTCTTTTGTTTGCACTAAGCAGAAAGAAAACGCGGTTCTGGGTTCATGACATAAGAATAAGAAGAGAGAATGCCTTGGTGAATACCACCGCCTTTGCCGGGAACTGGAGTCGCATGAAGATAGATTTTATATATATATTTCGTACCTATGTATCGAGAATGCTTCGAGAAATTACACACCGAGCCATGGTCGAATTCCTTCAACTTCCTTGCCCAAGTTCCTTCCCGCCACTAATGACCTCGCTGTCGACGAGGCGTAAAGCTCAGGAAAAAAACAAAAAAAGAGAAATTACATAATCTGTTAAAATCAACTATATCGAAGTGCACCACGAACTGAAGAAAAGCAATAGGTATAAGAGAAAGATTAGCCATTTGTATGAGGTAAAAACAAAACAGAAACAATGACGCTGCCCAAATCCCTGACCTCTAAGCGATTTACAATGTTATCACTTCCCCCTTGGAAGCAGTGTCACATTTGCGTGGCGGTCAATATTAAGAAATACCCCTGAAACTATGCATATCATCACAAAGTGAAATATTCACAATAAAAAAATACAATTTATTATTGACAATTTATTTCACAATCAAAAGAAATAAAGATAGCTCAAATACAAGTATTATCTATTTTAAATAATTACAGTGTAAATAACCAAACAGAAAGTGAGAAACTAACAAGAAAAAATACAATTCTGAAAGCGAAAAATAATTTTTTATGAGCTTGAAATTTTTTTTTCAGCGGCCATGTCGCTGTGTCGCGCGACAATTCTGTAATTTTACTGTGTCGCTCGTCGCGGCGACAAAGACTGCGGCCCGGCGACGGATCGCTTTGTGTGTGACCGTCCTAATTCAAAACCGTGAATTACAACAATAGCGACGTGGCGCCGCGACACAATATCGCGTGTCGCTGTCGCTTGTCGCGTTCTGTGTGCCCAGGCTAACTCAGCGCGACAAAAGACGTGTTTCTGGAAATAAGCCACCCAGACCTATGATGTCACCCCGCAGCAAAACTTTGATGAAATCATAGCTTTGTTCTTCCTGTATTTCCTGTGTCTTCTATCTCTTTTGCTAACACACTAAAGATTTATCTACATCTATGAAAACTAGGACAACAATCAACTGCGCCGATTTTCTCCATCAGATTAAACGCACTTTCTTGCTGTACGTCCGTATTTAAAATGTAAGTGAAAGCTAGTCATCGATACGAAATATGGAACTATTCAATTCGAAACAGAGGTAATTTTAAAAAAAAAAAACTTGAAATTGGATTTTAAATAACGATAAACATTAATAGCGGCAAGAAGTTATGTGAAAGTGAGTAACATTGTATAACTGTTTTTTTAAAAAAATATATACGTATATAACTTCTAGTACGCAGAACTTCACCTAAACATTTCACTTGGTAGCAGAGTTTTTGATAGCTTTGAACAACATGATCTAGAGAAGAAGTTTAAACATCAGTGGCAACATCCCCTGCATTTCCATCAAAATTATCCATACTAATAAATACAAAAAGTTTTCCACCCTAATTCTCTAATAGTAACGGAGATATATAATTAATCAATCAACATATGTTATTAATCAACACCTCGTTCGTGAATAAAAACAAAAAAGCAATAAAAATGTTTTAAAAAATCCTAGTGTGCAACTGAAGCGGCAGTGCCAGAAACATGGTATTCAGCTGTTCTGCGCACGAGCACATTTCCGACTTTGAAATGTGAACATACCCAAAACAGCTAACTGCCTTATTGCCGGCTCTGTGCATATCACAATTCCAATAGAACATTTTCTGTTTCTTTTATTTGTCTTTTTTATTAATCTTGGATGAGTGGGTGATTTCTGGGATTAAATTTAATAGTTAATTGTATATCTCCATTGCAATTAGAGAAAAATTCTGAAGTAAAACAGCAAAATAATTGAGTTTTCGCAGTCTATTTTGTACAGTGCGATTGAAGGTGTCTCGAAATTATGGTGTGTTGGAGTGACATGTTATTTAGTAATTTATTTCAAAATGTTATATTTTTTTCTAATGTGTCATTATTTGATACACGTATAATTACATGTTATACCGTTAATTGCATAAACGAAATGTTTTATTTGTCACCAATTTACATCTGCTACAGTCGAAACCGAAGATTCGGCTTTCGTAAAGACATTGCTCGGAGCATATCCCAGTCTAAAATTTTATTTTAATTCGATATTAATATCTTGGAGTAATCTGAACAATAATCACGCCCCTGAGAATAGCCTATATCCCAAAGTTAATTCACATTTAATTATTATTATGTCTCATAAATACATTTATATAATACTAGTGTAAGTTGCCTGCGAAATCAAAAATCCAAAAAATCGAGAGGATAATTACACTCTGAAATTTTAACTTTACTTTTAACAACCCGCAGGTACGCTAGTAATTACACTTTTATTTTCAGAAGTAAGGTCGTAAGCCCTCGAAGACACTGTAATAAAAACGATAAGTAACAGTGTGCAACTGAAATCATATCTTACTCGTGGTATTACAAGTATTTGCAACACATTCATCTTCTAAAAGTGTGTCATCTAGAAATAAATATTTCTGTTCTTGTTATGTTATCAAAACCACGGTTAATGCCTAATCAGCATGAATCTTCTTTCTGGAAGTTACTTCCTTGTTACATTAAAGCTATTCTATGATATGAGTACTTTTTTATGAATTATATTTTACAACAATACTTGATATGAACTAACACGCCCGAACTAAGACTAAACTTTTTTGTTTGGTTTTCAATCATCTGAAATGTATGAAAATCATTGTTAATAATGATTCATGCTAATTGATAAGAATAATCAAACGGAGAATAATATTTTTCGACTTTGACAGTTTTTTTTTATCAAATAATTCTCATTTTCCTCCGTAGTACCATTATCTCATTCTAAAAGATGGCTTACGTAGTCATTTAACTTTCCACATATAATTACATTGCTCTTAGCAGTGTACATCGCTTTTACTAATCCCATATTGAGAGTTTTTCCATAGATATAAAATTTAGGTGACTGCACTTACTGAAATAAATAATTTTGGAATAACATACATGGAGAAATGCAGCAAAAAAACAACAACATTGGATTTAAAATGACTCAATAGTTGTTACAATTGGAGACAGTAATCAGTGCTATGGTAGCATTGTAATATGAAACTGGTGTCAGATGACTTTAAGAGTACCAAATTATTGTTTTTGAGGGAAAACAGTTCCTAATAACGACATTAATACATCTTCAGTGCCAAGAATACTTCATAAACTAAAAGGGGTTTTGCGATAATGAAACATGCGAATTTATGAGGTTTAAGATGGGACTGTGTCATAACCTTTGCTCACGATTGGTCAACGAGCAATACCTATCCCATCATCACAATTATTTGAATGTCTCCTGTTTAGTGCATAGCTTAACATAAATGATAAATTTGGAGAATCATATAACAGTCACTACAAGCATGAAACACAGACCCTGCAGCGGAAACTAAATAAAGCGAAAGCACTGACAGATGTCTACAGCTCTGAATGAAAGAACCAGAAGATAAACTAATACTGACGGAACTGTGAATACTCTTAACATTGCGAACCCTTTTCTGCTAACAAAAATCGCTAAGACATTTGCATATTTTAGATAGTTTGAATAATATTAATTTTATTTAAGAACAGAAAGTTTTACCGAGATATCCATACCATTTCATTTGACTGACTTTCCGAATCTTTCTCGGGAGAATAGTCATTCGTTTCGGTACTTACAAAAGGAATTATAAACCAAGCGTTTTGGGTAAGTGGTATCGCCCTGGTCTCACATTCAGGAGGCCGCGGGTACGAATCCCCAACTGGCCATCCAGATTTTGGTTTCCGTGGTTTCCCCAATTCACTCTAGGAGAGTTCCGGGATGGTTCCTTCAAAAGGCCTTGGCCGAATTCCTTCCGTCCCTTGCCTCCAGTCGTTTCGGTCTCTAATGAAGTCAGCAACTCAACGACGTATAAACAAAAACAAAAACAAAGAACGAATTATGATCATTAAACCGTTACTGAAAGGTGCAGCGGTAACTCCATCCTGAATGAAACATTTATGCTGATTGACATTGCATGTTGTGCCTACGTCGAACTGGATTGTCTTTTTAATATGAATATTCTATACGATTCCTTTAATAACTTTTCTTCTGAAAGTGGTATCAACTATGGGGGCTGGTTCATGATATATCACTGCAAAGATATTGTCTTATGGTTTCGTGCTTCTGAAATTGCGTTTAGATGGATATAAACGAATCTCAAATCTGAGATTTTGAAATTGTATAACCTATTCAGATTAAATTCAATTCTTATTAAGTATTCCCACGTTATATTGCTTGTACTGAATACTGAGCAGGTGTTTTTGGGTTTGTGAACAGGTCCACGCATCGACACGGCTGCAGGTCAAATCAGTCAGCGTGTATTCCCGAGATCCTAATTGGAGGACGTCAGGCGAGCTCCGACCAGACCCCGCTATTATCCCAGGTAAAACAAACAGGCACGCCCACCGCATGCCTCCACTCTACTGCCTGCAGCCCACAGCCTTCAGATGTAATGATATACTATTCAAAAAACCAATGTTTAAATCTATCACTCTCAGCCCTTGTAATCATTTGCAACGTGGCGTATTTTTGTGCAAAAGTTTGTCAATAAATTAAAAAACAGCAAATAGTTGAAGATCTATACCTATTTTTGTTTGTTTCATTTTTAATATGATATTACGGGGTTCGGTCTGAACAGATTTTGGCATTTCAGTTTTAACTATTTATCTCATATCACTGATACTAGATTTTTTTTTTATCACTCAGTAGTGTTTTATTTTATGTCATGGATCAGTTTCCGTCCGTTTCAAGTTTAAATCCACTCTTGTAAAGTTTGTCAGGTGAACAAGAAGACAACAGTACCGAAGAATATGACTGTATATGACTACGAAATGCTGAAAGTCATGTGACGGTTGTGTTACAGCGTGTTTCTAATATTATGTTACTTTTCTGCTTTGGTCTCGTGAACACCGTGGAGAGAAAGACGAAGGGGTTCCCCAAAAATAACTGGAATAGCATTGCCGTGGGCGGTGCTTGTGTAGTACGCGTTTCGGCCGCTAGGTGTTTATAGCGCAGCTCATTGTCAGATTAGTGCCGCCTGTGTTGTTGACCTGACTTTTTCTGTTAATCTGCAGTGATTGTTTTTGCTCGCGCTGTTATGTTATTGTTTCGTTTTTGACTATGGCAAGTTTAAGTGAACAACGTGCAGCAGGGAAATTTTGTTTTCTACTCAGTAAAAAAGCTGCTGAAACAGTTTTAATGTTGAAAACAGCTTGCAAAGATGACTTTAAAATCCTCAGTGACTTAAACTCTGTTTTTATCTACAATAGTCTGAATACCTTACCTTCACCTCAGTTTTCTAATAAAGTCATAAAAATTTCTAGATGCATCATTCAGTGGTCCTCCTGCACCAATAATATTCTTCTAAAACCCATCCTTGCTTCTCTCTTTGCTCTTATTAATCGCTTTTTTAGTTGTTTTAAGTATTTCCTACTCCCTTCCTGTCTCTTAACTCTGTTGTGTTCCCGTCCTCACTAGCTTCTTTAACCTCCTCACCTCCCTATTCTAGTATGTAGGTTCTGTACTTCTCTTTATTTTCTGCTTTGGAATAAATATTTCCTCACCATTTTTTTTACTATCTCCTTAAACTTGCCTTCACTGTACTTGTGCCATCCTTCCATTGCTGAACCTTTCCACGAAATATCTCTTCAAGTCTAAAGTTTGTGCCTTTGTATCATTATACCTATTTCCCCTCTTCTATTTTGTCCACTGGTTTACTGAATCCCCCTAATATCTATCAGTACTGCATTGTGATCACTTATTCCTTCTGTTACTTGACACCCTACAAGATTTTCATCGGGTTTTATTAGAAAGAAATCCGGCATGTTTGGTCCCCTCATATTTTGTTCTAACAGTTGTGTAAAACCTCCTTCCTCCCTTACTAAGGTATTTGCAAATCACTTTTCCCTTGTATTACTGTATTATCTATTTCCTATCTAGTTGACACCTGGTAAATTTAAATTCCCTCCAATAGTAACCATTCTACGCTCACCTCTGAACTGTGATTGTGTATTTAGTTTCTCTCCAAGAGTCTAATCTCCATCATTCATTCAGCCAATAACCTGATTTTTTAATTTTTTATCTCCCAAAAATCTACCCTTAGTAACTCATGGTCATGAACTATGAACACTAGAGAACTATAGTAATCTTTGCTAACCAGTATGAATACCCCTCCATCAATTGTTCCTCTGTCTCTGCGGTACACTCTGTAACCTTCAGAGAAATCCTCACTGTTTAGTATTTATTTTTACCAAGACTCTACACCGATAATCGCTTGTGGTTCATGTACCTCTATTACGTTTGCAAATTCTATCACTTCGTTCATTATCACTTAAAAAAAAAAAAAAAAAAAAAAAAAAAAAAAAAAAGTTAATTTGATAGATTAAACCATACAGACATCTGCATTCCTTTTTAATGGTACTATCAATATGACTGTAATAACACTTTATTGAAACCACTCATGTACTCCTTCATGTTCGAACCGGTGATCCAAAACAAGCGAAACTATAATGTTAGCAGCTCCTGCACTACTGGGGAGGGCGTATTCGGCATTTGATAAGTATCACAGGTCTGTAGACGAGTTCTCCGACGCTATGCAGTTGTGTGGTTCACGCTTAATTGATTTTCACTTTTTTGAATAGTTTGAACTGACAAAATCCCTTTAACATTGCTCGTTTTATATTGTTGAAATTATTTAGTGGTTTATTTATACAAGCCTTTGTTGGTTATACTCTAGTTATCATCCAACATCGACGCTATTTTAATTCGATGGCCACTTGTTTCATGGTTTTTGTTAAAATCTCGTTCTGCTGAATACTAACTACAGTGCAAAGGTATTACTGTTTTTAAGAAATTAGTGTGTTTCTACTTTGAAGAAAAATCTGTTAACCGATATAATGAATGGCATCGGTAGAGATGTTTCCATTATTATATCACAGAGCGTTCCAGCGAGGAAGCCCTGAAGCTGGTAGTACCCGGTCGGTACAGAAGTGGCTGCTGCTTCTTGTGAAGCCTGGAACTCGTCACGTAGTAACTACAGAGTTCGCTGCGCCCTTCCTCCTGTAATTATCTGGTAAGGTTGGCCAGATTAGCATCTCATTGTCCGGACGTAATTGGAAGGACTTGGGCACAAATTACGGAGGCCGCTTCAGTATTTGTTTTAGCCCCACTTGTTTTGTTTCTGCCAAGTTAACGACTTGGTGGATGCGTTTTACGACTTATCAAGTTATCGTACCGCATAAATAGCGATCACGATTACCGACCACATGATTTCGTGGAAATTGGAAGTGGCCGGTGGAGGTCGTGTTCGTTTTTTGTCGACAAGTAATTGCGAGGTGGCCGGAGAGATGTGATCTGGTAGGTTGACGCTACAGCATGGCTTCCAGGAGGTCACGTCGGTACTCCTCATATTAAGTCGTAAAAAGGCATCGCTATTGAACTCAAATTAAAATTTAAGAACAAAAAAAAAATTTTATGAATTAACTGACAGCCACTAAAGATAACATATAGCAGCCTGGAAATCACGAGTGTCTTCATTCTCGACGAAACACAGCACTTATTGCTGTCGCTCTCTCGGGTCTTTAGGTAGCGAAGAATAATAAATCAATACTAATATAAATCTATAAGCGGACTGCATCAGTCTGAGGGTTAGATGAAGCATCACACAAAAACAAGCGCTCCAATGGTGTTTTCACAGTTTGAAAGCTTATAATTTAACTTAAAATCTGTATTGCCCATATGTATCCTAACGATCTGAATCGCTCATCGCTATATTTCCTCCAAAAACTTATTCAACCAATCCTACAAAGATGCTTACACAGTCCCATAACATGTAGGTGGTACATTCACGTGAATATCCAAAACTGAGACTCACCCACCTCACAAAAAAGTGATATATTTTAACATATTCGTTATATAAACTATAATATGGATTATATTTTGTTAATAAAAAGTTATGTAGACATTGAATTCACTTCATTTTAGTTGTTAAAAACATTTAAGTAACCGTTTTCAAACAAAAAAATAATTTTGAACAAACGCTAGGGTCAGATGAAAGAAAGACGTAATACCGATCATGTGTCATTTAAAACAACTAGAAATTAATGATACAATCAATATTTGCGATGTAAATATAGTTTTAAGTTAGTGCATTGATAAATAATATGGGCAGATTTCTGAAGTAAGTTAATTTTTTTGGTGTGCTTTTAAGCCATATTGTTCTTTTACTACTACATTGAAACTTATTTTAGAAACATACGGAAAAACTTATAACTAAATTACTGTCGTCGGTGACATGAGATGTTGTCAGCGCATTCTGAGTTGACAGTATTATAGTGTCAAAAAACTTATTTTCACAACCATTAAGACCGAAAGCTGCTTAAAGCGCAATGAACAGTCCTTTCAAAACAAATACAAAACACGATGAGGGTTCGGTAGATGAAGATAGAATTTTACATAGTGTTGTCACCTTTGTGGTTTTAGTGGTGTATTATAAGCAGGCAAAGAACAAAAAACTAATATGGCTTTTTCATGATAGCGATATTCTGTGGGTGCTGTTAAAACTCAAACGACAGGTGAAACGTTGGTTGGATGTTCTTGCAAAAATACTGGTAAATATCCAAGGACGTGCACTTTAAAAATTTGTCAGTTAACGAACTGCTGAGTTTGACAGCGGACACGTACGAAATTATTAGTTCATTTCGCGATTTATACGCTTTTAGCTACTTGAAGTTATTATTGTAGACCAACTTTTCACTCCATAATGATCCTAACACAACGGTGAGCTCTTCCAACAGTAGTCCGTAAAGAATTTGCACTGATTTAAGGGGTAAAATTGTTACCAGTCATCTGTTAACTCAGAATACAACAAGAAGTTTCACAAGTGCGAAAATTTTACAACGCAGATCATTATTCATGAACAATTGTTTCCATATTTAGTAACTATTGTTTATGAGACTTAAAGTTCAGAGGGAATACACAGGAAACTGGAAACCAGGAAAGGTAACGCTAGTCAACACATGTGTAAGAGTTGTTGCCCCTTCTGCTGCCGTCTTGGTAAATCTCAGCCGCTAGCACTGTAGCCTTTGCAGGTGCCACTGCCGACCGTGGAAGCATGGTGGATAGCACTAGGGTAGTTCCTGGAGTAGACGGTTCGAATCCAGCCTCAGACATAAGTGATTTTCATGAACTGTTACGTTCTTCTTGTGTTGACTGTGCTGTCGATCACAAATCGCATCATACACCAATTGAGAAACTAAAAGAACGGAGGAGATGCACATATCGATAAACTAAGGCAAATGCTTTCTTTTTTTGTTTTCTACCAATTGAGTCTTTAAATGTATGTTATTTTTTTTTTTTTTAATCTCATGTAAAAGATTATTTGCGAAGGATTGGAAAGGAATCCAGCCACAGTATTTAAGCTCGAACTAGTCCTCTGTTAGCCTGAAATTATTTCGTTAATCCTCTAAAAACCAAAACATGGATTTTGTTGACCATGGCACATCCAGAATTTCAGTGCCAATAGTACTGGTAAAGTTTTTAACGATTTCATAAGAAGATATACAGCTTCCAAGCCTTATTTCCAACGTAGAAAGGCAAGCCAAAGTTTCGATATGATAAATCTTGTTCGCGCAGCAATTACTGATTCAAAATGCTAGTCAGACATCCTATCAGAAGAAATTATTCTACTGTCTACGTTGTATAGGCCTACGTAAGCGATGTTATAGGCAAAATTATAGTCAGAACCGATAAACTTCTCGATCTTCTAATAATTTCCGTCAAATCGCTTAAATCAGTTAATGAAGGTTTGTTATTGCGACCTTAAATATCCTGTGGTATACTTAGTACTGGAAGGAAATTATTGAATGATATTCACCAATCTAAACTATGTATCAACAAATTTGCTGTCATTACAGCTATAGCTGAATGTAGTTCAAAACTTTGAAGTCATAAAAAGTTTTTATTTTGTTAGGGCTTTACGACTAGCCGAATTCAAAGTCACTAGGGCCTGGTTAGCGCTGGGGAAAGGAACAGCAAGGATTTTTTGTTTACTTATGGCTTTACGCCTCGACGACGTCAAGGTCATAAGAGGCGGATTGGGACTGGGGACAAGGAACTGCAAGGAATTCGGTCATGGCCTTTTTGAAGGAAGCATCCCGGCATTCGTCTGAAGTGATTTGGGAAAACCAGGGAAACCCAAAATCTGGATGCCCGGACGGAGATTCGAACCGGCGTCCTCCCGAATGCGAGGTCAGAGCGTTAACCGCTCACCCACCACGCTCTGTGGCAAGCATCGCAACCATGGGCATTCAAGAATCACGCCGCGGCTTTCGCTTGGGGTAATTTCTGAAAACCATGGAAACCCGAAATCAGGATAACCGGATGTTAGATCCGGTTATCCTGACATGAGACTTTCCGAATTCCAGTCTCGAGCGTTAACCACTCACCCAACAAGTTCAGTGCCACAACAACCACAAAATCGCAAAAGAAGAAACGGCTATACGCTGGTCTCACGTTTCATTCAGTTTGAGCAAACATCTCCGGTAAGTTATCGAATTACCGAAGCTGATGAGCCAAAAAAGAGTGTCAAAATACTAAAATACAACAGCGATGAATGAGGACGAGTTTTACGTAAGGATCTGAATTAAATTGTGTCGAATAGTGAACGTTAAGTGTCAGCTGACAAAGAGACCATGCGATCAAGGACTACACTGCAAACTGTTCAAAATTTTGTAGTTTAGCGCTGTTATTCTCTGCTTTTGGTTTGTAGAACAGCAGTTATAGTTGAAGGAGGAAATTGTAAGTTTACGCAGAACATTTGAGCATCAACGCATTCCTGGCTCGGAACTTGCTTTCCATTTAAAACAGTGTCTGATTGCGAGTAATATTACAACATCTACGAGCTGAGTAAGGATAAAAAATCTACAGTATCAACTGTTAAATGTAAAGTTTGCTCACTGAAAGAAAGCTATTAATTATAACGTCTGTAATTGTTGGGGATGATTCTATTCAAACATTTATAAAGTTAAAATTTCAGTGTTATTTCATGGTATGTGTACTAAGATCTCAGGTATGTCATGTGGATGTTTCACAATGTGATTGATAGCTTCCGTAAGTTTAAAAGAATTCATTTTACATAGGCCATATCAAAACTGATTACAGCTGTCTGTTTCCGTAAAAGTTTTTCATCGCAATAAAACTAACTTATCTGAATAGAAACTTAGAATACGTGGCTCACGGCACGTGCCTTCTCAATAAACGTGGCAAACTTTTGTAAGATTTTATCTCAACTGTCTCCAATGTTTAGATAACATCAATCAAGCAATGTATTTATTGCAACATGTCAGTTCTTTTCCTCCATTTCTTAAATTCCCTTTCAAAAAATTTTCCATCTAATTTAACATATCTTAATGTGTATATCCGTAACAATTTTTCTCAACAGGTAGAAGAATCAAAAATCCTGTTCCGACGCCACAAGCATATCTATTGGTTCCGCGTGAGACACTGCAAGGCACGGTAGTCATTCCACTAATTTTTGGGACCGTCGTGCATTTAACATATGGTTGTGGTGAGCTAAAGAGCTAAGAGGTTTTAGGTCTCAAACTGCTTACGTTCTCCTTCAGTAATCGCAGATAAAATTCACACTTTCCTTGAATCATAGAAGACAAAACTATTGGTAAAATTTAAATAACTTCTTCTTCATCTTCTGGTCCCTATCCGTTTCGGATGTCTTATCTCTGTTCGTTGATGCTCGGATTAACTCCGTAGTTGTCTTGGAGCTCCATGTTCTCATATTTTTTTAACCAAGAAATTCTTCTTCTACCAGCACCTCTCTTTCCTGGTATTTTCCCCAGGAGAATAGACTGCAGAAGTTCATAACGGCTATTATTTCTCATGATGTGGCCAAGGTTCTGAAGCTTTCGTGTTTTTACAGTGGTCAATATTTCCATATCTTTTTTTCGTTTTGCGGAGCACTTAAGCATTTGTGGTGTGGTCTGTCCATGGTATTTTCATCATTCTTCGATATAGCCACATTTCAAAAGCTTCTAAACTGTTACAGATAGTTTCTGTTAATGTCCACGTTTCAACGCCATACTGGAGGACAGAGAGCACATAGCAGTGCAGGTCTCATTTTCGTGGTAATCGATAAATTACGACTATAAAAAGGTTATTCATTTTATTGAAAATAGCCCTGGCTTTACCAATACGTGACCCCATTGGTTATTTACTGTGGTGCCAAGATACTTATACCTTAATACACATTCAATGGTCTTCTGGTTAATCATAATATGGCATTGGGAGTTGTTATTTTTGCCAATTACCATTACTTTTGTCAAGTCCGTATTTGTTATGCTTTGTGATACTCTGTCTATAAGATATTGTAAACTTTCCTGACTGTCTGCAAAAATGACTGTGTCATCTGCGTAACGAATGTTGTTTATCCCGTTTCCATCCAACAGCACTCCCATCTCCACATCACTCAACGCCTCCCTAAAGATATACTCTGAGTAGATATTAAATAATAAGGGAGACAGGATACATCCTTGTCTTACACCACGAAGAATTTTTACTTCATCCGTATTTTCTCCCTTCAATCTCAAATGAGCAGACTGGTTCTAATACAGGTTAACAATAATTCTCAGGTCTTTGTCATCCAAGCCAATACTTATTAAAATTTCTATAATTTTTGATGCTTTACCCTGTCAAAGGCCTTCTGGTAATCTATAAAACAAGCATAGACATCACAATTTATATCTCTGCAGCGTTGAAATAGTACTTGGATGCTGAACAGAGCTTCTTGTGTTCCAACTGCATTTCTGAATCCGAACTGTGTAGGTGATACATATTCTTCACAGAGCTTAGACTATATGCTTCGGTTAATAACCTTCAGAAAGAGTTTTAATGTGTGGCTCATAAGGCTTATCGTTCTGTAGTCACCACATGACTTAGCTCCGGTTTTTTTTTTTTGGTAATGTAATAAACTCTGATTTGAGCCAATCTTGAGGAATTCTGCCAGAGTTGTAGATGTCGTTGAACACTGAGGTCAACCACTTTGTACTATCTTCTTCAAGCAGTTTAAAAAATTCTGCATTTATCTTGTCAGGGCCTGTAGTTTTATCGTCTTTCATTCCTTTTACTGCAGCTTGTACTTCAGTCAGTAAAATCCTTGGACCTGTTTCGCATTCAAACTATGGAGGTTCCGGAAGGCTATCTGAGAACAGTTGTTTAACGTGTCTCTTCCATGCATCCTAATATCTTGAGTATCAGCAATGACATTTCCCTCATTATCCACTAGTTTATTCACTGTATTAGGTCTACATTTTCCTGTTACTTCTCTAACTTTCCTGTGAATGTTCAAAGTGTCGTATTTCAACTGTAGAGCCCCTATTTCATCACATTTCACCTTTATTTCCTTTGATTTAGCTTCTCTTATCTTTTTTGTGATCATATTTTGATGTTTTTATATTCATCAGGATTACTTTTTACAAGTCTTCTTCTCTCCATCATGTCCAAAACCTCATCTGTCATCCATGTATTCCTTTTGGCAAAATCTGATTTCAGGTGTTCGTCTTTAACAGATAATACTATCGAATTAAGTTTTTCAATTTTTTCTTCTGTGTGAAAATAGAAGACATGTTTAGTTCGTTATTGAGACGTTCTTCAACATGCCTTCTTATGGAGGGCTCTTTTAATTTCCGAATATCAGTATTCATAAGCATCTTTTTTGTAACTTTCTTCATCCTAACATTGAAAACACCGACTAATGGATTGTGATCAGAGTGAATGTCAGCACCGGGGTAGGTTTTCACTGAAGTACAGCTGTTCCTGTATCTTTTGTTTACTAGGATGTAATCGATCTGATTTCTGATGGTATTTTCTAGTGAATCTCTGGGAGACTTTCAGGTGTACAGGTGTCTAGATGGCAGTTTGAAAAAGGTATTGGTTATTACAGATCCTTGTTCACCTTCAAACGTACTAAGTTGTTCACCTCTTTCGTTCCTTTCCCAAGTCTACAAGGGCCTATAAAATCCTCCTCAAATCCTCTTCCAACTTTGGCGTTGAAGTTTCCCATTAATATAGTGAGATCTTTCCTTGATAACTTCTTCAATACTTCTGTTATTTGGGCGTATAGCTTTGCTACTTCTTCATCATTCTCATCTGTGGTTGGGGCATACACCTGGATTATATTCATCCGTGTTCGTCTGGCATTTATTTGTAGTAACAAGAGTCTCTCAGAAATTGGGACAAAATTAGTGACACTCTCCGCAATTTGTTTTTAATAACTAGAAAATATAAAATAAAATTCGTCAGTTGATAGTTTCGTTGATTGTGTATGAGCTTGAATTCAGAATATGTATATATAGTCATAAATCAAAAAAGTAAAAATTGATTTTTAAAAACTGTTCGCCATTTCGCGAAATTATTTTTCAAATGGTATATACAAACTAAGGGCGGCTGCGTAAATTCAGGCGGTAGAGCGTCTGACTGCGACCCGTATGACTGGGGTTCGATTACCGACGAAGCCGAGGGTCTTTCCTCGAAGCTGAACGGCTGCCCAGGCCCACTCAGCCTGCCATCCAATGAGTACCGTGGAAGAAACTCTGCTGGAAGGTAAAGAATGGCCGCAGCGTGGCGCTGACCCCGTCACAACCATTCCAGTGCCAACGGTTGTAATGGGAATGCGGAGCTCTACCTCCGTGCATTCTACAGGAAGCGGCAGGAGCCGTAGGAACTCCGTGACCTTCTGTATACAAATTAAACAGAAACACTATGTTCAGTAGTAATTATTTATAATTCTTAGATAAATTTTGAAAATTTTCATGTGAATTTTAACAACATATTTACTTTCCCAATCGTGAAATTCAGTAAAAATTGTCTGGGTTTTTAAATTGTTAAAATTACTCATTTAGTTATTTTGCGAAACATATAAACTGGAGTGAGATCGCTATAAGCTTTACTATAAACATATGGACGAATTATCACATTGAAATCAGAATGAATTTACAGATCAGTAGTTTCGTAAATAAAGCGAGGAATTAGATTTTATTCTGATTTTTACAAAAGCTTCGTAGAAATCGAGGGGGAAAAAAATAGAAATGCAAACATTTTAAACTTCACTGGTTTCATTTCATTTGTAAGAAGAATATACCAAGAAAAAATTTTCACATCCCATATTTTTCAAAAATTAAATTATTGTTAAGGTTATAAATAGTTAGAGTCGTTCGCGATTACAAATATTAACGAACGAATTCATTCCCGACGTTGACTATAAATACAATTTTCTCGGGTGACAAGCCGAGTGAACAAGTGTTTCCCAGCTTACTCGGAAGATGGTGGCGTTTTTATCGACGAAATATGGTGTGGAAACTCTTTCTCGGCTTGTCATGCGAGAGAATTATGGTATTATCACAAAGTTTAAGAGTTCAGAGCTCATATGGCGTAACAGACGGACAGACAAAGAAACAGACACAAGGGGGGAAAAGTGAATCCATGAGGGTTCTTCTTTACATACACAAGATATGAAATGTGAGAAACAAACCACTAACTTCAGAGTGCCCAGCAAGCTTCACGTTGCATAGTCACCAGCTCAAGTTAGGGAATTGGCATGTGTGTGTGTGTGTTGTTGTTGTTGTTTTTTTTTTTTCTAATTGATCTGATCCTTATGTATTATCCATATTGTGATGAAAAACAAATATTTGCAGTTATACAGAATAATGTAAACGTGATTACTCGTGGCCGTACAGTATGATTTAGAATGTATGGTGCTATTAAAATGAAAAATAAGAAATAAAGTAGACACAAGCTTCGGCAATGATCAGATTCAGTTGACTCAATATTTCGACTGGACTTGTCTGCACCAAGCAGCAATTATCAAGCAGCATGCCCGCCGGCCTCGGTAGCGTAGGGGCTAGAGTGCTAGCTCCACGTACCGAAGGTCGCCGGTTTGAATCCGGCCGCGGGCATGGATGTTAAGTGTTGTGTGTCTGTGTGTGTGTGTCCTGTCCGTCCTGTGGCGTCCGCACTTTGAAGACTATATAAACCAGTGGTTCCCAACGTGGGCCGTACCGCCCCCCGGTGGGCGTTATAGAGCTCGAAGGGGGCGTTTGTGAACAAAGGCAAATTTGGGGGGCGTTGACGCCCAGCCAGCGCCCCCCTGGCTACCACTGGCAAGGACGTGCCGATAAGATTAATTAATAACAAAAAACATTGAACAAATGTTTCAGCAAGTAATTCCAAATGTCCTTTAACTAGAATCAGTGGGGATTAAAAGTTGGTGTCAGAAAATTATATCTTTGTTCCTAGCACCTGCTTCAATTGTTCGTGAATGAGTCGCAGCAAGCGCTGTGCACCACAGGGATCACCATTATTAGTATGTTTATGTTCCGGCTCGATCAGCAATGCTTATACGTTTACACTTGTCAGTGTTCGATTGTTCGGTAGTGCCTTCAGACAGAGCGACTGTGAACCTGTGCGGTATCTTAGGCCTCGTATCCACTTGAGCACGCTCAGGCGAATGAGCCGCTCAGTGAATCGAGCGGCTCAAGTGTGGACGCCTGAGCACGCTCGCGACGAACGACAGCGAGCGCGCTCGGGGCGAGCCGATTGGGTGTCGGTATTTTGGAATGCTCAAAGGCGAGCCAGTGTTTGTTCGGCGCTCAGTGTGGACGGTATTTGGCGGTTTCTACAATGAGCGCGAGCACGTGGGACAATGAAACTTGCTTAACTCTAATTGATGCGTATGAATCAAAGAGGGTGTTATGGGATAGCTCCAGTATTATAATCGAACTAAAAAATAAGGTGCATGGCGTGAAATCAGCGAGATATTAAACTTTAGTATTGATGATGTAAAGAAAAAAATAACAAGCCAGCTAGAGTCATTCAGGCGAAAACGATCAAAACAGAAGAGAACTTCTATAACGAGAAGTGGTAAGTCTTTTTTAATAGTATTTCTCACAGCTGAACGGATTTTGATTGAATTTGGTTTTTACGAAATTCAGATCCTAAGTGCCTAAAATCATATTGATTTTGTGCCAGGCAATACAATTGTTTTACCAACTTTTATTAAAAACTTGAAATCAATGCCATAATTGTAAAAAAAAAAAAAAAAAAAAAAAAAAAAAAACAACATAAAAATAACCTTTAAATCTATATTTGTAAACACAAATTAAAAATAGGTACCAGCCTTCATATAATTTTGGAGTGACTCAATAGTGCCATCACAGACTAACCATACTAAACGGATGATGCTTTGTTTATATACTTTGAACATATACTGCAGGCTTGAGTAGGGACTTCCTGAGGCTAGGAATGTTGAAGTTATTATTAATTTTATCTTCTGGTGGGATCGCCTCACGCATAGGCGTATCGTGAATTTTAATATGAGGTCCAACTAATCACAGCAAATGTTCGAAATCGATCTCGTAAAGTTTTGAAATAGCTGATTATCTCCTTCTAAAGTCAATTAGCGAATTAAATTATTAAGATAATTTCTTCGCTGATTTCTTCTCTGTTTTGACATCGTGTGGATAATAATAAAGGCCGCAGCTACTCGTGACGACACGTCAATAGCCGAGCGTTTTCTGAGCACTGAAGCCAGGCTCGTTCGACCAAAATTTCTTTTTTCTTGAGCACGCTCAAACGAGCGCGCTCAAATGAATGAGCGGCTCATTCGCCTGAGCGTGCTCAAGTGGATACGAGGCTTTACGTGGACGTACTTACTGAAGATTATTTATTTTGGAACATCGTTCTGCCACAGAGGTTAGTACATATTCATTATTATTATTTGTTTATTATTCTATTTACTGATCGATATTACGTGAGAAATGTGCTGTGAAATTTCAACTAAGTTTTAATCATCTTTTATTTAAATTTTGTATAATATGCTAACTAACTACACTCGATTTTGTACTGATCACTGCTACTGTTCCTATTATTATTACCAACATCATTTATCACACATTGTAAGGAGGGTTAAGAATAATATCATTTTTGACATTTCGAGATTTTTACAAATGGTAGGAGTACCTGTGGTTGATGGTGTACCTATGGTTCACATGAAGTTGTATGAAATTCAAATTTAAGAAAATACTGTCATTCAGAAAACCAGCAAGTCTCTTCTGTCGCTGTTGAACAGTTTCTGTAGTGCATGTGGTTACCATATTCGGAAGCGCGTATCTTGTTAGCGAAATAGCAGCTTCGGAAAGTACTTTAACTCTCAGTTAATGTAAGTTTGCTTTACTCTGTACTTTGCGTGAATATGAAAATTTTATCACATTGAAATAAACAAGTGTATGTTTTGTGCCGAGCGTGGTGGTGTAACGGCTAGCGTTCTGGCTTCGCATTCGGGAGGACGGATGTTCGAATCCCCGTCCGGGCATCCATATCTGGGTTTTCCATGGTTTCCCAAATCACTCCAGGCAAATGCCGGGATGCTTCCTTAAAAAGGCCATGGCCAAATTCCTTCCCATTCTTTGCCTCCCATCCTTTCCCGTCTCTAAAGACCTCGCTGTTAGAGAGACGTTAAGCAAATAATAATAAAAAAGTATGCTTTCCTAGTTTAAACGGGAATAATATTTCTATTATGGTTAGCCTCTCTGTCTAAGGTAGGTGTTCCTTAAATCGGGAGGGATGTCGAATTTACGTTCATCAATAGTAAATGGGCTTTAATTGAAAACTGAACAAACCATCATGCCGTTTGCAACATATACACAACGGTACCAAAAATCGATATGTGGCGTGTGGCGTCTGTTTCCGGTACAAACAATGTCATATTTGGTAGCCTACAGCTTTTATATCGCATCGTGAGCAGATATTGAAATCCCTCACTTGCTAAATACTTCGTTTAAAGCCGGCATATATTGAAACGGGATATTCTTAGGCCGTCTTCGCGCCGGCGCCGGATTCAATGTAATCAAATGAGAGCTTTCACAGATCGCCGGCCCTTTGATTTAATTGTTTCTTATGCACAATTGTCCACACTGGTGCCGGTGGCGGAGAGGATCTAATCTCAGTCCCGACAATTTTCTTAATTTTTGTAATAATTACTCGCACGATACTATAATATCAATTGAATTCGTTGATATTAAACCTTATTTGTAGGATAAAACGACCGAATATTTCAAAGTTAGAACAGAATGCGTGCAAAGAGATTTACACCTTTTTGAAAGAAGGTTTTGAAGTGAATGAAAAGAACAACTGAAAGTTGAACAGCTATACATTTATTATTAATTATAACAAAACAGAACAAGTTACACAATTTATTTTATTAATTTGCCTTGGCAACGCGCCCTCCATACTGACAAAGTATCTTTGTGTTAATACCACGAATAGTAGAACAACCAGATTTACATTTTAAGTAAAGTGTAAGTTAATTATAATGTTAAATATGTAATTTATCACTTTTCAGTTGGTTTATTTTTATTTTCATTTCGAAATATTCTTTCAGAAATGTATACATCTCTTTCCACGCGTACGTTTTACTTTACTTGTGCTTATTCCCGATCTGTAGGTCTCATGTAATTCAGTAAAGTTTGCTCCTTTAACGAGATCCTTAAAAATCAATAGAAGAAACACAATAAATTGAAAGTTTTTTGTTTCCTATTTGTAGATTTCAATCGCAGTCGTATCTATTGTAATGTATTTAAACAATTCAGTTGATTTCGTAATTGGTCAAAATTATTCAATGAAATAAAAATATAGCAGAATATTTGTGTACCTAATTTATTTCACATTTTTCCAGGCCTCTTTTTGTATTTGTGTCAACACGGGATGTATCCGGTACTGTATTTTAATTAAATATTTACTATATTTCGTTCTACGATATAATAATCTATTAAAGTAACGTTTGTTAAATGATGGATGCCTATTTCCTTCGCGAAAGCAAAATTTATTGAACTCGGTGTGAAAAGGCCGCCGCCGGCTCCGATTTTGCTGGTGTGTGTGAAAATGTCCTTAGGCTATCTGACTTTTATTTTAAAAAAATTAAGTTTCATTTTTTAAATTTTTTATTTTTTATGCAGGGAATTGTGTAGAGTAGCTTCTCTGACCATAAAGTACCCTCTGAAGCTCACAACTCGTGGTGCCTGTGTTCTCCCGCATGGGACTGCATTTGGTTCTGCAATTTCTTATGCTTGGTCCAGGCCTCTGCTGTGTGCTTTATCTCTATGACAGTTGGTCAGCTATTGTTCTCTGGCCCTCGTGGTACTTTAGGGTTATAGAAAGAGTGTCAAGTATAGGTGCATAGTGTGTCGACTTAGGAGCTTGTCGAATTGAATGCATGGAGTAGGGAAGAAAGAGGGTCATAATTATTTTTTTAAAAAAAGCTCAAAGAAGAATATTCAAGAGGTCCATCTTTAGCTGGTATGTTTTCAGCGGTCCAAACAAGACGCAGATGGCCTTCGTGCCTTTTACAATATTTCTTTGCTTATTGCTAAATCAGGAAAACCGCACACGATTGGGGAAGAATTGATACGGCCACCTGTGAGTGAGGTTCTGCATACTGTACTGCACAAGCCGCCGTCTGATATTATTAAGAGAATCCCACTTAGTAATAAAACAGTACAGAAGCGAATCGACGAAATTTCCGAGGACGTGGAGAGTTCTCTGATTTTTTGAAGACTGCCGAATTTTATTTACAGCTTGATGAATCTACTTTACCAAACAGTGATTCATTACTTATTGCGTAAGTTCGCTTCATTAAATGTGAAAAAATTTGTCATGAATTACTATTCGAAAAAAATTAGTAACTGATACTAAAGGAAAATCTATATTTCAAGTTTTGGAACAATATTTTGAAGAAAAAAGTATTCCTCCGAATAATATCGTGTCCATTACTACTGATGGTGCTCCGGCAATGGTTGGACGATACCGAGGGCTGATTTCATATTTGAAAAAGGCAGTACCAAATGTAGTCGCCGTGCATTGTGTAATTCACAGACACCATTTAGTTGCAAAAAAAGTAAGTGATCGCCTTCATTGCTGACTACATTATGTAATTACCGCAGTTAACAAGATTAGAAGCAATGCTCTCAATAGTATATTATTTGGAAAACTTTGTGATGGAAATGACGAGGATTTCAATTGTTTGCTATAGCATACAGAAGTTCGTTGGCTGTCAAAGGGTACCTGTTTAACAAGATTTTATGACGTTTTTGACTCCATTATAACGTTTTTTGAGAATAAAGATGATTCATTAAGAGAGAATTTATTGAAATATAAGAATTATATAGCTTATTTAACAGATCTATATAATAAATTTAATTAAAGAAACCTACGGCTGCAAGGAGATAATTTGAATTTGATCAAAGCAAAGTCAGTTATTTGTGCGTTCATGTCAAAACATGCCTTGTACAAACAGAATGTGGGTGGAAGACAATTCTATCAGTTTCCAAATCTTTCCTCTGTGGAAACATATGATGATGATATTTTAGTATTTTGTCAACATTTGGAAGTACTTAACGAAGATGTTAAAAACAGATTTCAGGATTTTCTTAATATGAACAGTCCAGATTCGGTATTAGAACCTTTCTCAAACCTACAAATAGCAGATTTATCGCTACAGGAAAAGTTGATAGAAATGTCAACAAATGAAGAATTAAAATTGAAATTAAAAAATGGATATCAAGAATTTTGGCTACAGAGGCAAATTTCAGATTTATATCCAGTTTTGTGGGCTGCAACAAAAAAGTTTTTTATTTCATTCCCGTTATCATATTTAACTGAAAGGGGATTTAGTGTAGTAAGCAATTTACTAACAAAGAAAAGAAACAGATTGTCAGTAGTGGAACGCGTCGACTTAAGACTCCTGCTGACAAATGTAGCACCAAAAGTAGAAAAATTAGTATAATTACATCAAGCTCAGACCTCTCACTAATAATTTTACCATAATTTTCAATATATGTTTTTAATCAAATTTTGTACAAGGCACCAAAATTGTTAATGTTCTTTAGTAAAGTAATTTTAAAAATCTGTTCTTGTTTTTCAGTATTTAATATAGCCCAATTCACCTCAGAGGGCTGCCATCAAATCACTGTTTGAAGAAGTGGGCAACAAGCCAATTAAATTGAAGCGCTATGGATTACACAACGTTGATTACAACAACAAAAGACGTCGGTGCTGTTTTTTTCCAAACAGGGGGGGGCGTTAGGTCAAAAAAGGTTGGGAACCTATGATATAAACAATGGATTTAACTGATTCACTGGAAGCTTTAATATAACACATTGAGCTGGCTGTATGGTCTCAGCTGCCAAAAACCATAAAAAAAAAGCAGCATGCTGTTCGAAGACTGAATGGATGGCATAGGCATTGTTTACACATTGCATTTATGACATTAAGAGCTCCTTCCTCATTCCAACTCGACTGTAAGCTAGGGTTACCAGAATTTTTTCTCCGAATCCGGGGACGCTTCAGCACTTTTTCGCCAAAACCCGGGGACGCTTTCGACATTTGTCCTAATGATGCGGTGCACTTTTATAAATTATATGATATGATTAAAGGTTAGGTTTGCTTAAAAGAAACATATTTATCATTGTAAGAACGAAGACTTTCCCGGCGTATGACTGCATTGCATATTTATCATTGTTATATAGTTTGTATTTTAAATGATGCCTGAATTTACCTCCAACTTGTTTTCTTTGGTATTTCTCAGAAGAATCAACCATTTTGAGAAGATCTTGTCTGCCCGAAAATTCTTAGCACTTCATAGAAAAGTTTGTTAATATAGTTAGCGTAGCTTGAACTGTTTCTGTACCCATTCTGACGCTCTGTGATGTCCCCATCATATTCATTGAGGAGAAAACTCTCTCTACAGATGTGTTACTCCCAGGAAGACACAAAGACAGTTCTACTAACCTGCGTAGCTGAACATATGGGACCATTTTGTTATGAAATGTGAATAAACTTCATTTTATCTTGAGCAAACACCAACACTGGAATCATTCCATCCATCTACTTTATCTTTTGACACAAATTCCTTTAAAGAAGAAATTTAATTGATTTCTTTCTTTAAACGAATGCATTAGCAAATCGGAGCTTTTAAAAAGTACCGCTAGATTAAAAAATAAAATTCTGGTGTCAACAGTAAAAATTCGGGGACATTGCGGGGACGAAATCTGTCCGGGGACAGAGAGCTAAATACGGGGATTATCCCCGTCAAAGGGGGACGTCTGGTAACCCTACTGTAAGCTGAATAAGCGATTTCCTTCTGCGGTGTTCTGACACTGGCTTAAGGTGTTCTGAATGTTAAAACTTCTAGATTTACATGTTTCTTACCATGTTGTTACTGAAACTAATCATAGCGTATTTTTGCTGTCCAGTTAATAAAGATAAAACCCACGTTCGACCACGACAGAAGGCAGTAAATGTATTGACTTTTACACATTTAATGTCTGCAGACCTGAGAAATATGCATCTAGTTACCAAGCTGATCGTTGGCTCGTGATAAAGCCTCCGTTAATGGTGGTGTATGGATTATGTTATTACTATTCTGGACACTTATAACCAGAAATTTTTTATTTGATCCTAGTCCGTCTCTTTCGGAGATCAGCCCTGAATAAGTATTTGACAGCAGCCATTACTGTACACAACTCAATTTTTCTACTTACGATCGGTTATGTTGGAAAATGATTTTTCTTAACAGAAACTTCTGGCGTACTGAATATTGCTTTATGTGCCTGAAGTTTATGTTTTATTGGATGCCTGCCAGAGGTTCGTCTAGCTCCCTGAAGAAACCCATCATCAAGCCACAATGGATACACGATACAGCATTGTTTAGGATGAATGTAACTTTGATTGCACAATTTCTTCCTTTGCAGATATAAAAATACACATTTCGTCGTCAGTTACATTTTCTATTATTGCAATGTTTTTACTATGTACGTTTCGTCTATTGATCGTCAAATAAAATTTAAGCCGTCCTAGCAGCGCAGGTGATAGAATGTAAGTATTATTAGATTGAGTTCCGCCTCGGCCATGGTAGGGTTTGATTCAGCGTGATTTTCAACTAGGGATGTAACGGATATCCGCATCTGCAAGTGCGGAACTTTCGCGTGAAATCCCACATCCGCTTTCGCATCCGCATCCGCAATATTTAATGCGGATGTTTTGTTTACATTGCAATATATATTATTCTTTTCTCTTTATTGGAGATTTTGCCCATCGTCGCTTAGCTAGCAAAAAGGTGGTTGTTTTCTGACGATCTTACAATAAAAGTGAAAATGAACTAAACGGTGTTATTACCTAAGCGACGAATTTACAAGTTTGAATTTGAATGTAAAGTAACGGTCGGGATATAATAGACCGCACCGAGCCCGCACTGTCACCGACCGACACTTTTCTTATTGTTGTCGATCACTCGATTGAAGTGAGTTCAAACGACACCGCACCGTGTGTCGGCCGTCATTAATTTGGTTTAATTTTTGACGGTCCGGGCCGCTGTCGGGCTGGTCGATATGGAGAACCATATACAAAGAATTTAGAAATTTCTGGTCCATTACGACTAAATGTTGTTTTATTGTTTAGCCTCTTATTACACTAGGCCGCCTGGCGGCGCAACCAGCCGCGCCACTGGTGACTCTGTCGGCGACGCGAGCAGGAAACTGGTGGCGCAGCCAGCCAGCAACTCGTTTCCATTCTCCCACAGCCGAGCAGTCTGCTGTTATCCTCGCATTGAACGCGAATTATTTAGTTCAATATGTCCAGTGAACTACAGAATGTCACTGTGGAAATGAGTGGAAGTGAAAGTCTAGAGAAGACAAAAGGATAAAGCAAGAAGCATTTCTCACTTTCGTATGTTTCACGATAATATCAACCTTTATTAACAACAATAATTGAAAGAAAGGCGATTTAGACATTCTTAAGTAATAAAAAACTTGCTGTCGTATGAATACAGTTCATCATTCCCTAAGCGATCGAATATGATGTACATGTATCTTTCTCCCATTCGCCTTCTCTTTTAAGTTTTAATTATTTTTTAAATTAATTATTAATTTAATTGCAATGGATCTAACACTCCGGCAACAAATTTGTTGAAACATAGTTTAGATTGGTGAATATCAAGCAATAATTTCCTTCCAGTTCTAAACATACTACAGGAGACAGTTAAGATCTCTATAACAAACCTTCATTAATCGATTAAGCGGTTAGACCGAAATTGTTAGACATTTTATTATCAAGAACTTTATTGGTTCTGAATATAATTTTACCTTTAACGTCACTTACGTAGGCCTATACAATGAAGACAGTAGAACAATTTAATCCGTAATGGGAGATCTGAATAGAATTTTGAATCAGAAACTGCTACGCAAACTGGTTTTATCATATCGAAACTTTCGCTTGCTTTCTAACTTAAAAGTAAGCCTTGGAAGCTGTACTTCATTTCATGAAATCGTTGAAAATTTTACGAGTTCTGTTGACACTGACGTTTTGGATGTCAACTTTCAAGTATATTTGTCGGTAATATTGTGTATGGCCTGGTCAACAAAATCAATGTTTTGGTTCTCAGAGGATTAAGGAAATAATTTCAGGGTAGCAGAGGACTAGTTCTTATTCAAATACCATGGCCCAATTCCTTTACAATCCTTGGGAAATAATCTATTCCATCACATTTCAAAGTATGTAACATACATTTACAGACTCAATTGGTAAAAAATAGACTAAGTTTAGTTTATTGAAACGTGCATCCTCTCCAATCTTTTAGATTTTCAATTGGTGTATGATGTGACCTCAGTGATTCGCGATACAGCCTACGCAAGAAGAACGTAACAGTTCATGAAAATCACTTATGTCTGTGGCTGGACTCGAACCGTCTATACTGAGCGGGGCGGTGTAACCGTTAGCGTTCTCGCCTCGCATTCGGGAGGACGGCGGTTCGAATTCCCGTCCGGGCATCCAGATTTGGGTTTTCCATGGTTTCCCCAAATCACTCCAGGCAAATGCCGGGATGCTTCCTTCAAAAGGCTATGGCCGAATTCCTTCCCATTCCTTGCCCCCCATCCTTTCCCGTCTCTAAAGACCTCGATGTTAAGAAGAGACGTAAAGCAGTTAAAAAAAAAAAAAAGAACCGTCTACTCCAGGAACTAACCGAATGCTAGCCACGATGCTTCCGGGTCAGCAGTGGCACTCGCGGCCCTTTACAGTGCCAGCGGCTGTGACCTACCAAGACGGCATCAGAGGCATACACGTCTTGATCAGCATTACGTTTCCTTGTTCCCAGTTTCCTGCGTAGACCCATAAACAACAGTCACAAAATATGAAAACAATTGCGTTAGTATCAGCTCGTAAATTTTTTTTTTCACTCGTGTAACTTCTTGTTGTATTCTGGGTTACCAGATGGCTGGTAACAATTTTACACCTTAAATCAGTGCGAGTTCTTTACGGGCTGCTGTCGGGAAGAACTCACGGTAGTATTAACATCAGTATGGGATGTAAAGTTGGTCTACAATAATAATTCAAAGTAGCAAAAAGCGTATAATCGCGAAATAAACCAATTATTTCGTACGTGTCCGCTAGCAAACACAGCGGTTATTTAATTACCAAATGTTTTCAGTGCACGTCCTTGGATATTTACCAATACAGCGATGAGCGATTCAGATCGTTCAGATACATATGGACATGGGAGTACCTTAGGACTCCATGTGACCGAGAAACGGGGCAAGAAATGCTAATGCGCTCATGCTGAGAACAGATGGGCGTCACAGATCACACTGCATTTAAAATGAACACCCCTTTACGAGAAGCCCACCAAAGATCACGCTACTACACAAATAAACCTTCTACTATACGTATTTTGTTAATTTTGACTACATAACTTTGGTTGTACTTTAGAATACACGCAAAACGTAATGAAATCATGTCAAAGATTAACACCAAAATAAGCGTAACGAAATAATGGAAATCAAGTTAAAGGTTTATGCTTTATTACTAGAAGAAAAATAAAAGGTAAGCACACCAAGGTTTGGGCCGGCGAAGCAGTGGTAAAAGGCAAGTGTACGATAAATGTGAAGCGCGTCTTTTCTAGTATTTCAATAAATCAGAAGATATTGAATAGGCTTTTAGGTTCCATTGGTTAATAATTAACACGGAAAACAGTTGGACAGAGAGGCTACAAATCCTACGACAGGCTGATTCTGAAAAAAAAAAGTTAGAAAATTACTTTGCAGCTGCAAACCTGTGACAAGAATTTTTACTACAGCATCCTTTGTTAATTGGTTTATCTATATTCTTTTTATTCAAAGGTCTTTCATTTTGTTATCTTCTTCTTTTTTTCCAAAGATTCAGCTAAATTAAGCTACGAAATTGTGTTGACTTTTGGAAAACAGGTTTCTTAGAGATAGTTAAGTTTTACGACAGTCATTATTGCTGAATTATCAAACAACCATTATTTAAGGTGGATCTCGTGACTGGTGTGGTTATAATCAGACCACCGTGAAACTGAAATATAGTATTTGTAGGGCAAACCGAGCGTGGTGGGTGAACGGTTAACGTTCTGGCCTCGCATTCGGGAGGACACGGGTTCGAATCCCCGTCCAGGCATCCAGATTTGGGTTTTCCATGGTTTCCCCAAATCACTCCAGGCGAATGCCGGGATGGTTCCTTCCAAAAGGCCATGGCCGATTTCCTTCCCGTTACTTGTTCCCAGTCCCATCCCGCCTCTAATGACCTTAGCCGTCGACAAGGCGTAAAGCAATAAGTAAAAAAAAAAAAAAATGGTAAGGCAATTATAAATTTTATTATTGTTTCGTTAAAATTCATCTAATTAACGATTTGAAATACGTATTTATCACATCATACACGTTACTGAATGATGGATTGTTCCAGAATTTCCATCACAGTTTCTAACATGCACAGATACAATTTTGAAAAAGAGGTACAGTGGCTTGAGAAAAACCGACAAGTTGTATAACATCATCGTTTCCTATAAAACTCTAAATATTTAAGCAGTAATCAATTAATGCCAATGGAATTGTTTTAAATTAATCTTTTACGAGAGTTATCTAAACCGAACTGATGTACTCGATCGATGATACGAAACGGCAGTGCTTTGGTACGGTGCCTTAGAATCTTTGTTAATACTGTCGATGTGAGACTGTCAGTCGGCTACTGTCAATCCATTAGCACGCTGCTAGTCATTCAGTTATTGTTGAAATGTCCAATAAACTTCTTTTTTCCCTCGGATCGGCCCTAGAGGACCAAGAAACACCGGCCGCCCGTTACGCAGGTGTCTAGTGTGAATTCATGAGGGTGGAGGGCATGCGCCTTGTCCGTGTTTAAGAACCGGATACGTGATGGAATGTTGGAATATTTGTGTTGTCATATGTCTGCGAAACGTTTAACTTGTGCTCCGCATGACAAGTGTATTTTTGTTTGTGAAATGTGTTGTTTATGAAGTGTAGATAGGGGACAGTCCCTGCCTAGATTGTGGGAGGCCGCCTAAATACCGTACTGCAGGTGCGAGGGGACCAGGACTCGATCCTGGTTCCGTTGTACCTGCCTGGTCCAGTATAGTGACGCCTTAATACGAACAGCCACACTGGCGGGTCTCTTTGACATCTTATTACAAATATAAGATGACGAGTGTCTGTAAAAATAGCACAGCTAACCGAAAATCACAAACTAGAACATACTAAAACTACATTTTTGTTCAGCTCCTTTATAACTGAGTAGTGTTACACTTAAAACCATAACTTTCTGCACTGTTTATGCAAATTTTGCTTTAACCTCTACAAAGGTGTCCTGTTATCAGAAAGTCGACATTACTTTTTAATTACTTGATATTGTTTGAGTCATTATCATTGCAAGGTTTGGGATTTGCCTTCCCGAAAGGTTGTTCACTTTGATTGGCGTGTTAACTGTTACACAGCGCTGCGCCCGTGATGTTTGTGCTGCGTCGTTTTCACGCACCGCCGACTTCCCTCACTCGGCAACCTCGTTATAGCTCTTGCTGCCCGGCCGACCACGAAATGGAGCCATACTAGACACGAGATTCAACGTCACCGTACCACTACATCTAGAATGGCACGAAACTTCGGTAAAAATAAACTTAATACAAGGGTTAATGTCATCAACACGCGCAAATTTGTCCTGCCTTTTGGTTTGAAGGCTGTATGTTTATGGTAGAATTTGACAATATTTAAAAAGTGAAACTCGAAAATCGCATATTTCTAAAAACATTACTTGGTTATAATGCCAGTTCTCTGACTGAATCCTGAGTCTGCATAGAAAACTAAATGTTTATAATTTGACTGGCTGAGACCAAAATTATACATCAAAAACCTCAACACTCTTGAGCATTTATTAAGTACCAGCACAATTTCACTATTTGTTCAAAAGAAGCTGTTAACGTGATATATCTTATGTCATAAAGAAATGTAAAGCTCGTAAAAATCTGATATTCAAGAAACTGCAATTCTTTTTTTCACAACTTACAACAAAAATTTGAAAATTCCATTCAAATCTGTAAATACTTGAAAATCATAGTCTATGTTGAAGTCGTGTTCTCAGAACGCCATGGATATTATTTTAAAGGTGCAAATAGGATATAAAAAAGTTACAGTTTCAGTCTCTTCTCTTAAGAAAAATATATATATATATGTATATATATCATATAAACGTACTGTCAATCCAAGATAGTTCTGTTACCACAGGTTCATATGAAGGTTCAGAGGAGGTACTGTACTCAAGCAAGATTCTGTAAGCGAATCTTCCCGTTTCGTGATACTGAAGCCGGTATTGCTATTTTCTACCTTTGGGTTTGCTATAGTATAAGTGGTTCATGAGAGATTAAATTTCACAGAGAGGAATCCGCTTTAAGTTATCCTAATAAGGAGATGTTTGATTTTGCATATTTTTGAAACTCAAATTTTTTTTTTTTTTTTTCTTTTCGCATTGCAGATTTTACATACGCAAGAGAAACTCGTAAAAACAGATACGCATAACTGTGAGACGTGAATAACTGTGAAGGGCTCTATAACAGTCGGATTAAATATACAAGTTATGATTTGCGACAATGGAATAAATCGAGTAATAATGATAAAATAAGAATTAAGATAGATATTTATTGTTATGTTCCCACTTTGAGTGGACTGAGCTGTATGCCGACCCTTTAGGTCTAAAGTAACAAGTAGCATCCTTAACGTTGATTTCAAATTCATTTTTTCGCAATTGCTCTACGTGCATAAACATTCATAAAGGAAAACAAATTCACATCTCAACATTAATTTCCATGTCAATCTCACACTTCTGCACACACTCAGCGGTCTCTTCATTTGCCTTCTGTCTTCCAATAACTACTGACGGAGTAACACATTGCGTTCCTTGTTAGTTTCAGGAAACAGATGCAGTTGCCATGCTTTGCTCGCCTGGTCCAATACTATTTCATCATAGAAGTCAACGTTTTGTGCCTCCTCTCTGCAGTACTTACAGCACTTTGAAATCTGTTCCTTCAGTCTTCTCAACATTCCTGGTCAACTCATGATCTCTTACATAATATCCCAAGATATTTATAATTTAACAAGCATTTCAATGGGTCTAAACAGGTATAAACAATTTGCACGGATGCTGGGGTACCGACTTGTTTTCATAGTAGTTTCTGACATGTAGTTTGACACGGAGGCCGAGTGGATCGCTGACCCGCCGAGCGTTATCTGATGGCTTCACTAGTCTCTTCGCTCATTGCCTGCGTGAGTGACAGCCGTCACCACTTGAACCGTTTAAACAGTCCTTTAACCTCGATACAATCGACTCTGTCAACCCTTAGAACATCGTAATGCACAGCTACTCCAACCCTACTACTCTCAATCAATATTACACAGTTTAGACACTTCAATAATCCCTCTCAGATCTCACACATAACCGCAGGACAGTTTTCTTAAATTTTTTGTTCTTTACAGTTCGTTAACAGCAAGGTCATTAAATTCAGGATCTGACTGATGGCAATAAACAGCATTTATCTTTAATTAAGACACCATGCCTACATTCACCCGATGTAATTTTGGGACAACTTAGTGGCCGGACTGGGTATCGAATCTGTGTACCCTTTATGATTAGTGAGAACGTTACCGATCACCAGTGAGACTCGATTAGAGGAACTGACTTAACACAGCCCATAATAGAGTCCATATAAGTCTTACTTGGAAATAATAGCGCGGGATCATTAGTGCTGTGGCAGGATTGTTTAAGGCCACTCATATAGTAGTTCATTCGCCAAGTAACACTCATGTGTTTAAAAATAGTTTTATGGAATGTAAACATTTTCAATACAAGAATAATTAAATAAATTCATCAGGGACTACAAACAACAAATTGTGAATCATTACTATTAACTTCGAAACGTTGGTGCTAGGAGGTCGGACTGGAAAGTACTACAACTTCCTATAAATCACATTAAAAATGTTAATTGTAATAATGGTAAATGATCATTTCACTTCCTGTTAACCATGAGCGCATGACGTAGAAAAGCAATCGACACAACGTCAGCGTGCCTGGAGCACTGCCCCCCGCTAGTGCCTCCTTACTGAATTGGCTAAGGAACACTATCTAAAGTGACTATCTTCTTAACACGATTATCAATTAATTCCTTTTATTCTCAAAACCAGGGTTTCTCAAAGTGGGGTACGCGAGCCCCTAGGGTTTTGCCAATTGAACGTAGGGGGTTTGCAACAAAATTTTAGTTTTGGCGACCGACTGGATATCTCGAGACTTGAGCACGCAACATGGTGAATTGAAACTGAACTTGTAAATGAGCAAAATTGCTCCTAAAATCGATTCAAATAGCGACAAGAAACAAGCCCATCTTTCAAATTAATTATTCACATATTACACTTTGTGACTGTATTACTGTTTTTAGACAAAAATCCTTATTATTATTTAAAAGAAACAAGAAGCCAGTTTTTTAAGGTGGTTTGCCATTGTTTAGGAAGTTTCATAGGAGTTCGTGGAGCTATGAGTTTGAGAAACCCTTCTCTAACTACCGTAATTTCTTAAAGTTTTCGTAGGCCCGATCTGACTGCACGGCCTGATTTTAATAGTTACCCACTTTTTGTTTCCTGATAACATTACATTAAAAATCGGTCATTTACTCCGACTAAGATCACAACCCTCAAAATTCTTTGCCTCTACGCCTGTTCACATTTCGCCAGTTGATTATTACTCTCATCCACTTGACTCGTCTCTAGATCGCGTTCCAGGTAGTGAAGCAAGTTAATTCATTTAGTAGCCAGGGATTGTGAACAACTTTCTTACCTAACTGTATTGCAGATCTTATCTGTGAATGTGACACTTTTAGCGAAAATTTCGCACACTTCCTTTGTCAATTCACGCGGTAGTTACCATCAATAATTATAGTGTCCAGTACCTCCATAGCAAGGACAAACAATTGCTATTCACTACACCGAAATGGCTCGATTAACCATAAAGTGGGAACGGCGTTCGCTTTTACTTAGGGCTGAGAATGGGAACTAAACGAAACTTCTCACTGCCCTTATTAAGAAACCATCTACAACTTCAAAACAAAACAAAAAAAAATATTCAGCTAAAATTGAAATTAGCGCAGCATGGAGTTCAAACTAACCATACATCGAGAATCCACACGATTTCTCTGCCAAACCTATCATGATTCCACAATACTTTTTGTTTTCTTTCTACTGGTTGGATGCAATCATCCATCCCTTCCTATCATGTGCTAACCTCTTCATCTCTACATATCCCTTACAACACACGTCCTCAATTTCCTGCTTCATATATTCTAATCTCTTCCTTCTATGTCTACATTTCGTACTTTGTATGTCCACTTAATTTTCAGCATTCTTCTGTAGAACCACATTTCAAATGCTTCAATTTTCTTTCTTTCTGATATTCCTAAAGTCAATGTTTCGCTACCGTAAAGTGCTGTGCTTCACGCATAGGGTTTTAAAAAGTTCTTTCTAATTCCTAGATCAATATTTGAAACTAAAAGATTTCTCTTTTTCATGAAGGCTCTTTTTGCTAGCGTTATTCTGCTTTTAACATCATTCCTGCTTCGGCCATCGGTTGTAATATTGCTTCCCAAGTAGCAGAATCCACTAACTTCTCCTGTTGCATTCGATTCTATTTTAGTTTATATTTAATCTACTAGTACTGGTATCATTTCTGCTACATTTCATCACTTCTCTCTTGCTTTGATTTTATTCAGTCCAAACTCTTCCTTCAGTATTTTGTTCATATCATTCAGTAACTTTTCAATAACCTCAACCTGTTCTGCTAACAAGACAATGTCATCAGCAAATCATAGCTTACTGATTTTTTCTCTCTAACACTTATGCCACATGAAAATTTTTCTTGTAATTCCTTTATTGCTTCATCTACATACAAGTTGAATATTAATGGGGATAGACTACAACCTTGTCTCACAGCCGTTATAACTGATGCGTGTCTCTCGTGGTTCTCTACTTTTATTATAGCTACTTGATTCTTATATAGTTTATTCTATCTCGATATTTTAGACCTGACTTCTTTAAAATTTTGAACATCTTGTCCCACCTAACATTATCAAAGGCTTTTTTCAAATCAACAAACGCCATAAAGGTAGCTTTGCTTTTATTGATCCCTTCAAGTATTAATCTTGAAGCCAGAATTGCTTCATTTCTACCACGATTTTTCCCAAACCCAAACTGATCTTCACCTAATATCTCCTCTACTACCCTTTCCATTCTTCTTTATATTATTCTGGTCAGTAATGTTGAAGCATGTGATGTTAGACTAATGGTGTGATAAATCTCACATTTGTCCGCTTGTGCTTTCTTCAGAAGTGTGAAGATGATATCAGTTGGAATTTCACCTGTTTCATAACTTTTTGATATAACCTTGAATAATCTTTGGATTCCTTCTTCTCCTTGGGATTTAAGAAGTTCTGCATGGATCTCATCAATTCCAACTGCTTTATTTGCTTTCTAGTCATTCGGAGCTCTATTAAATTCTGTCCTCAAAATAGTGTCTCCTAAGTCATCAATGTCGACGTCGTCTTCCTTTTCCATCGTCCCCATCATACAGTTTCACATTGCATTCCTTCCATCGATTAGCTTTATCGTCTGGGCTTAAAAGAGGTTTCCCATCGGCAGCTTTAATATTTACACCTCTTTTCTTCATTTTTCCAAAATTCTGTTTGATCTTACTATATGCAACATCTATTTTATTTGTGACCTTTTTCCACAATACTATAAGCTCTTAAATGGTTCCCTACTTCAAAATGAACATTTAGTTAGTTAACTGAGGCTGGTTGACGCAAGTTAATGAGTCTGACGAAGATGTTAATCCAGAAAATATGATATTGAAAGCTGAATCCCCTGATTTCGAGCAAAGACAAGTGTCAAAACATTAAAATAGCTGAATGTTAATATTTTGGTGCTTCGAGATCACATTGACGAAAAAAAGGAAGACATGTGTGCTACAAAATAATACCGAATATTTTACTAAATTTCTGCCAGAAGTTTCTCATGACCGTTTCTTCTTAACATGAAATGTGGATGAATATAATTTTTAAAAGAAATGTCAGTAATTCACACCTAAAGGAGGTATTTAATTCACATCAGATATCAAGGCCACTTTAGGAGAATACAAGGGTGGTTAGAAAAGTTGTCTGTGTATATCAATGATTATTATACACATTTCGGAATAATTAATAAATTCACAGAATAGCGTATGAAACCTACTTGTGTAAAAATGAAGATAACCAAATAGGAGACGTTAATTTTTTTTCAGCTTTTGAATTAATCTTCATCTTTGGTCGTGGCCGAATACCTATTATCGACAAAAATAATCGACTTTTCACCCTGGAAACACGGAAATACTCGAGAACTTCAGTAGGTAGACTGAAATTTGTTGAAGATTTTTTACGCAGCTTAAAAAATACCTACTGAGAATTACAAATGAGTTCCATCATAGGTAAACACAAAAGAAATGTGGCAGTGAATGAATACTCCAATTAGTTTTGTAAACGTGAAAATTCAATTAATTTCCCAACAAGAGATGGATACATCAAGACGTTAGTCAGTGTTTACTACTGTTAAAAAATCGCGTCACTGGTCACCATACAACATCATTAGTTCCTTTTAATCAGTTTTATTAAATTGATTGCCAAATTAGTATAGGTTGAATACATTTCATCCTATTTATTGAGGAAACTGCCAAAATTAAAAACTTCATACAAGAGAAATAAACTCCAAAATCTAATTAGACTGATATAACAGAATTTTGCGTAAAAGTGCAAAGTTTATTTTAAACCGAACTGGTTCTCATTTTTTCTTGTTTAAAACTTGTGTAACACATAGACAAATATTAATAACAAAGGAATGCTGGTAATCGTGATTATATATTGATATCGCGAAATCTAAATTTGGTTTAATGTAACAGTACCTCATAAGGAGAAAGTGAGAAATAAAAAAGAAAGTTATGACGTTAACGATGTAATCGCCATGACTAATGGTCTGAATGGCAGGCGTGTCTGTAGCAGTGATTGATGCTACCCACACTCACTCTGCAGGTCGTTTCATTCCGTTGCTCATCAATGTGACAGATGAAAGACTTCTCGAAAGCAAAAAAGCATCTTTTTAATATTATTATTGGCAACACTCATTCTCTTGTCAGCCGGCCATCACAAATGATTATTGGTCAAAAAAGCAAAGACAATAAAGTATCCTGCATCTGAAACAGTGTACGCAGATCCACAGCGCCCATTCGCTGGTCACAACTTCGAATTCACTTTACTTCTTACTAGTTATCTTCGTAACTTAACTTCGCAGATTATTATAAATATTATTATTCATATCCTGTGTTGTAGCAATTCATTTCTTTGTATCTGATTTACTAAACAGAATTGTTATCACACAATGCTCATATCCCTGATTTTGTAATTTTAAACATATTTCGGTTGTATTTTCCATAACTAAACAGTTTGAACTAACACTGAATTAAAAATGACAGAAGTATGGAACCAAAGAATTTAAAAATATGTAAGGAAAATAATAGTTTTATTCCCGCTCCAGGTCGCAATCAGCACGGTAAATATTGAACTGTTCCGGTTAAAAATACCTTCTTTTATCCTTTAAAATTTAATTAATAGTCAATTATATTTCAATCTAGTTAATTATAACTGAAGGAGCGAGATTACTTTGTATATTACATGAGTAAAGACATGTACATTAAACAAGTCATAGATCTGAATAATATTCTCTCGGGTAGCTAGCAGAGTTAGTCCATCGTGTAACCTCGACGTTCCGGCGGTCACAAGCTCTGCCGCCATTGTTAAGTGGCTGTCACTTGACAATGGCGCTAGCTCCACGTGCCGAAGGTCGTCGCTTCGAGTCCGGCCGCGGGCATGAGTGTTTAAGTGCTGTGTCTGTGAATCTAATGTCCACGATGTGGTGTGTCTGATTAACTGGAAACAATTCATACTGGAGATACTGAAAGCACTGAGTGACATAATTACTATCGAGTTGGCTGTATGGCCTCAGATACCGAAAGCAATCGAAAAATAAAAATCAACTCCTGTAAATAAGAAGCTGCAATGTAACCAGCATCACGATTTTATCTATGTTATATCCTTCGTAAGTAGTTTTGTTTTATCGCAAACGTTTATTCCTGCCTCAACTAATAAAAATTATGGCGGCAAAGCATGCTTTCATAAAAAATGGTCAGTTGGTGAATAACCTCAAGAAGAAGAACAATAACTAAGCTTGTTCCGGAAGATACCTTCAAAAATCAAACGTGTGTAAATATGTTTCTTTTTCAAAATTGTTCAGTGAGTGAGATACCTCAAGGAGAGAAACTGATATGGAACAATTTCATTCACTAATGTAATATAGAAAAACTGTAAGTAAAATAAGCTAAAAATTATATTTAATAACAAAATTAATACCTTCATTTAGATAAACATCATGCTACACATCAAAACTTGTACATAACTTGTTCTAGGGCACTGATGATGGTCTAATAAACCGAAACGCATATGCCATAACAAAGTTTTATCATTTGTTAGCTGCACTAGACGGAGAAGAAAACCCAACATCAGAAAATACTGGTAAATTGGGTAACGAACATAGTTGCATTCATTCATGCCTCTCGGCACTCAATGACGATTTGGGACTTCACATTATTAGCAGTCTAGTTTATTCTCTGAAATATGAATACTGATCAATTAATTATAACATATATCGGAATATCACAAGAGTCATCTGACTTTCATGAACTAAAAGCGACATACTTATGGCTGTAATTCAAACAGGATTCTTACAAAAATTACTGTAGTAAATCACTAGCAATTAAAAGCACTGAATACTTCGCAATAAAGTTTCATGATTATTGGATCGTTAGCAGCAGACTACTCATGTGCAACCAGCGCAGCCGTTCGCCAAAAAAATTTCCGTTTGACCCGTTCTGATGAAATTCATGATTTTCAGTCCTGAAAATCATTCATATATCCGGAAAATTGTACAAATGTACGAAAGAAAACACCGAGCGTGGTGGGTGGGTGGTTAACCGCTCTGGCGTCGCATTCGGGAGGATGCCGGTTCGAGTCCCCGACCGGGCATCCAGATTTGGATTTTCCATGGTTTCCCCAAGTCACTCCAGGCGAATACTGGGACATGAGGTCATGGCTAATTTCCTTCCCGTTCATAGTGCCCAGTCCCATCCCGCCTCTAATGACCTCGACGTTGACGAGGCGTAAAGCCATAAGTAAAAAGAAAACGTCGAAAGTAAAAGCTTTCATAAAACTGAAATCATAGGCTCTATCAGCCCGAGAGTATGCGACGACCTTGAACCACCTGGCATTGCTAGAAGCAAACACTGGTTCTAATTCGAGATAGAACATTTTTAAGATGTAATCTAAATGCAAAAAAAAAAAATACAAATGTTGGGGATAGTAAGATAAGTGTGAACGTTGTAGGTTGAGCGAGTTAGGGTTTGACACCAGCCTGCCTGCCTGCTCTGTATCTGGGCTGTCTGGGACCAGTTTGTTTGCCCTGTCAAAATACTGTTTCTCTCCCAGAGTCAACACCAATTTATCCAGCTCCCAACCTTATATTTTCCTAGTGGTTTATTTGTACTCGTCCCAAGTGAGTGAACGGGCTGCTGCGAGACTTGTGTACATTTCCCTCGGAGCAGTCACCTGTTATCGGGAGGGAAGGTCTGTTGTGCTTTTCTCGACGTTATGTCTTAGGTAACGATTAATTAACATGGTGGACAAGTGAATGTAAGCTTGCCTCGGAGTGTAATACTAATCATTTCAGTAAAGCTTTAAATCTCGTGGCAAACACAGTTTACCAAATCTGAAGCAAAAACGCTCTTGTAACAAAATTGAGTGAGTTTACTGGCTGACGAAAATTAGGAAGCCAACAGGAAGCCTAAGTCAGCGACTGCGGTGTAGTAGTATGCAGATAATGGGATGATATAGCCTACGTTATTCTTACTAAATCTTGCTATACGATTCACTTATCTAACAGTAACCAATGATGGCAACCATACGAAAAATCGCGTAATAATATGACATCAGACGAATGCTGAGATGGATATCCCATTTAAGCAGAATGAAGATATATTTCGTAAAATTATATTAGAGGAATTCTGTAAACCACTAGCTTCAAATTCCAATGCTCAGATTACATTAGGGACCGACATCATCTGCTTCTTGAACTCTTTAAGCATGGCATTTAGCAGTGCTGGACTTGAATACGTGCAAGCCATTCAAGCGGATTTCGTTTGAAGGTAAAGATTACAAAAACACAATCAATGTCAGTGAAAATCTTACGTGGGTTACACTCAGCACAGTGATTGCAATACAAGATCAGAAACAATTAATGCGTAGAGAAAATAAATTGCCACTATTTCTCCATACAGCACTGCACTTGACGAATTTGCGAGGAATCTTCCTCTTTACAGAAATCTGGTGGCAGAATTAAGAGAGGTGCGTGGAAGGAAAGAGATGACCATGACCACAAGCTGAAACTCAATTTCAGGCATAAGGGTGTGCGAAAATTTTCTTTAATCGGTAAGCTGGTCAAGGATTGAAATAAATTACTAAGGGAAATGAAAAATAATTTACCAAAAGTGCTGTAAGAATTTAAAAGTAACATTCATGGAGAGAAAAACTACGCGGATACAAGAAAGGGGGAAAATGTGCGTGTAGGGAAATTGCCGCCGGAGCGAGTGCTCCATCCCAATCAAATAAATCTTTAAAAACGTTTAAAATTCATGTTGTCAATTGGAATTTGAAGAACCAGTGTGGACAAAAATATTTTAACAATGTGAGAAGGAGGAAAAAAAAAGAAAAACTTGAAATAAACGTGGTAAATCTCCACGACCTATGTTCAGCAATTCATTTTCTTGTTTTTAGTTAAAACCCAGGCCTGCGATTCATACATGCGGACGGGTTTTAATGCTTTTTTTAAATAAAAAACGGCATTAGGTTACGAAGCCACGCAACCAGCTATAGTATTGTGATTCTTGTCACGTTAACATGTTGAATTTTTCCAGGAAGTTCAGACAACACAAGATGGACACAGCACCTAATTAAAAGAATGCCCGAGGTCGGACGTGAACCTGTGACGTCTGCAACTCGAAGCATACATGCTACACCCCCGCCGCCTGGGTCGCCAAGGTTCAAGTTTATATACGAGTTGAAAATGTTTCTCTTTTAGAATAGACGAAAAGAGATAGTTCACTATTCATGTAATTTATTTCGGTACAATAAATTTTCCAGCCGTTCTTTGCCGATGGCTCAGTTACTAACACCTAACGGTTATTGAATGGTAAAACGTAACCGAGCTGTGTAAATTACTGTGTATATTCAAGTATCATAATGTCATCTCTGGTCATAGTGTCACCTCTGGTTCTTCTAGGCCACAGTGTCCTTGGTTTTTCTGGACCATTTTACATATGTTTCGTTTTTATGAGGTTGGCTCATATTGTTTAGATCTCTTTCATGTAGTCAAAATCTAAATGAATAAATTGAGCGTTTTCAAAAGTATATCCACTGCGCTACCGTTCGAATCAGCTAGTCTGTAGGAGCTCCAATCTTTTTTCGAAATACAGATGAAGACATTTTCCGGACGTTACTCTAGTCGCTTTGACAAAACCTCTAATTTTCATACAAAAAAAATTAACCAAAAGTTTTTTAAATAAAATAATAACTTTCTCAACGTGGTTGGACATTTCATTGCTGCATTATTTCTGTGACGAATTGATCCACAAATCAGTTGCTGCGTGCGTGTACACCACTGTGTATAATAAATTACCAGTTTCCGTGAACATTAACATAGTCTTATTCACTTCCAGATCGGGAGAAACTTTACGAGCTGAATTTACATACACGTGTTTTAAGTCACGTAAGATAGGATCTTCGTGGCTCCTTTAGCAGACTTGAAAGGCGCACGCAGCTACGGTAATACAGCAACGCGAACACCCGGAGAGTTGTGGGCGGCCAGCGTAGGTTATCTTCCCTCGGCTGACAAATGCGTTCGAGCTATCAGCACGTACATCCAAATAGCCATTGGCTCAACTTCCTGCTACGGACGACCAGCCCTCGCATAGCCTCCCTCTCAATGAATGTGCCGTATATCACGTGGGCGATAAAGACGCTCGTGGATGGTGCTTGGGGGTATTCCCCACCAAGCTGAGCTTACTGCCGTGCCATACCGAGACATTATAACGTGTCACGTCTTTCATCCATGACGTCAGTTTTCTTCATCATCGATATAATCCACTGACTGAAATAATTATAAATAAAACTCCTGTTATGAAAACTTGCGATGAGCATTCTTTAATACGAGTAAACCTCAGCCAGCTTCCAGAAGACGGGAATGCGATGTACATTTGTAATAGCAGGCTACAGACAGTATGAATAAAAGAAAAGGGTGTCGGCAAGTGGATAATGTGATATCATGTAACAAGCAAACAGAAAAATAATGTTAATATTGTCCATTTCATAAATTTACATGCTGAAGTACTTGTTGGAGTCCAAGTCACAGTAGATTAGAAGGATACATTCATCCCAGAAGTGATACTAATTCTGTATGTTGGCTTTCAATATTGAAATTTTATATTACCGACAATGTCCACACCGAACGTGGTGGGTGAACGGTTAGCGCTCTGGCCTCGCATTCGGGAGGACGTCGGTTGAAATCCCCGTCCGGGCATCCAGATTTGGGTTTTCCATTGTTTCCCCAAATCACTCCAGGCGAATGCCTGGATGCTTCCTTCAAAAGGCCATGGCCGAATTCCTTCCCATTCCTAGTCCCCAAACTCATCCCGCCTCTAATGACTCGACGTCGGCGAGGCGTAAGTAAAAAAAAGACAATGTACAATATAATCTGTAATGTATGTTATCGCCACATGTAATTAACCTGCCATTTTGTTATTTTCTAAGGTTCCATGATAATAAATGTTACGAAAGTTAATGTAGAAGGCGATTATCAAAAACCATATTGCTATAATCACGATGCAATTAAGTAACTGCAATACTCAACACAAAATAGGCTAATAGAGTGTGGTATTGACGAATTCTGAGACACAAAAGGGGCACAATTAAAAGAAAGACTTATGATAATTCTCCACTGAAGTCGGTTTAACGTGTCACATTCCTTCTCCGTAAAGAAAAATTTTTGAAACTCTTTTTGATTTGATGTTAAGTAAGAATCTTAAATTCATTTGTTAGAGCGTTAATTGCGAAGTCCTTTCGTGAACAAAATAGCGACATCAAATGCTGTTGAGATTTCCCCTTAAAAAAATAAAAAATAAAAATGTTACCCTGTCATTTTAAGCTTTCAGAGCCACAATTCAAAGCGTCAAGGTTCGGAGGAATTTCTAAGGTTTCGCCTCTGATGTCCCTGATTATTTCTAAAACTATTGAATTAATTGCGACTGTATAAATTTCGTTTACATTTCAAACAATTTTATGGTCAGGTAAATTAGAAGCTAATGCAGGGAATTTTCTGTAACATCTGGTATGCATTGACTGAATTCTCCGACTGTCAAGGATTGATGTCAACTGTAGGTGGCAAATGATATACTCAAGGTGAAAGAGTGTAAAAAGATTTTCTGAAGGTGTGGAGAGGTGTCTGTTGATATGCGTTTCACTGAGGAGTGTTTGATGTTTCGTGATAAGACATACCCAATAACATTTTGCGAGCAAACTTATTTCTCTTACTGACATGTGGTATTATTCTACGAGTATTTGTATACACTAATGGCAACTAAATAATTGTAGATTCGAACTCGAAATGTCAGTGCTCTGTATTAGTAAAATATTTATCTGTTGATGAAAATCTATTTGAAAGAGATATGTCGAGGAAAATTTAGGTCCCAATGGTTGCCTCCAGTGTTCGCCACTTTCCTCAGATCATCAACCATCATTTCCTGACCTAAATTGTCTCACTACAGTTTGAGAGATCTGGACAAGTATTTGCATCTTCATATGAGTATCGTGGTGAACCTGTAGCGATGCGGACGCGAAAATAATAATAATAATGTTGGTCTTTTAAGCTTGACGTATTTAAGGTTTCAATACAGCCTTAATTTTCTGTAAAGTGTAATAAACAATTTTTAGATTATTTTTATGAAGCCAAAGTGTTGGTTTAAATTGTCGCATATTAAACAGTACTTTAGCGGAAATCATAAAATTCTGTAATAATGCATAGCGCTCCGCAAAACGTATTATCACGAAACCTACACGGTTTGCATCCATGATGTCCTGAGGATATAGTAGTTGAAAAGAATTAGCAAGAATAGGCATTAAAGTTTGTCAAAATTTAACTTACAAACTTCGGAAATGTTTGAAAGAAATTTAATTAGTCTCTAAGGTATTATGTTGGAAGCTGAAGTCACTTAGGGGAAAACGAGCGTTCCACTTGGCAACCATGCCACATGTTGCCGAACTATGTCTGGGAGCGAAAACTACGAGGAATGCTTGGTGTACGGCAGCGTACCCGCCAAGCCGAGACACCGGTTGCGCTACCTACCGTTATTCTCGAAACGATTCGGGACATTTTTGTATCTCAATTTCTTCGACCTTAGAGAGGTTACATGCCTTAAATTTCTACTATACATAGATTTCAGAAATCTTGGCAAACACACTAAATTTTGAAACATTACTGTTCTTAAACAGCTTGGCATTATCTTTCCTCGTTCCTGAAAGTTATTGTTTATTTCCCGGAATTTTACATTAATTAATAGCAGAACGAATTGGGTGAAGGGTAAATTTCATCAGTGGCACTAGATAGTAGTCAATTCACACTCACGATCTGGCTATCTAAAATTCTGTTTAAATAAAAAAAATCTCGAAATTACTCAACGGAATGAGGAATTGCCATTTCTCAAATATCGTTGCCGAATTCGTTTACGTTTTTAGAATACTAACCTCTTCCGTGCCTTTGAAATAATAGTGACTTTATTGAAGAATAACAACGAATTTCGATTTTACAATAGATACAGGCAGAAATTTGTAATTTCAACTTCCCAATAGGTGTAACATATGTTTTCACTGTCCCAGTGTACGGGTAACCCAAGAAAAACATAACGCATCATTTAACCACTTTTGCCCTCGGCTGACTCGAACCGTGGAACCGCAAGACATCGTACCTCGTAGCTTCCGGGATCAGCATCCCCGAACCTGAGCCAATTACAGCACCATTGCGTCAGGCTTACCACAGACGGAAGCTGAGGAAGGAGAAACTAATAACGAGCCAGGCATTATCTTTCATCGTTCCTGGAATTTACTGTTTATTTCTTGGAATTTTAAATTTAGGAAATAAAATTTAAGAAACTTTTCATCAATGGTGATATGCGCCAAAATTAACTTTTAAAATTTCTGCACTTCTTTAATAACGTATATTCTTTTTGTGCTATGGTTAACGATTTTGCCCCTTACCGCAAACCGAATTTTTTACGGACTCCCGGAGATAGCGGTCAACGCGATAGGACAGGGAAGAGAACTCCATGCCACGAATAATGCCCAGTTGGGGTTATGCATCAATTATATCATTAACTATCACTAGTCCGAGCAGCAGATTTTTAAATACAGAAGCTTTGAATTTTATGTTCTTCTTTGATGAGAATTTTTTTCGTAAGAACAGCCACTTTCCATTTCATTTCTCATTTCCTTCCCAATACCACAGGCTAGAAATTATCGTTGTCGCACAATAAGGACATTAGCTAAAAAAACTTTTTCGCACAATAGATACATTAGTTTGATTTAGTTCCTTGATTAACAGTTATCATTACGTATCACATCAATGATCAATCGCCCGACTTTGTTCTGAGCACTAGAAAAAATGGGGAATGTTGAGTGACAGAAATCTTTACGGTGAAGTTAAATTTAATAGAAAAGTGTGTTTCAAATCCTACTCACGCATGCTGCGTTGACAGTGTCTCACGTCAGCCAGAACATTAATGTTATGATTCTTTTCTATTGTTCCTCGCTAAGTATGTTCAAGAAACGACAGAACAAAAAGAATTGCTTTTACAGGCAAGCATACTTACAAGACCACTGCCAAAATTATTAAATCCGAAATCTTGTTACGTGTTATATAGTTGACTGAACTCTTAGGTAAGTCTGTACTGTTTCCAAAAATTATAATACACAGCAAACATTGAATTTTAACGTAAATTTCGAGTCATTTTAAGTTTTTGTAGACGGGTATAAAATCTGCATTTTGTTGTTATCCAGTACTTGCTAAAAACCAGCATTTTGTTTGAGATTGATAACTTCGTGTTATGTGTGAATACTTAATAACTGTAAAATGTCTTTAAAACAGTAAATGAAACGTATTCGATGTTCCTATAACTCTTGTATTGCCGAAATGTAATCACTATTTCGGTTTATGAAGCAAAAAAGCTGAAATGTATTTCGTTTTATGGGAGGTGGATGTGGCTCAATTTTAATAGTCGTGATACTGTACCACCTCCAGGGTATAGTACTGTCTTCGTAGATGTGTATAATGGGTTGAATAAGTCCCAGGAGGTAATGTAACGATGTGCAATTCAGGTCGTTCGGATTAATACAGGGTGACCAGAAAAGGACACCCTGATTTCAAAATTAAATATCTCGAAAACAAAGATCGATAGAGGAATGCAGTAAACGGTATGTTTATTGTGACAGCTGTAAGAAGTGTATACAGCAGTGTGAAATAATAGTTACAAAAGCTGCTAACAGATGGCGCTGTAATCACCATGTGCTTGAGATAGTGACGGATTTCTTCATCTATATCTTCGTTCAAATGTATTTAACATGACATCTCTGTTGTAGGTCTACTGTCAGGTACAACAACCAAAAGTTCACTGACGTTTGAAGAGGAGATATAGAAAGTTATACAGGATCGTAGATGGTAGAGGGATATAAACTGACGTTTTCTCGTGAAGAAAACTACCTTTGATTTTGTTGGAACTAAGTTGCTCATGTACGATAACGTTTGAAACCAAGCTGAAAACAGCTGGATTGCCTGGCTAATACTTATAAAGTTGAAAGAAGGACGTGTAGGTGATGTAAATATAAATACTTCATACTGATATTAAAATACGTGTATTGTTAGACAATTTAAAGTTGAAATTTGCAGAGGGCAAAAGTAGGTGGGTACAGGAAAGGGGGGGGGGGAACTGGATGTGTGGGAAAATTGTCACCGGAGCGTGTGTTCCATTGCAATTAAATTAAATTGCTACCGCAGAGTTCATGTCAGACTTTAGTAAAGATATAATACTCGTAATATACGTGATTTTGTTTCTGGAAGACTTTCCCCTGACCATATTTCATAACGAGTGTTCTTTGTTTGTCCAAGTCTTTATATAACCTTCAGGTGTTATTCAAACTAGGCAGAGTTCCAAGAAATTTTTCTGTTAAATAATACATGAATGTAATGACTTAATTGTATTAATTTTAAAGAATGAAAAGTTATGTCACTGGTTAGTGAGCCGTTATATGTTTTGTGTACACTATAGAATGACAGGATCGTGGTTTGTCGTGCGTTCGCTTGTGAGTATGGAAACTACAATCACAGGCAGAGATTTCCGATTTCGCTATAGATGCATAGTTACACCTCATACCAAGCATATGATTCACATAGTCAGTGATCATTTATAAGGAACCTTCCATTCATGAACCTTATAAATGTATAAAGAAAATTCAAAGTAATTAAATTATTAGACATTTTCATGTAATTGCGTGTTCCAAGCAAAAAAATCAAATTCTGTCCCTAGCCAAATAATTCAAGAAATATTAGCAACCCATGTGAACGAAGTCGCTGGGCTAAATAGCGCATAACAAAACCGTAAAAACATTGTAAAAGTGTTTAAAAGATAAAGTGCAGCGATCTCATTTTGAAACAATAGGCTGTCAAACAAAGAAATAAATGTCCTTAATGGTAAAAATTGCAAACAGTTTTTGAAAAACTAGAATATACATAACATCATTCAGACAAAACCAAGAGTAAAATTACCCTTTTTAAACTTGATTTTGCCACGAGTTGCTAGCAACGTGCCAAGAATATTGAGGCATTTATTTCCCATTATTAATCATTTATATAATTTTACAATGTAGTAAGATATTATTCTTTAAGAATAGGTATAAACAAAATTCGTACTAACTTCCTTTCCGAGGCTATTAAAGTCCTCCAAGAAGTAAAAAGCTGACTTAGGTTTCATTGTATTCTTCATACACAATGGTAAATAAATTTTTGTAAACTCATATATCTCGATTTTTGGTGTAACAGTATGTCTTCACGTAGTTGACTTCTAATACGCGGGTTCGTTAAATACAACTCAATTTTGATTTTAGGTTTTCTATTTATACTTCAAGATTCGTTGTTAATGTTGCGTTTTCCGAATGTTTGTTTCAAAATAAATTCTAAAAATGTATAAGAATATTGGCAGAGTAACTGTGAAAAATGATTAGTAGAAGATATCCGGTCAAATATTTAGCTTATTGGTAACAACTATCGTTGTAAAAAAAACGTTTTTTTTTCTAACTTGAAAAAAAAATGAAAAAAAACACGTTTTATTTCTGGGACACGTTTTTTTCATAACTACTAAATCTCAAATTTGTAAGGCATTTATCGTTTAATATGACTGTTTTAGAGGTTATACTAAGTACTTATCTTAATTTCTAAATCTACTATATTTTTCTGGTTCAGTAGAAAAGAAAATTACAAAAATATTGGCAGCATTGAAGTTTTCTTTTACGAACGGGGACTTCCCGAAGAGGCTTGGTTGCGCGAGAAGGAATCCCGTTCTCCGTTGTTTGGATTGATACTCGCAATTTGAACTAGTGCAGCCAATCCTACGAATTTATCTGTAGACCTACGGATCTTTTCAAAAAATTAGGAATTTTAAATTTGTCTACGGTTTTTTGCCTCTTTTTATTACTTATTGTGCTTTCCTTATATTCGTATACTTGTTAGACTCTCAGCGTATAGTGATACTGAGTCATTAAATTGTCAGTAATTATGAATCGTTTCCTTGCAACCGTTTGCGTAAACCAACGATTGAAAAAGAAATAAAACTCCTATTTTGTATGATAATAGATTTAAATTCAAACTTAAAAGATCGTAATACAGAATTATCAGCACAGTCTTTAAGCACAGTGTGTACTTTGCACACAATTTAAAATTTCAATCTCAAAATCTTTTGCGTACATTAAAAAAACAACCAGTAAAAGAAAATGTAACTACTTCTGAAGTTATGGATCTAGAGGACTCAGAAGAAGAAACAGAAAATTCCGACTCCGGCCGAAGTAGTGTTGATAGTGCTGATATTAGTGAATGTGGTACTACTGACATAGAGGATGAATAAAATTATGTTACCTATATAGATACATTTATGAATCATTATGTAAGACATTATATGATTCAGTAAGATTTAAAACACACATGTAAAATGTAAGTTCCGTAAATAAAACTATGATTTATCAAATTTATTGTTTTATAAAAAAAAAAATAGATGAAAAACCAGGGTGCTAGGTTTTTTTCCACAAAGCTGATAATTTTTTATTTTTTTCAATTTGCAACACTAGTAACAACCATATTAACTGTCGGCTAATCTTAGGTAATGGAACATGCTTGTTCGATAGGTTGAAGAATGGATTTCGATAATGACTTTGTACTACAAGCAGTTACAAACACATTTACCTTAGCAGGGTGTGACAGATGCTGATAGTGCTCCGCATTGCCTTTTAAGGCGCTCCGTATACAAGTATTGGTGGTTTATGGTAAGAATAATAATTTCTTCATAGTGCCATATCCACATCACAATAATTTCAGTTTACTTTTTTAAAAAAAAAAAAAAATGTAGAAAAGGCATTTGTGACAATTTGCTAGATGGTCGGGGAAAAAAATATCGTGATCATTCGTTTCGTAACAAGTAAAAGAAATTAAATGCTTTAGGTTTTTCAGAGTTGTCATTACAAAGATAGCTCTCTTCACAACATTAATTTCATTAATTAATTATGAATTCAGACCCACGCTTCGTCGAGGGGCGTTATAATTGACGCGACAGCTTTCTGTGGGCAACTCAGACCGCGGGAAGTTTTTCCTCGAGGATATCTTTAGAAATCATCTACGGAGGAACACCTTTTTCATCACTCATCTTCACTGTCGCTATGAAAGTTGTGTCCATTAATCTTAGGGGACTGTCTGCCGCACGTTTTTACATTGTGATGTATGGAGTTATTTTTTAGTATGCACACCTAATACGTCAGAAGTCGTTTCTAATACAAACAAGTTTTCAGTCTACCTAAAGCGCAGGCACCCATATAATTAGCATCGTTTAATGTGAATGACATCCTTATATCTGAGAACTTAAAAAATCTAACGCTGATAAGTACAGTATTTTTATGCGTGTAACAACATTACAGTTTCTTTCTTCATTATTTAAGAATTATTTTATTTTACGTTGTTTGGGTCCGAAACGTTTTTATCTGCATCATGCAAAAGTATCATTCATTCACATTTTCTCTCACTATTCGTTCGTTAGGTACTAATCATAATTATGTATGACCAATTACAGGGATAATGTAGGTTCCCTCTACCGGGTCGTTTGTTGGAGATGATCCAGGACCCACACTAAAAGATGATTAAACTCCTTGCGGATTCAGATGTTATACATATACAGTGAGATGAGTAATGAAAGTTGATTTGAGAGCAGTTACAGGTAATTGGGACAGATCGTTTGAAAATGCTGTGTAAATGTGAATGGATTTCCGGCATATTTCTGCGAACCATTGAGATATGTCAAGATTTCGCTCCAATTATCCCGGATGATCATGTAACTATTAGTTTGCCCGAGACTGAGCTATAGAAGACCGCAGGCAACTACATTCGGCTGAGTCGCTAGCGGAAATGCTATATGCGCCTGTGCGATATTGAAGAGTTTATGTTATAAACGAAACATTTAATTTAAAAAAAAGCACAAATATTACTGAAGATTCAACGAATGAAAAATGTAAGAATTGTTGGAAGTATCGTGCTACTGGCTCAAAGAATGCATAGCCTCGTTGGTTCTTAGATTATACCATCTTTTAAAGATAGCAGGATAATTACTAATGACCTCAAAAGCATGATAGCTGCACTGGTAAAGCATCTAGTATTTTCAGTGTTCCCAAGAATAAATATTTGTATTCGATGTAGATCAGTGGTTCACAAAGGGGCGAGCGTTGAAGGATCATAGTGGCGGTGTTGGCTCAAAACAAATTTAGGGGGCGTTTAGGACCGACCACCGCCGCCTACTTTGCAGGCTTCAAGGGCTGCATCAAAGAAGTTTCTAATTCCATTGCCAAGATCATATGTTGCCAAAAGAGAATTTAGTTTAGTCAGCAATTTAATGGCTAACAAAAGAAACAGATTTTCAATAATCGGACATGTCGATTTAAGATTTCTGATAACAAATAAAGCAAAAAAATATCTAAATATTAGTATCATACACTGAGATCAGCCCCCAATCAATAATATTTTTTCATGATATGTATTTGTTAATCAAACTGTGAATAATACACCAGTGTTATTTATATCTTTTATTAAAATAATTTTAAAAATATGTCCTCTTTTTCTACATATATGATATTGTACACATTTCCAAAAAGGGATGGCATCGAATCACTATCTCAAGGAATTGGGTTAAGAGCCAAAAAAAGGGGCACTATGGGTTACAATATTTATTACAAGAAGGGAAGTTGGCACATGTTCTTTTTTCTGAAAAGGGGGCGTTGTGTAATTTTGTTTTTGAAAAGAGGGTTGTAGGCCAAGACAGGTTGGGAACGTAAGATGTAGATCATCCTGGCGTACAGGAAGAGGTATTTGTCATGCACTGGCTACCAACTTGAAACCACACAAACCTTTGAGCGCCTAAACAAGTAGACGAATAAAGGCGCTGGGCTAAAATATGCATCAATCACATGTTAGTTATTATGAAAAATATTTATAAGGAAAACCTTTGAAGTTTCTGAGGCCGCACAGTCAGTTAAGAATTATAACAACGTCGTTATCGAAGGACCATCACAAAAAACAGAGGACTGACATCTATTAAAATGCTATATTTTCTGCAGCATGATAGAATCTTATTGATAACATCAACTAAATGAACAATGTATTTGTTTAACAAGTCGCTAATTATTCACCGCGTACTCGAATGGCGGCGGCTTTCTGTCCATTCGTCCATCTATTGCATATTATATTGTTTCACCCACGAGACAACTCGCTCTTACGTAGAGGAGAGAGTTTCCTTTGAGAATGGAATAAAATACACCAAGTAGCGTGACATATCGTCACAAATTCCTGTAACCTGATACTTAATGCTTCAAGCGAATCATTTGTTATATGTTTGTCAAATCAAACTGTTATGTTAAAGTTGAACAACGGTTCCATTATCAACATTTCATGATACTCCCTTATTATCATTTGTCGCACGGTCACACTGGCATCCCTAAAACAACTTCCTTTTCTTTTAATTTAATTGTGATCCCGTGCAAATTCCCTAAACACCAACTTTCCCCCTTTCCTTTACCCACATACCTTTGCACTCTACAAATTTCAACTTTAAATTTTTCAACGTTTTTCGTAACTTATTCCAATCCCTGACCCAATTATCTACGAAAGAAAATCTACCCATACCCTTGTGCACGAAATCGAGTGCCAGCTTTTGATCATGGTCATCTTTTCCCTTCCATGCATTACTTTTAGTTCTTACACCTATATCTTTCCACGCCTCTTCACCAACATACGCCTTGTACACTCCCATGACTCTCTTCACCCTCCTGTCTTCCAATGAATAACATTGGAACTCTTCTATCATATCGGTTACTGATTGTGTTCTGGGATAATTTCCAGAGACTAATCTAGCAGCCCTTTTTTATCTGTTTTAGTATCTAATGAGGTGTTCACTAATATTGCAGTAGATGCATGGGCAAGGTTTGTTTGAGACTTGGGTGATATAATTGAGGTTGAGGTTATGCACCGCTTGTCATTTCCATAGGCACCTACTTCCATACCACATGAAATTTCAAATGGAACTCTTTCAGTTTGGTACAATTCAGTTGTGACGGTAGTTGCCTGCCGTCGGATGGCGTGAGTGAGCCTCTCGCGGTAGTCGCCTCATGTGTAAGCGGCTCGTTAGCCGCATGAGTGATACCTGCAGCGTATGTGCCGCCCGCCCGATGCCATAAATAACGGCGCCCTATCTCCCTCCAGATACCAACCCGCAGCCGGGGGGGAGTAGCGACGCTATGGTTTTACAAATAAGAAAAAACAAACCAAACTGAGCACGGGCTTTTTACAACTCGGGGTTGTGAAGTAGCAGCCGTGTAAAGATATGTGAAGTAGGAAATGTTAAAATGGCGTTGTACCGCCTTTGAACTTATGATATTCTGCAGTTAAGAATCATATGTATCTTTTCAGATTTGCATACAGCTTTGCAGTCTTTTAGATGCAGTATATGACTCGGAGTGTGTAAAATTCACTGCGACAGCTTTCCTTTCCACTGTGTCTGTCCCGACATCAAAGAAAGACCCGCCGACAGCTTCAGAGCCAACCAGAAGTATCTAACTATACATGATTACAGCAGCGTCATTATTTCAACTTAGTGATATCTCTTAATGTCATCAAAATGCTTTATTGTTGCAAAACATTTCCTTAGGTACTCATAATTTTACTTCGGAGGAAACTATCTTTTTGTCTGATAGACATGTTTGAACTTCAAAACAAATAGTGCAGAGTATAACGCGGCATGGCTGCTTTAACGAACTTAAAGTGAATCTTAATTGAGCAGATTTATTGATCGTTACCTAACATCAACAATGGTCTGGGGGCAAAGTGGTAAACGTTCCTCTTTCGAATCACGTTGTGCCATTAATTTTTGTGTTTATTATTATTATTATTATTGTCATGGTTTTACACCCCGTCAACATCATTAGAGGCTGCATAGGATTGGGGGTATTCATGGCAAACCGAAACCAAGATTTTAATCCGCGTATATAATGGTCGAGCGTTACCGCTGACCCACGGGGCTTGGTGTTACGGAATTCTTACGGCCGTTGATCTGTTCGTTTTAGCTACTCCAGAACGCTCTTGGGTGGGATTCACGTTAAACTGTGGGTGCCCGACATACTGGCTTAGTTACTATACCTCATTTTGGAGGATCAAACAAACCGTCGGCTTATGGACTAAGACAAGGTTTTATATAACATCAATCTATGCAGGACCGCATTTAGGCTCTGTTGGCCCCTCTGTCGGTAGTGGCCCTGGCTATGGATGCTTAAATTTAGAAATTCGATTTCTTTTAGCTCTTCTACTGGCCCAAGCGGGGGATCCATGGTTGTGGTGCGGGTCCCCCATTTGTTGTGCGGGCCTCTAGACTACAGCCTATGTAGCCTACGCTTAAATGCGGCCCTGGATCTATGTAGAACAGATCTGTTGTGCAAGAAGTGTACGTAGAACCAGTCGTGAACTCTGTACGGAAGGGTTAATAGCAAACCATGTTATATGTGCGGACCTCTGTAGTGTAAATTAAATAAGGATTTCTTAAATTTCAAAAAAGGTTTGGTTTCTTGATGTTGCTATTGATATGTACCTATTGTAGAAATGAAAACTCTGTGTTGAGGTTTATACTGGAATGATCAGTCTAATATCTGCAGAGTCAGGACACAGCTTTTAAAACATGAAATATTCATCTGGTTGTTGTGGCACTTCGGAAGACTTGTCAGTGTGTGTCCCGTTATGAATATCGTTTCTGCGTCTGCAGTCACATTGATAACGTTGAAGTCACGGAACTATCTACTGTCACGTATGTATGACAATTAAGAGTGACTAGTTACATTTATGATCTACAGGTTGTCAGCGACGCCGTTAGTTCCACGTAGTGTTTTTCACATCTTCTTAATGTCTTGTGTCTAATGAAGGTCTTTTCTAAATCAAAGACGATCGCCCACCAATGAAGTACTGATTCAACTGTTTCCACCTCTTTCAAAGTCTCTACAGCGTTGAAAAAACAAATTTTCTTTTGAGCTTTCATCTCGACATGGCTTTTGCTTCCATAACACACCACTGCTTTATACTCCATACTGCTTTACAGTAAACGCGGGCTCACTTGTACTTGGTTAGTTGTGACCGCGCATTCGTCATCGTTTGGAAGAATTAGCTCTTATCCGCAGTTGCGAGAGACAATCACCTTTGGTCTGTCTAATGACATAACGAGAGCCAGGACTGGAAGAAGAATTTATACGAACTTTTTCGAAAAGATGGTCTTCGCTACATCTGGGACATATAGGTGTTTTGTTGCACCGTCCATGATAAAACGGATGATTATCTGCATCCACGACACCACTTAACTTATTCTTCGATTTTTTTTATTAACACAAGTGGATTGCTAGTGAAGATCTCTTTTCAATCATATACGATTTCTGCATTTCAGCTTTGTTTTTTAACTTCCTAGGCCGACATTGCGTTGACTTTTGTTAACGAGTTTTTTCACGTTTCATTGCATTCACACTAAAACATCTCTATGCCAATATTATACTCACGGATTCAGTACACCTCGACTAGAGATATCGATTAAGACCAGGTGTGTTTCACTTTTACCCCCCATCATCCACAGTACGGAGGAAGATTTCAAGACGTATTCGTGTCAAAAGCATGTGACCAAAAATACAGTGATATCCATGTTAGCAAGGTAGACGGTGTTGGGAACATAGAAATATCACTACTGTGCAACCAGTTCACTTCAGACTGTTATTCTCCCAAAGCTTCCCCAAATCAGAGTCAGTCGACAACATGAATTCACGGGTTTCCTGACACTCCTAGCACGGACTTGAGAACCACGAGGAGTTCCATGATTCACTGCATAAAAAATCAACGTGGTCACTGTGATGAGTTGACGCGTGCTTGGACAGAAAGAGGTGAACAGGCAAGACGATGAAAAAGTGTACAATCAGAAGATGACCGAGATAGCAAAAACTGTAAGTGAGTACAGGTGGCTAGTAGTCTACGGTTCACATTGGTGGAATATCCCGTGCATCATTTAATCGAATCTGCAAGTAATCTGAACACAGTTTGCCTCTGGTCGGTAGTTCAAAGGAAGTATTAGTAAGTAAACCAGTTATACAAGAAAAATAGGAATGTTTTCCCCACGCCAGATTTGATATTATACTGCCTCATAAACATTGTTTTTTTCATAGATTATTAAAACAAAGAATCACACTTCATACAATACACAAAGCTGCAAAGAAAAAACAAAATGAGAGTAAATAGTAAAATGACAAGTATAAGACGAAAACCACAAGGCAGAAGTGTCGGATGAAGGAAAATAACAATTCCGTGTGGTCGTAATGACCTGGTAACAGGGTTTCTATTGGCTGCGCATTCCGCCCATGTAATAGCCTTCTTAACCTAACCCTGCAATCCCACCTGGTATAGGAGACCTACAGTTTAGCGTGGAATTCGTAACACGGACGCGTTTTGGCATTACACAGGTCTATGAAAATCCCCGCAGAGACAGGGATTCGAAGCGGGGACCTTTTGATCCCCAGTGAGACACGTTAAGCACTGAGCCACCAAACCGTTCCGGAAAGGCTAACGCAGATTGCTATCCACGGAGCTCTGTAATATCAGATTGAAAGTGTACAACAGAGCTAAAAGACAGAACAATAGAATTCAAAGTGATATTTTTGTGAAGACCAGAAAGATGATTGTGAGAAACTGCATCTAGATAAAGTGTACTGATGCCTCACAGACCTAGTCCTTACAAACAATTGATAAGAAAACATTTGAAGCATTCCAGTCATTGTGCTGGATGTGAAAATAGCTTAGAACACCAATAGCGTAACAGATAAGGTCACAAAGCCTATAATAAATACAACTTCCTGATGAATTTGCTGTAGACATGTTAGCTGTTAACAAGGTTTTACAGTGCCCGCATGTAATTATTAAATAAAACGGGTTTTCCACACGTGTTTCGGTGTCACCAGCGTCAAAAACAAGTTCTCAGTAGCGTGTAATCCAGACCCCACACACTGTTGCACATCACCCAGTCTACTAAAATGGCTTGTAAAGAACTTCTGCTTTATACATCGGTTGACTGTAGGCTGTCTTCCAAACCTGACTTTGTACCTTCGGTTGTATGTAAAAAAAAGATGGATACAATAGAATGGAAATTGTTGATTCACTTTAATTATCTTGACTGCTTGCGAATTACAACCCACTTGACGATCAAACAGTATAGACAAAAGTTTCAGACATGGAGCTATAGGAGTTTTCAACAACGCTTTTTCTACGAGTGGATCATTTTTCGATGAATTGATACGGCTCAGTATGCCGGACACATATGTTCGACATCATTACCGTTATAAAAAACGTGGCAGCGACAAGTTTTGAAGTGGTATAAAGAGATGGTGAATACATTGATCCTTAAAGTGATACTATACATTAATTCTGCAGTAATATACCTTGATGACATTCATGTGACTGACATTACATACAGCCCCAGTTTATAGGTAGAATATAAAATGTTAAAACTAGAAATTGAGGATTATATACAATTGCTAATATGTAATGAATGAACATGTAATGAAGGAATGAAGTTAATAATGTTCTTTTTTTAGTGGCGGCTCGTGGTTTTTATACTGGGGAAGGCTGTGAATCTTTTACCCTGCGGTAAAAATATCGATGGCGAGAGTCGTACAGATTTTTTGCCCCATACAATTAAAATAAGTATTTTTGGCAGTTCAATCTAACGGACATATGATTGTATCAAATATTTTTCACTGGAATTATGTTTTTTCACCTTTGCATGAAAATTCATTCTCTGTCCAAGCGTTGTCATTACAATTCGTAACATGACAAGAGAAACATAAAAATTCATATTTCACTTCACAACCACACAACCACTCACCTGCATCATACATTGCTCTGCTGAAATTGCGAACATACCCTTGCCGAAATATGCAATGTTTTTGTTCTTGACTGATGTTAAAATCGGGTCTAGGCGCACGTAGATTCTTCACTTTAACTCTAAGCTCGTGTTTCAAATTTTTTCCCAGTAAATTGCAGACCGAATTCATATTGTACATTTAGAGTGCCAGAGAGCTGTAGCTATTTTCAAAAATAAAAATATAATTCACAAGAGTTCAGGCTCAAACGCATTTTTTTTTTTTTTTAAATATACAAAGGATATGAACTTTGTTACGGTTTATGGTTTCTCTTTTATAATCTTCTCCCAGCGGTGTTTTGTCTCGATCAATTTGCAGAGTGCGTAAATATGGATTCAACAAAGCAAAAAAATTTCAACGGATGTTTTGAGATAAATTCACCAAGTAATTAGGATTTGGAATTTAAGGGACGGAAAATATTGAAAAACGAACCGGCATGCATCAAAGTGCACATTAAATGTAGATGATAAAAAATCTTACAAAAGTTTGTTAAGAATAAATTTTGGTTGCCATCCTTTTCTGCAGACACAAATCGGCTCACTTTCGAATTTCAAGGCAAATTGACTTGAAAATGGTACCAGCCACATTTACCAAATCTTGAGCAATGGCTGGAAGTCCTCAGATTCAGTTCCGTAATAGTTCACTCCGACCTTCGTTAACAAAATGGTTCTAAACTGCACATTCTTTCGTTACACCACTTACTGTTCTGTATGCTACCAAACATAAATGATTAGAAAATTGCCTGAGACTCTAGACGAACCCGGCATAATACCAATTGTAAAGGAATGTCGCAACAGCGCTATGAATTGCGTGATGTACCGCCGTCGTTTATACGCTGCCGCTGCGCCAGCGGGGTTCCTGCGCTCGACAGCAGGCATTTGTCAGCGGCGGCGGCAGACACCTGCGAAGCGGCGTGCGCTCCGCAGGGTGCCACCGTCGCCTTGCCACCGATAATTATTCCTACCATATGGCGATATTTTCCTACCTGTCCACTTTTTTGACAGTAACAACACCGTTTTAGTTTACAACTCACCTGGAAATTTTTCACGTGTTGATATTTTTTCTGAAACCGACCAAAAAACAAATAATAAAAACGCATCCTGTGCTTTCATAACCTCACCTCAGAGATATGGTGGAATCGCACAGAAAAATTATTCCTGTTGTAAGGTTCATAGTCCTTACCGAAAATTATGGTTTGTGTTATAAATTTATTAGAAATGTAGTGAGGTCACAGAGTATATATTTTAAACTTTAATAATTTAGTTTAAATTTCAAAGACGCCCAAAACGACAGTGTGGAGCATCTTTGGAAAACAGATGAAGAGAAGAGCCGTAAAAGTAATGGTATTGATGAAAGTATGAACGAACAATGAATTAAATGAATGAGGAAGTTTCGAAGAAGAAACTCTCAATGAAGTTGTATTTTGGCAAGTGATGTGTAAATGTTAAATGCAAAGTATACTGACTGAGGGAGTAATTGAAAGAGAATGTATGGTTTGTAAGACATTGTGTGATAATAAGAAGGAATTTATCATAATAATAAGTAGAGATAAGCATTAATTGTATATTATCTTGCTAATATGAATTACAGCAATAAATTGTTGGGTAAGGAAACTGAACGACAAATTCCAGAAAGTAAATAAATGAATGAAAACTTCAATGATATCAAAATAAAGATTTTTCAGATGTCATGGTGTCGGATTAAACCAGATATTTAAAGCTAGCAAAGAGCAGTTAAAATAACGGTAAATATCTGGTAAGTATATAGAAGGGACAAAGTAAAATATTAATAATACGTGAGGCTGCGTACGGACATACTGTCACTTACAGTGCTTCGAAAGGAAGGAAGTAGAGAAATAGTGCGACGCACAAGTAGCAACGCCTCACGATGTATATTTCGATTTTGTGCACTTTTTCCGATTGTTAGGGTGAGCGAAGCGAGCCCTTACACTAGGCGACGGATTGTGCACACCTAGTGGTACACTTTTTGAAAAAACTGCTGTACCTAAAGATGTGCAATTGAACAAACTAATTCAAAGTCTATTCTAGATGTGCCATCAATCATTATTTTTGCAAAAAACAAATAAATTATAATTATTTTTATTCGTGCATGCTGTCAAGGAGAGGTCTTCAATTTGGAAATGGTTATCGTAGAACGAATAAGTCTGGTAAATAGTACGTCACCTGTTGTTTCTCGCCTTAAGCAGTTCTGTCTGGTGGGCTTCCGTTTATGAGAAATCGAGGATTAAAAAGTGTAAAAATTGTGCCTAAATGAGATACCGCTACAGAAGACCATTTGTTAATAACGTCGGTTCAGCAGTGCGTGTTGAGGCGGTCCTCTGTTCGATCCCACCACCAGCGAATTTTATTTTCTGTTTGTATTTTTTTATTATTATTTGATTTTGTAGCATTTCAAATTTGTTTTGAAACAAAGTCTCCAAATTATTTATTTGCCTTTGAGAAATACACAAATGATGAATGATGTAAATCATAGAAACAAAAATTACGTACACACCAAGAACATTTTATGATGGATATCCGTCCACAGCCACTTATTCTCCAGAAAGTGAAATATTAATTTAATTCTTTGTATTAAAGATTATCTATGTTTGTTGAATATTCTTTGTAAATAAATCTATGACTTGTGTAAATGTAGATGCATCGGTTTTGTAATTATACAAAACAAAATCCCGTTCCTTCCCTTAATCAGTTATTTAAATAACTATATAATTTCACTGACTAGCTATATAAAGTTTAATCAAAATCAAAATTAAAGAATAAAAGGAAGGCACGCCTAATCGGTACGCTTCAAACTTTGATCGAAAATAATGTTGGCGTAAACTTTTGGTAGTAGTAGGGGTTTGCTGGGTAATTATCTTTATATAGCATTCCATTTACCATTTTATTAATTTTAATATTAATGATTTTTGTTGATCTCAACAATTTAGTAATTTTAATTATTTGATTTTATCAAATAGGAAGAGGGTGCAAAGTGATATTCTATCTTGCATTACTAATGTAAAGTCATAACCTGACAGATTTATTCAAATTAAACACTGAATGCCTACAGACGTCGGTTAATTTAAAACATTAAAATCCAATGTTTAAACAAAAATCAACACCGAGTCTTACAATATATGGCATAAGATGTTATTTCTAAGCAACCAACAGTAACATATCTATGTGAAATTTAAGCACTATATCAAGATGCTTATATATAAAGCTGTTCACAAATACAAGCTTATACAAATAAATGAATTCAAAGAGGGCGCCATTAAGTCTTGAACTTAAATAAATTAATATTTCCTGATTGATAGGAATTTATAACAGTCTTCCCGTATCAAATCAGATTGCTCACGGCTAATAATACGCTCAGAAAAATTGTCGGAGAGTGATACTTTGCTCACGGGCGTTCACGGGTCGAGGAATGCGTAACACTGATTTCTTTTCAGTGGCTGAAGGTCTTTACCGTTTATGCAGCAGCTGTGTGTGGCACCATTGGTGGTAACACGCACACTTCCTTCAGATAACCGACACAGGTACCGCAAGCCAGAAGTGGCTTAAGCCGGCCAGCTCTAAGTCTCGTCGTAATTGCAGACCCGGCGATGGCGTGACCTGTCTGTCCGCCAGACACCACCGGAAGACCCCCTTCTCTCCCGATGTTGGATCGGAATCCTCTTCCAACCCCGTCGAAAACCAATCCGTGGGCCCGTGGGAGATGTGGACCCAGAACACACCAAACAGCTCGTTATTATTTTGTAGCATGCCCGTTCACTGGGAGTTCACAGCCATGTGATTCACACTTGGATCTACCATATCCGACCTTCCCCGAGTTTTGCTTCGGCCACCAAATTTTTCCACTAGCGTAAGGCACAATAGATGGTCCAGCCGAATTATCCACTTGACCGGAGAAGGGTCAGTTAGGCGATACCTGCTACAGATAAGCGGGCTTTCCCTCGCAGTTGAGAAATATGTTGCTATCCCAGCTCAGGTGTGAAAGGGTCTCGATTCACCGTTACAGGTGGCTACATCCCAGACTTAAAGCGAAAATACTTTCGAGCAAAATATTCCAGCCCTCCTATCAATATTAATTATTGCTGCTATTTAAAAAGTTGTACGAGTCTGACACAGCAGTCTCGTTACAAACTGAAATATTGAGAGAAAATGTTCCAGAAAGAGATATATTAATTAATTTTTGGATTAATGATGATCTATGGTTGCTGAATGTTCTTTGTAAAAAAAAGTCTGTGACCTGTGTAAATGTAGATGCTGCGGTTTTGTAATTATAAAAAATAAATCCCGCTGCCTCCCTTAATCGGATAACCATATAAACTATAGTACGCAAAGCTTAATGACAAGCAAAATTAAAGCACACTCTAGATGGAGATTTTGAGAACCGTTTAACGGGAGAAATGTGTTTAAACATAACTGAAACAAACCAAAAATGCATGCAGATCGGTAGTTTAATGAAGCTAAACACAAGAACCATAAAATGTTTAGTAAAAACAGAGGTCTTACTATGCAATTGATTCACCCGAAATCCACTTCAGCAACACTGTCTGAATTTCAAGATCACCGAGCCTCTGATATCGACCAATTTCTGTAGGTGAAGTGACTCAGCGAAAGCTTTTTTCATCACCATATCTTCATTAAAAAAATATTCCGTAATTTTCTGTATTGTTCCCCTCTCACCACGAATTCCCGGTCGGTTAATGCTCTGGCCTCGCATTCTGGAGAACACGGGTTCGAATCCCCGTCCGGGCATCCAGATTTGGGTTTTCCATGGTTTCGCCAAATCACTCCAGGCGAATGCCGGGTTGCTTCCTTCAAAAGGGCGTGGGCCGAATTCCTTCCAGTTACTTGCCCCCAGTCCTTGTTCTACAATCAACCACAGCCAGTCAATTGCGTGCTTCAGTGTGGAAGAAGGGGCGTTATTCTGTGTTATTGCTGTAGAATTGTGTGTCATAGCTTTTTGATGTAGTGGAATGACGAGTTGCGATCAAAATATTCGAGTTTTACGAAACGATTAGGATCGAGGCAAGAGACAACTGCTGATTATTTTGATTTGGCGATTTTCTTTAACAGGAGCAGTTTCTGTGTTATTTGCGTGCAATATATTAGTAACTTTTTGTAATGCAATCACAGTGGCTTCCATCTTTTATCAGCCACTGCTGCTTATAACTTTTTGAGGAATTGACGAACAAAATTTGTACCGTAGGAGCACACTTCAAGCAGTCGCCATCCAGAAACTTTAAAGCAAAATTTTAATTTGTCTACTGAAAACAGAAAAATAATAGGCTTCCACAGTTAGTACAGTTGACTATACGGTATCTATATTTTTCCTACAAGAAATCGTATAGATCATTCGGTAGCGAATTTCGTTTAGCTAACAGTAAATATCCATTGCAATAAGGTTACACGTTCCGTATCTAGTGAATAAATGTTTGAAGGTGAAAGCAACAGAAAACTTTAGGAAATTTCTGAACAGAATTGAAGTTAAACTTTTGTAAGTAGTTAAATTGGTGTGATGAAATTTCGGTCATCTGCTGCATTTTCCCTTGTGCTCGTGGTTCATATTACACATGTTCTATGATGCTCCACTTACACAGGCGTGGGTTGAATACGCAGTCCAGAATTCAATTCTTTGATTTTTTTAGTCGAACGTTAAAACGGGTAACAATAAGTTCACTGTCAGGTTTGCATCGCTTTAAGTAAATAAAGATTTTTTTTAGAAAGAAAATTAATTCTTTTGATCAATCGAGTTTTCCTTTAAGATGGAAGTAAGGTACGAAAATGTTGCTATGAAAATAAATACAGACTAGAAGAGCCGTGCGAAAATTTCGCGAATTAAACGCGATGAATAGTGAAGTTGAATGCTTGTAATATAATGAAAAGCAGAACCGCACTTTAGTAGCAAATATTTATTTTATTAGTGCAATAGGTACGCATCAAAATACTTACAACATATTACGAAACAGTTAGGAAAATTTAAAACACACTGTATTTACGACAAACTGTCACTGACCTTAACGGAATACAACCAACCTGAACAAAATGCACACAACTTATCAACATCTCTGTGATATTTGTTGCTGTGTGAATAAAATGTTTGCATTGGAATTGTATAGCAAGACGAAAGTGTTTCCGTAACAAACAAAAAAAAAATCCGAGAAACTACTTATTCAATAAAAAAAGTATATTGATATCTCTGTGATATCTGCTGCTGCAGTCTAGAGACTTGGCTCTGAACTGTCTCATACGCGCTACCATTTTAAGCATCAAATTCCGAAAAATTCTTTCTTAATTTATGATTTTATCGATCTGGAGACCTTAATCTTTAAAACCGTATGATACTTATCGATTTCGGCTAGGTATCAAAGAAGCTTGTAATAATAATAATAATAATAATAAACAAGCTGTAGAAATAATATTGATACTTTTGCACTTTAAGGGTCAAATTACAAAAAAATTCTTTTATAAAATACGGTGTGTCCAAAGCAGCCACCCTGGTCTTTAAAATGATACTCATTTATCGATTTTGGTTAGTTATCAAGCGAAGTAAAAAAAAAAAAAAAGTTTTAGAAATGATGATATTTTTGCCCCTTAAGGGCTGAATATGGAGAAAGTTTTTCTTAAAATATATTGTGACCAAAGTGGATAACTTAATATTTAAAACTATACCTCATTTATTAACTTCGGTTAGGTATCAAGGGATATAAATAGCATTGTGACAGAAAAATGCATTGTAGAAATATTAATACTTTTGCCCTCTAAGGGTAGAATTTTGAAAAATTTCTTTTTTAAAATGTGGTGTAACGAAACCTAAGACCTTACGAAGACCTCACACTTTATAATTATACCTCGTTTATCAATTTTGTTGAATTATCAAGGGAGATAAATGACTCGAGACACAAAAAACGCATTTTAGAAATACTGATATATATGCCCTTTAACAGTTCAATTCAGAAATGTTCATTTCTTAAAATGTGATGTTACCACAGCGGAAGCCTTAATTTTTAGAATGATACAACTTATATCTATTTCGGTTAGATGTTAATGGAGACAGATGGCTCGTGACACAAAAATCTGTTGTAGAACCATTTATACTTTTTGCCCCATTAAGGGTAAAATACCAAAAAGAAATCTTTCTTAATATATGATGTCACCAAAGCTTAGACATTACTCTTCATACTCCTACTTCATTTATCGATTTTAGTTTGATATCCAGGGACATTAATGGCTCGAAACACAATAAACGCATTTTAGAATTACTGACATTATTGCCCTTTAAAGGGCCAATTACGAAAAATTCCTTTCTTAAAATATAATGTTACCACGGCGGAGACCTTAGTCTTTAATATGATATTTCATTTATATATATATATATATATCGGTCAGATATCAAGGGAGATAAATGGCTCATGACACAAAAATGCGTTGTAAAAAATTTATACTTTTTCCCTTTAAAGTTTGATTTCCAAAAACATTCTTTCTTAAAATATGATGTCACAAAGCTGAGACATTACTCCTCATAATCCTACTTCATTTATTGATTTTGGTTAGATATCCATGAAGGTAAACGGCTCGAGACACAAAAAACGCATTTTAGAAAAATTGACATTTTTGCCCTTTAAGGGTAGAATTTCGAAAAATTCCTTTCATAAAATATAATGTTACCATGGCGGAGGCCATAGTCGTTAATATGATACCTCATTTATCTCTATCGGTTAGATATGATGTGAGATAAGTGGCTCTTGACACAAAAAACGCATTGCAAAAGTATTGATACTTTAGCCCTTTAAGAGTCGAATTCCGAAAAAATTTTGTCTTACTATATGACGTCACTAAAGCGGAGATCTTAATCTTTAAAATGATACTTCATTAAACGATTTCAGATAGATATCCAGGGAGATAAATGACTCGTAATACAGAAAACAGCATTTCAGAAATATTTACATTTTGCCCTTTAAGGGTCAATTTCCGAAAACTTCCTTTCTTAAAATATGATGTGACCAAATTGGAGACCATATCACCATAAGCTTTAAAATGACACCTCATTCATTGATTTCGGTTAAGTATGAAGGAAGATACAGGCTTGTGACAAAAAAAATACCTTATAGAAATAATATATTGATGATTGTGCATAATTACCGCAAATATTAATTCAAACTTTCCTTTTCGGGCCGTAAGAACGAAGAAATATTTCTCACAATGAATTCATATCTAATAAAAGCGCGTACAATGCTGACATTTTCGTTCTTTTATTACTATTACTGTGCTGGAAAATCAATATAACATCATTCATCAATTATGTCCCATTAAATTTTGTTCGGTATGGACGTATGTGTCCGCAGACTTTTTAAGTCGGAATCTTTCACTGATCTTATTAGGGCGAGCGACAGTAGCCGACAAGTTTTAGATTTTTGTGGTAAACGATTTGAAAAACTACCGTACGTCTAGACGTGAAATTTAACATAAATTAGCTCGCCCTATTTATTCATAGTTATATCCAGATGTGTCATTCGTCATTATTTTTGCAAAAAATTGTAATAATTTTTATTAGTATATATATGTAATGCCATGAGTAATAATGGTTAGTTTTGAAAATTATGTAACTTATGAAAATAGTGGTTGTGTTCCGATTCCACCGACAACTAAAGTTTGTAAAATACGGAATATCACTTAAACAAGAAAAACATTTCCATTACAACTAGCTTCCGCTATCACAATTCATAAAGCTCAAGATTTAACAGTATATATAGTTGCTGTAGATATCGGAGAAAAAGAAACTTTTGATCATTTAACAAATGTTGGGTTATAGAGAATAAAAACTTCAGAAAGACTAGCATTAAATAGAAGATTTTCTTATGACAGAATTAAAAGACAATATTAAAAATTCGAATATGTTAAAGAGTAGAAAACAGGAAGAAACTTGAATTAGAAATTTTGTATCTGTTTAAATACAAATTAAATAAATTGATATTTTAAATATTTAAAGATTGTGTCTTATTATAAACGTGCCTAAATTTATTTTTTCAACAACCTAAAATCACGGATTTTGATGTAGTAATTTCTTTAATTGTATATAGTATTTTTCATAGCGAAACTTCGCGAGCTTCCACAAAGTCGTGCTTTTAGCTAGTTTCAAAATCCGGTTCTAAGGCAGCTGCAGCAGACGTTTACCTACAGACTATCTTATCAAAAACAAAATAGGGAGACATGAGTGGTGTTCTTGTTTATTCCGGTATTACAATATGTACAGTACCTACTCAACTACCCCGCCATAGACCTGAAATCAATTCCCTTGCAGCGAAACTTAGAATGGAAGACGAATGAACTTTAGATGAGCGCCTGTGGTATCTGGAGAAGGTTCCTGATTACATTTCGACCAGTTTATTTTTAAATATATATATATTATATATATATATATATATATATATATCACGCTACTAGCACTAAGTTTCCCATTCCATGTTCATGCTGACCGGAACTTTTCGTAAAAATTATTTAATACTAGCTGGTACCCACAACTTCGTTAGTGTTTGTAAAGAATTTGGATTGACAGCTACATCTAACCACCATAGTGCACGATGGGAGACTCGATGATATTACCACACACAATCGCCAGTCATCTGCGCTATATAGTTCTGACAGCAAACTAAAATATACGGACACATATGTCTTTGGTTGAAATACGAAAATATCCTTGATCGACCAATCTCAACCACCATATCTTCCACACTCTGACAGTTACCAAATTCGGCCAACGTTGTTATCGACGGGTGACTCTGTGCTACTACCACACGCAACCACCAGTGATCTGTGCTAGATAGTTTTGACTGAAAAGTGATACACCATGTTACATACGTTTTTGGTAGAAATATGAAAGTACCGCAGGTCGACCACTTTCAACCACCATATCTCCCACAACGCCGTAGCTACCGCCACCTAACCACCATAGTACACGATAGGAGACACGATATCACTACCACACACATACACCAATGGTCTATGCTGTGTAGTTGTGGCAGCAGAGTGACATATACGGAGACACATGTCTTTGGTCGAAATACGAAAATGCCCTGCATCGACCACTTTTTACCATCATATCTCCCACATCCCCACAGCTATCGACATTCAGCCAATGTTATGCACGACAGGAAACTCCATGTTACTACCACACACAAAGACCAGTGATCTGTGTTAGGTAGTGGTGGCTCAAAAGAGGAATACAGGAAAACACACGTCTATTTGCATATACAGGGTGGGGCATTTAATATGTTTTCTGGAAATATTTCGGAAAGAAAGCATTTTAACAAACAATAACCTATATAAAAAATAATCGTACAGTAGGGGGCTACAATTATGTGATACTGGTTTTTTCACAGGTGGCGCTGTTGTCGTTACAACAAGGTCAACTTAATTCTTTTAAATGGGAACCCCATTTTTTTTTTTGAAGATTCCGATTCCTCATGAAAAAATTAAAATAGTTTGCTTAACTCACTTTTCTGTTAGCCTCACAGATGGCGCTGTAATCGCGAAAAATGAATATTCTCGTTTTTTGTGTATAATTTTAATTATTGTTTAAATAATTACATGTAATTTTCATTCTGTAAACATGGAAGGTAATTTTAAAGGATAATGACGAAATTGATTTTTTAAATGCTTTTTCTTACTTATTTGCAGCCATGTCTACAGCAGGTGCTCAAAAAGGTGACCATTTACTTCCAGACATTTTCTGACCCTTTGCAGAAATGATGCCTGAACAGCTCGATATAGGGGATATAAAGGTCTAAAATATATGAAGAAAAGTGGGTGATTATTAAGGGACTACCACCCTCCGTAGCAACAGAAGAAATTGAGGATGATCTCAGATCCAAAGGCTACGACATTCAAGCGGTTCACCAATTTAAAAAGCGAAATCAGGAGACAAGGGAGCTCATCCCCCTCCCAACATACACTGTAACTTTGCCAAGCGGCCAGCACTCGGACAGAATCTACAACGAACGAGCTATCCTTTATATGAGAGTCCAAATAGAACGGTATCGTTCTCAGAATGGTCCACCCCAATGTACCAAATGCCAGAGGCACGGACATACTTCAAATTATTGCTACCTTCCAAGCCGATGTGTCAAGTGTGCAAAGTCACACTTGAGAAAGGATTGCCGCTTACCCAAAACGGAAAAAGCAAAGTGTGCCAATTGCCAGGGAGATCATGCAGCCTCTTGGCGAGGCTGCCCAGAGTATCAGAAACTGCTACGCCCGCCACGCACAAATAAGCGACAAGAAGAAAAAGATGGAAAAGACAAGAAAGATAAAAACTCTGCCATTGAAACAGACAACTTAAGAAGAATAAAACAAAGAATGACTGAACCAAATAAGAGCAGCCAACAGACTCGCTCATACGCAAACGCCCTTTCAGGGGATGATCAATCAAACAATAAGTCTCAATCAACAAATAAAAATGGACAAGCCAAAAAAAAGAAAAATCAGAAGAAGAAGAAAGATAGTAATAATTATATGGAAGACGAATCCGATGACCACCGCCAAAAGAAGTCCCAACACAACAAGAGAGATAAGAATGAATCAACAGAGGACGAAACCGATGACATACCCAGTTTTTTCGGTTCAGAAATGGAAAAATTCTTCAAAATCTTAAAAAGAACAATGGTTAAAATGAAAAAAGCACGAGGATTGCAAAAACTACTAGTCTTGCTTGAAGGTGTAATGGCCCTAGCGAAATAATGGCGCAAACACCCTATCTGAAAAACATGACAGCAGCTTTGTGGAATGCAAACAACGTTAAGAACAAGATAAATGAATTACTGACCTTTCTCAACAGAGAAGAAATTGACATCATGTTAATAACAGAAACTTTTCTTCAGCCAACGGACACCTTTCGTTTAACTGGATACCAAGTTTACAGAACGGATAGAGTGGGACAAAGAGGAGGAGGCACAGCTGTAGCCATACGCAAAAACCTGTCACACGCCCCAATAACCTAGCCACAACGTATAGACCTAGAGGCTACAGCAGTGTGCATTCACTCAAGAGAAGGACACATAGTATTTGTCAGTGCGTATCTAGCCCCAAATAAGAACTTACATGAACAGGACCTAGACCTGATAATGGCTGTGGGCAACAAGGTCATAATTGGTGGAGATCTTAATGCCAAACACCCCATTTGGAATTCAAGAACAAGTAACAGAAGAGGCGAACGGTTGTTACAAATGTGCGATCTCAGGAACTTAGAAGTCATCGGACCATCAGAAGCGACGCATATTCCCTTCAACTCGAGACATAGACCAGACGTGCTGGACATTATAATCGCCAAAGATATTTCCGGACACATAGAATTGGCAACTCTGAATGACCTTTCATCAGATCACCTCCCTGTACTGCTCACTATTCAAAGATGGCTCTACTCTGACGTGAAACCAAAGAAAGTAAAAGAAACTGACTGGGATCACTTTACTAGACTTATCCATAATAAGATATGAACCACATATAATGTCTCTAGCACAGAGCGAATTGATGCAGCTATACAACACTTCGACAAGGTAGTTTTAGAAGCAGAAAGAAGAGCCTCCACTACAATCGTTTTGGATAACCATCAACGAGAGGAGCTTCCAGCCATCTTGGAAGATCTGAGATATCTGCGAAACAGATACAGAAAACTTTGGCAGCGGTACCGTGATCCAAGGGACAAGAGACAATACCTCCAACTCGCACGGCAACTAAAAGCTAGGCTACAAGAAACAAGAACTAAAAAGTGGGAGGACAAAATGTCAAGCCTTTTGTTGCAGAACAAAGAGGCATGGCAACTAATTAGAGCCTTAAAAGAACCTCGACAAGCGAACATCGCGATAAATGGTCCGGCAGGGCCTTGATCCTACCTGTAGCAAAGGCTGAATTAATAGCTGAAAACTTCGCATCTCAGTATACCACAGTGGAGTACCAACTTACACCGGCAGAGATCCGACAAGCCGAGGAAACTGAAAGCCACGCATTGGAAATCCTCCAACAACCAACTGCAGACCAGCCAGAGCTTACAACACCGAGGGAAGTAAGAAGTATAATAAATAATCTTGCAAAAAATAAAAGCCCAGGACATGACAAAATAAAAAACATACATTTGAAAAACCTGCCGAAAAGGGATTAGTGCTTTTGACTAGAATGTTTAACAGCTGTCTCCTAAATTGTTATTATCCCACAGCATGGAAGGTAGCTAAAATAAAAGCCATTCCAAAACGTGGGAAAGACCACCGCCAAGCTGTAAACTACCGCCCAATTAGTCTTCTTTCGTCAACATCAAAGATACTAGAAAGAATACTGCTGAAGAAGATTAACACCAGTCTCGAAGAAGAAAAGACGATAAGACCAGAACAATTCGGATTTCAAAGCCGCGTAACTGCAACAACTCAACTCCTCCGTATTACAGAAGATATAACAAAAAAAATTTAACTTTAGCAAATCTACAGCAGCAGTATTTTTAGACATAGAAAAAGCTTACGACAAGGTTTGGCACGCTAAACTTATACAGGAATTACGGACTCAAACGGCTATTAAACACTGCTACATTAAATTAATCGGTAGTTACTTAGCCGACAGAAAATTCTACGTAGAAGTTGACGGACAGAGGTCTTCAATTCTTCCGATTCCAGCTGGAATTCCGCAAGGATCGGTTATCGCACCGCCACTTTTCAAAATTTATACAAACAAAATCCCGACCCCGCCTTATGTGAATCTGGCACAGTTTGCCGATGACACTACAGAGTACACATCAGGAAGAAGACATGATCTTAACGTTACTCACCTACAACAAGGGCTAGATGAAATCAGTAAATGGTGCAGAAACTATAAAATGAAAATCAATCCTGGAAAATGTGCGGGAATCTATTTCACAAAAAAAGGCCAGAAATTAACAAGAATTTAAAAATTTTGAACCAAAATATCCCCTGGGTTAAAGAACATCGGTACCTGGGTATATTACTGGACAACAAATTACTTTTTAGACAACATATCATGGATAGGAAAACAAAAGGACTAGCAATTATTTCCAACCTTTCACCAGTATTACGAAGCAGCAACCTACATTTTATTACAAAAATAAGAATATACAAATCGGTTATTCTCCCATTTTTAATGTACGGATGCCAGATATGGGGCCTGGCAAGCCAAACCAATCTACAACAAATCCAGCTACTCCAGAACAGATGTCTAAGGATGATCCTAAACGTACACAGATATACACCAATAGAAACTGTACATAACGAGACACATATAAAAAGTGTCCCAAAAAATAAACACCCTATCCTAACACCTAGAAGTTATACTACCGAAGGTAGTGAGACTTCAATCACAGCCGCAAAGGCAGCTAAAAAAAATAAAAAAAAAAAATAAAAAAAAGTGGGCATGGCACGAAAACGCATGTAGTAGGAAAATGCTACTTAAATGCCAGAAAATTTATTTTTCAGCGAAATCCTTTTCAGGATACTTAAAGAATGCCTTAATCTATCAAAATATAACGAAAACCGAAAATCGATATTTTTTTTCCGACTGAACCGCGGGGTGGTCCCCTTAAGGTTCTTGCGTTCTCCTTTTCAAATCCACCATTTCCATAAACCTGTTTGTGCATAATAGTAGTAAAGTTCATCTATCGCACATATACTATGTTATAAGGTTTCTGTGCACTTATCCGTCTAGTGCAGCTAAATAAAAAACTTCGTTTTTTTGACAGACGCGTTTCGATTTATTCAATCATCTTCGGTGCCAGTTTTTGTTTCCTATTTTTACATTGAAGTCTGGGGAAGTTCCATTTCAGTGATTTTTCTGTTGCTTTTATGTGTTCCGCACATATCCTGAGGTGTCTTTCTATTCACACTTACTTTCTTCATTTTTGAAAAACACACTATTGTTTACGCACTTTTCTGTTTGTGTAACTACTGTACGAGCGTTTGTTATTATCAATAACAAATGCTCGTACAGTAACAGCTGCAACGAGAGAGAGAAAAAAATACAATTCTGTATAATTATCTCAGCGGCGAAAGTCAATTTGTTATTGTTAGAAGATGGCTGATTAATATTTATCTGTTTTTTAGATATTAATTATTTTATTCATGAGCAGTAGTTTTACATTTTAAACAACAATACCACCTCCTGTTTCTCCTGCATCAGTACAGTTTTTTTGGTATTAGTTCTTCCGCAGTACTGGTAATTCCTGTCACACTAGGCGACCGACTTTCTTTGCTGTTTTCGAGCTAGGTCTACTATCCGCTTCCAACATTTCATTTAAACCATTCAGTAATTTCTTTAAAGTAATCCGTTTTTCAGTTTAACGAGAAACATCGTCAGTATAACACAGAATATTCGTTCCTTCCCTTTGAATTTATTGCCGATTCTAATATGTCTGTTACTTGCCCCAAATACAAAGACGAAAATCTGTAGTGACAGCGTATATCTTTTATCTCTTACGTTCTGAATGGCATTTATCTCTCAAGATTCCCTACTTTTATTTAGCAAGCTGTTTCTTATGTAAATATCTTTATTAATTCTTGTGACACAACATTATAGCTCCGGATTTTTTACACTATAAATTCAATGATTTAAAACTGCAACTTCCAAAAAATTAGCACAAATATGACTTACTCCTACAGCAAGGTTTCAGTTTAAACACTCGAAGATCCTCGATTGTGTCCTTAAACGTGGAATTTTTTTTTTTTTTTTTTTGACGTAGCCTATTTATATATCTTGTATAAGAACATTCCACGCCCACGTCATCTAGTTTGTCTACTTTCTCGAACTTTTTATGTGAGTGCTTGTAAGTGTTTTTACATCAAAACTTTTTATTCTAACACACACTGTGAGGTTCCCAGTATTTTGTTTTATATTCCTACATACTATTTCTAATATAAGAAGAACTATCTCTTCCCGTGGATGTTTACTTCCATATCGAAGCTATTGTTCCCAAGATTTTTGGATTTTCTTTTTGCTGTGTCTCCTGTATTTACTTTCTGTTCTCTTACTTTGTAGGTTTTACAATTTCTAATTCCCCTCTCTTAAGCTCTCTCTAGGGCATATAATAATCTCTCATTTAAGTGATTTCCGTATTTCTTGGCTGAATTTTCTCTTTTTTTTATTTTAATGCAGCATGTGCATTTGTTTTAACGGGATCTAAGGTTACTCGTTAAAGTTAATAGCATTTTGATATCTCATACTCATACGCTTCCGCGCCGTTGTGTTGACTTACATCGGTTGCAAATTCGCCGACAACATTTTGACGTTATCCAAATAGTTTCACGGAATGACCAACATGAAACGCGAGATGGTTCAGAGTTTTTAAACAGAAGAACGCAACGAATACTTCAGTAATATAAAACCTGCATGGCTAGTGGACGATCACTTAATACAATTCTGTGCTATAGCATATATTATTTTGTACACGTTATCTGTTCTTACTTATAAAAAAAATCTTTAAAAGAATTGAAACTCTACAAGTGTTGAACTAGAAAGTAAACAGCTAGTACGGAGAAAATATTTCACACTACGGGAGAAAGTTACTAAAAGTCAGAAAATCAATGATTGTGTATTTCATGTCTTTTAATCGGTTCACAAACATGAATTATTAATAAGATTAATTAAAACACAAAATTAGAATCAAGCATCCTGTTCCACAGTTTTCCTGGTATACAGGTTCCAGGTATCCGGCAAGAAACCTGCACACGCACATACCGAAAGTAAATTTGTATTCACAAAAAGAAGACGATTTTGTTCGTTACTGGGAGACCTCTGCTGTCCTTCGTGATCAGGTAGAGAGGTAGCTCAACCGGATCCTCTTTCCGCCACTCATTCATCCACAACAACGCTACCAACTTTTGTTGAATGTTATAGATGTTTCCGGTGAAAGCCAAACAATCGTTGTTACAAACTATTAAAATATCAATGGAATTTTTAAAAAATAAAAAAAAAAATGCATATCTCACGCCAAACTGTCGAATGACGCAGAATCCCGCGGAATTGCAGGATCCCATTTTTCTGGTTTGCAATCCCTAGTTATAACGTATTATCGCACGTCAGCCAACCTTAGCAGTTTCTGAATTTGTTTCTATTAATAAGAGCTTACTTCAGATTATAATTTGCACCTTGAACCCCCTAGCATATCAGGCACTGAAGCGTACCTGGTATGTAAACGATGTAACAACTTTCGTTTAGTAGGATCGGAAAGCGGATTTCCCTAGAAGCTGTTGAATGTTATAAGATTCTGATACAATAATAGTACTGCTCTGGTGCGAGGCTAGCAGTACACGGAGAGGTCGTTTAACCCGTGGGTTCTCACGCAACGCACCTGTAACAAGGCGCCCTGCACGGGGGCGTAAATCACGCCGTATCTGGCGCGGTGCGAACTGCCAGGGCGCCAAGTAATTAAGAAACCGCACGTATTGTGGCCGCTCTCTATCACGATGCTCCCCGGCCACAAGTCTTGGACCATATTGAGATATCCCGATATTAAAAGCTTTACGTAAGGTTTGCAACGCTTCAGCCTCTATTTCTTATATTCTTGAAGGCTAAACTGCTACTTAAAAACTAAATCCACAATATTTATCGTCTGATACTGCTGCGTTTCTAGAGCTACCTCGGGCGATTACGAGAGCAGTGTGTATCCAGCACCTTACTTCTTTTTCGTGTAGACGTAGTCCCAGATAACCATTTGCAAATATCAGTTTTTGACAGTATGGTTACAAGGGGCAAACACTTGCTACCATTTATCAACTTATTAATGGCTGTAACTAATTTCATCCCGGTGGGTAAATAATAACTCATGGGCTTAGCATTCCGGAAGACGCGACTTCAAATACCCTTCCTCCCATCCTGATTTCGATTTTACTTGGTTAACGGAAATCACTACAGATTAATGCCGGATGTTTCTTTCAAAAGACCGATGGAGAATTCCTTCCCGTTCCTCGCGCACAGTGCTGTAAAATTAACATATCAGCTGTCTGTTCACTCTCTTCACCACACGGAGTTGTAACCACAGATAATAAACATAGGAGCAATTAAGATGCATCTTCTCCAAACAATTACTGCTTAAAAAAAATATCAAAGAGCAATGTCCTCCTATTAAACTGTTTTTCCGTCGAAAATATAAATATTTTCTCCCACTCCTGGTTAATGGGAAAAAGCAGTTTCAGTCTTACGAGTAAGAAATAACGCCCAGTTCCATACTCATGCTGGTCGTCAGCATTCGTCAGTCAGTAGAGCCCAATTGGTTCTTGACGTTTGAAACAGTAGTCTAGTCTTCTCGCGAGGTGCAAAGGCACCCTTACCTATACCGCCTGCACACAAGTAATCCGACTTCAAATGCGAATGCGGAGTTCTATCTCAGGCAATGATGCCTTAGTATTTTTCACGGCTTGGAGGGGAACTGCCGTTACACACAACCAATCTCCAACTGGCGAATCTTTCCCCTCCCGATTGCTTGTTGATATTATTCCTCAAACTACTCAGCTCTGCTACGTAGACGATGCCAACACAGCGCACAATAGGCTTTAACACATAGACTGACATAATTTTTCGAATTCTTTGTTGCACCATTATCACAGACAGCTTAGCAAACTTACGTGAACTGTTCGCTGTGTAGCAGAAGAAATTAAAAAAATTCGCTTAAATGAGATCAGGTTTATGCTATATAATACATTTGTTAGTGTCAATCCTCAGGGAAGATTGTTATTTAGTTACCTTCTCTTTGTGATGAGGTAGGTAGGCATCAATTTTTTCTGCATTATTGTCGCATAATACTGTACTTTTAAACAAAATATTTACAGCACCTTGTATGATACTGGTTAGCGTTCTGTCGAAGAATAGATGTTCTACAATCTCCAGCGCCTTTGATCATCCTGAGTAGCGCAAATGAATCTTCTGCTTAATCAGTGAAACTTTTTTCTTTTTTGTCCATTGCTTTACGCCTCGTCGACGTCAAGGTAATTAGAGGAAGGAAAAGGATTGGGAGCAAGGAACCGGAAGGAATTCTGTCATGGCCTTTTGAAGGAATGATAGCGGCATTCGCCTGGTGTGATTTGGGGAAACTACGGAAAACCCAAATCTGGAAAGTCTCGCCGGGATTCGAACCCGCGTCCTCCCGAATGCGAGGCCAGAGCGTTGCCGCTCACACACCACGCTCGGTCAGTGAAACGTCATCAGATGACGCCAATAATTGCACTGACTGATTTTATTGGCGCCAATCGCCACTGTCTCTCGACCTCTTTAGCGTCAAAGCAAAGTTATGTGTACGCATGTTTGCGAACCAATGACGGACTGGTGCTAATTTACTTTGGAGACAATTTACTACTTGCAGTTTTATGCGACAGCATTAACACGTTACCTTCACAAGAAAATGGAGTGATGTGCACTAGACATGAGAATTTCACCTCCAGGATCGGTATCTTGATTGGAATTTCCAGGCTTCTTTACTTTTGCCCTGTTGTCTTTCAACGCATATAAAAACCATTTCCGCTCGCTTCTGTACCACAACTCACGAACTGCTTTATTTATTCGCCTATGTTCTCCCTACTGATGGGTCGTGTACACGTGAGTGAAAGTAGTATGTCGCCAACATCCATGTCAAATATGGATAAACATGTTTATGAGGTATGGCTCAGGTATACTCTTTGAATCCATTCGTTTTAATGAGTTTGGAACACCTTGATTATGGTTGATTTGCCAAGCCCTACTGTTTATGATAAGTGTAACAAGGATGTCTACTTTGCTGCAAAAATCCACCTGATCATTAATCTGTCGAATCTGTTTTATCTTTCCTGCTCAATAGTGCTTTATATCATTTGTGTCGATTTATTCGGTTACACTGCATGTGCTGAAATAAATAAGCAATATTTCTCTATTGCCATCGCTGAAGGGGTGATCTGGCTATAGAAAGTGCAATTCACTTTCTGAGACTCGACAAAAAGCTGCACCTCTTTTTCACAATCAAGACATAAATATGTGCTGTAGGCTACGGCCAGCGGCTAATAATCTGCAGCTTAATAATACTTTCAATGCTGATAGTCTAGTGAAGTACAATAAGTATTAGAGCAATTACTTTTCTTGTTATTTACTTTTGGTACATTTCAAATGATCAAAAAATTTACATAGTTTGAGAAATATATAAAATACAAAGTGAACTATACTACATTTTTACAGTCCAGTATCTATGGCATTCAGAATAAACAGCGCTGAAGTATAAGGCATAATCAATTCACCTCAGTTTAGATCATATCGGTGATTTGAGCACCGCTCGCATGATGCGAGCTAATCTATTTTTATTATTATTACTATTACTCCACGATTCACTACAAAGTTGGTGGCGGAGGTTGCATTGAACCTTTCCTACCGTGTAAACGTTTATGTATGGTAAGGGACATAGAGGATATCAGAGAAGGCAAACTTGGGCCTTCTTGATGGCCAATCTCTACTTTCTCCTGAAACGATCAAGTGAAACCTTAGAAAACCCAGATCGGGGTGGCCAGAGTGGTTTCTCGAGATCTACTACAATCGGATTCTAAGTTTTCTATGTCTTACAAGTAAGAGAATAACTTGAGGAGTCCAGTGTAAGCCACAAGTGGAAAATAGCTCGTTGGAGCCAAGTTTACTTGCAACCAAATAGCCCGAGGCAGCAGAGTTCCTGGAGAGAATTTAATTGGATGATCTTCGGGAATAAGATTCCCACTTCTCCCCGCACATTTCATTGATAACACCGTAGACTGAAAGCCGTTTTCTGGATACTAAAGGTGAGTGCGTCCCATTTCACAGTACTGAGTAAATCGACCGGCATTGGGAGTGATTAGTGTTGGCAACAAAAATTATAATTTGTCTCTTGTATGCTGGTCGTTGACATGAAAACTCTTACTTCCCCTTTATATAAAATTTAGCAAACTCCACAGTCTGAAGTACTGATCAGTTTCTCTGGGTCAAGTCATTTAATCTGCTATTATTAGACCCTGTTGAAATTTTTGTTGTGCTTCAAGAACTTTATTTTTTTCACGCTGAATCTCTATCTCTTTCAACATTTTGTTAATTTCATTCATTAATTAGTTACATAGGCCTCAGTACACAGCAATCCTCAGTCAGAACGAATGCCCAAAGCCAAACAGTCCACACCAGCAACTTATAGCTCCCAGTACCAGAACATATCAATTGCCACTATTCTAACAACCTCAACTACTGCTTAACTGTGAGAGCAATCAGAGTTTTCCCCGAAACCATCACTGCATCAGTACTTCGGAGATGGGAACTTGCGTCCCAGGATATCCCTGGCATCAACCACCAATAAAAACCTACCATTTAACCCATCACTCATTATTTTTACTATTTTATTCTTATTCTTTTACTTTCCTTTTTTATTTACCACTGTCTGCGGTATGTACTATTATATATATAGCATCTTAGTCTTTTCCGACAAATCGATAGTTCACTTCTTAACAGCTTACTATCATCACCCCCTCCCCCACCCTTTTTTCCTCTGCTGAATCAGTCCCTGTTTTCCACCCGTCGCAGCCTTCAACTTTAGTGTGTGATGGGTTATTTTCCCTATCCTTTGTTATTTATACTGCCTAAAAACAGTTTCCTTGATATCATTAATCAGCTCGTATGAAATTTGAATTTTTCTAGGCAGAAACTGAGGACCATAACAGCATTCGCCTAAATAACTATCCGCTAGGACCGAGGTTTGAATTTGGACCTATTGTAGCTAACCATGTATTCGTTCAGTACGGCAATAAAATTGGAAGGGATCTGAATACTGGATCAATTTGAACAAGAATAATGTACAGTCAGATAGTTAAGCACTCAAGCCAGGCCGGACGCGAACCTGGGACCTTGGGAGGAAGAGCATATGCTGGATGATAGAAGGCGTCGGCTGTGTATAAACACTGAGCGGCACCGCGAATCGAAGCAGTGTCTCCGGATTAGAGAGCAGTACGAGCGGCCGTAGACTGGCTGCTGACACGGCCGGGTGTGTAACCTTGTTAGCGGCTGGTAATTACAGGCTGTCAGCACTCCTTATTGATGGCTCCTCTTTGTCGGCCTCCCACCCTGTCCTCGCGTTGCGCAACCTCCTAGCGCTCCGGGCCACGTGTGTTCACTCGGAAACGATCTATCTCGCAACTGAAGTCACAGCATGATTGCTTTTTGTGAAAGAAAGTGTGTTTACATGATTACGTAATCTGATGTTATCAACTTAAGCCCGCATTCCAGGGTATTTCCTTACAAACCTAACAGTAATTAGATTTCGTTTGCAGAAGACCATTTTTAACTAAAACAAGATAATTTATCAAATAATAAACTATGTAAAATATTATGCACCATGATGTACAACAGGAAACTAAGAACGCTTTAACTGTATTTATTCCTGCAAGGAAATAATGTCTACCAAATTTGTGAAACACAGAAGTGATTGCTTTTATATCCACCATCAGCGTAAATAATTACAGCCTTCGAAGGTAATCAGTTTTCACTAGCGTAAAAGACAAAAAAACATATTTGTATTGCTGTTCATTCTCAGTACGCATACTCATTCTTAGGCCTTTTCCGGAAATGTGGCCAAAATTAATAAAATTACTGAATAATGGCTTGGAACTCCTCAAACATGTCGTTCTCATGGCTTTTCTTTTTTTTTAATCATTAGAGCGGGGAGGAATGGGGTAAGGAACGGGAAGGAATTCGGCCATGGTCTTTTACGGGTACCCGCGATCTCCCGAATGCGAGGCCAGAACGTTACCGCTCACCCCCCACGCTATGTACATCATCTAGCTGAACTTCAGCTTGCTTCACAATTAACATCCATATTATATTTCGTTTGTGGAACATCTATATTTTGTGCCTGAAGTAATAGATGTTCCAGTCAATTCAGTATTAAAATCTTATATATTGACGATGCGCGCTTTAGGGCGCACTGGATCGGGGAGTTACAACGGGACCAAGTTCGAGTCCCCGCGTGCCGGCAGTTTTTTCTTAATCACCTAGGCAAATACTGGAACGGTCTTCCATTCCACAAACAAAAATACTCCTTTCATAGAGGAAACAAGTTACATGAATGACAGAAAGATAGCAACAATTAAGCTCCTCCCATCAGAATAGGTTCCTACCAGCAAGGGGAGGGTCACCAATCCGCCACCGAAGCAGGCATGGTAATTACATCCTTAGAGTTCATGACGGTCAGTTCTCATGTACTTAGAGGCCTCATCATTTCATGACTGATAAATAACAATAAATACAAATAATGACAATTTAAAAATTACGTATTTCGTTACGTAAGCAAAATTTCATGCGAATCGTGACCAGTTACGATTTATAATGAGCAAGGAGTAAGATTTAACAATGAATTTTCAAATCCATTTCCAAAAGAGGTTCCACAAGTCTCTATGTTTGACCCCCTGTTATTGATCATTTATGTTAATTATCTGCCAAGCTCTATACGTATCTCGTAAAACGGTGCTGTACTCAGACGACACAATCGTTATTGTATCTGGTGAGAATATTTATTCACTGAAACATCGTAGTAAATAAAATTTGCAAGAGGTAATAAGCTAACTAAGTTGTCATTAAATTTTACAAATTGGAGTTTCCATAACCTACGTGGCTTGGTCTAGGGGGGTATGGGGGGGGGATTGGCTGGAAAGCTACGTTGGGTTACGTGGGGGGGGGGGGGAGGAGGGGGGTTTCCGTGCCAGGCCACGTAGCTTTTCGTTCATATTATTTGTCACTGTTAAAATGAGATAAAAAACACATAACAGCATGTAAATATTTATTTCCGTCATTTAATTATCCCCGTATATAATTTACCAAAGATGTACAAAATAGTTTTTAAAAAGCATTTAATTACAAAATACAAATACCTTCTTGTTTTTTTATTATTTATTTGTATTTCAAATACAAAATGCAAAATAGTTTAAGATGTAGGTATTTAAATACAACATGCAAAATAGGTATTTTCAAAATACTTTTATTAAAATAAAATACTTTTAGTGTTCATTTATTCTGTACGTTATTTATTTCATGGATTTTAATACAACTATTTGTTCAAAAACCTACATATATATATATATATAAGAATTGCTCGTTTAAAGATATAAGTTTTATTTAAAAAATTCGGATGAAACAGTTTCAAAAATAAAAAAGATTGTTGTGGGTGTCGCGGAGAAGCTTTGAATTATGAGATGTAGAAACCAAGCACTAATTCAATTAAACCAATATTGTTTCCCCAAATCACTACAAGCCGATGCCTGGATAGTCCGTGCAAAAGCCCACGGCAAAATTCCTTCCCATTCCTTGCCCTCAGTGTTTTAATGCCTCTTAGGAACTCGATGTAGTCGATGAGTAAAGCCAGAATCGAAAAGGAATAGAAAGCAAATTCGACTTATTCAAACCATTTTGTTGGCAAGATTTTTACTTATGGGTCAATCGTTGATATTAAAGAAAACTTAACCCGTTTTGAGAAGTGGATGAACTTTGTGAGGATGTTTGTAACATTAAAAACAAACCATTTTGTTGGCAAGATTTTTACTTATGGGTCAGTCGTTGATATTAAAGAAAACTTAACCCGTTTTGAGAAGTGGATGAACTTTGTGAGGATGTTTGTAACATTAAAAACGTAGTGAAGGAAACAGTGCAGAAAAAGACAACACCGTTACAGAAATGGCACAATATATTTCAAACTCATTCTGGAAAAAAATGCTTTTGTGGCATCAATACCAATTTAAAACTCGGCAGCTGAAAGCAAAATTTCCCAGGCTATTATAATTTGGTTTGAAAGCGATTTTCACTCGACCATATTAAAGCAGAGATACAAATTAAAACCAACTTCAGTTTGTATTGTGGCGAATCTTATAATTACTTTATAAAAAGCAAAGCTATGATAAAGCAGTATAATCAAACACAAAACAGTTTCATAAAAAATAAATACTATATACTTATTAATAGCAGGGGCGTAGCTACTATGGGGCTAGGCGGTGCAGTGCACCGGGGCCCTCACGCTCAGGGGGCCCCCAAGATTACCTCAAGGGGCCCCAAAGCGCACCTCTAGGGGCCCTCAAGCGCAGTTTAGAGGTTTAGAATGCCCACGAGCCTTCACGGGAAACTGGCGACCTCTTTTTTTTTTAGCTCTACCGTCGTCTATGGGGCCCCCTGAGAACACAGGAGCCCCTCACTAAAGGCCCTCGCTGCTCAGGGGCCCCTAAAGAACAATTCAAGGGCCCCCATCCGCAGTTCAGTGGACCCCTACGAGCACACAAAGCAAAAAAAAGGTCCCCCGTCTGGCCTGAGGGCCCAAAATTTTTTGCTCAGGGGCCCTTGTTGACTCAGCTACGCCACTGATTAATAGCATAAAATTATTTATAATTCAACTACAAAGTACAACTTTCTCCATAACATTTTGTTACTAATCCTACTCAACAAGCCAGACTTATTATAATGTCGAGTAATAAGTCTGATAAGTTCATACTATGGGACATGAAGGTTCCAAGAAGAACAAAAATTGTCTTGTACAAATCATATCACACTCCTATTCTCATATATGCTCTGCAACCATGCACATTAACATCAAGGGACCTTAGCAAGATCCAAGCATGTGAAATGAAGTATCTTAGAACGGCCCTCCAGAAAACTAGACTTGACCACATAAACATTGCTGCCAGCCTCTTGGCTTTGAATATCCGTAGATGGCCGCTAAAATTTCCGTAGATTTGGTACAAAAATCCGGAGACTCGCTAACTAAAAGACTAAAACAATAATTATTGAAGAGAGAGTCAAAATTAAGAATACTTTTTATTTCAAGATCTTTAAAATTCGAAATACAAAATGATATCCTACATTGAAAGTAAGAAATATCTCTGAACATGTTTTATGCAGTGTCACTTTCGTCGCTGCTGTTGCTGTGCCTACTCTTTTTATTGTGGGGGGGACTATATATTTGTCCCTGTTATATATTATCTGTTTTCTTTGTTGACATTAAATTTAGCATATCTTCGGTAACAGGAAATGTTAAGTACTGCGAACACTTTGACTCTCGGATATTGGTTAAAACTTCTCGGAAGGCACTGTTTTGCAAGCCGTGCCAACTAGCGGGTCACCGTGCACAAAGAGTGCGCCGATAGTTCTGTATTGCGGTCTTTTAAGATCTATAAAATCTATAATCAAACTAAATACAAGCTTTATTTCAATCGTTCGTTCACGCGAGCGGTTGCAAGGAAACGATTAACAATTATTGATAATTCTTTAATGCGTTAACAATGTACGCTCATAGTTTAACAAAACACCAATATAAGGGAAAATTAACAGATAGTAAGAAATATAAAAAATATAAAAAATCTGTAGATATTTTAACAAAATCCGAAAATCCTAACTTTTTATAAAAATCCGTAGATCTACGGATAAATCCGTAGAAATGGCAGCCCTGCACATAAAGAATCATGAGATTAGATCAAACCTAGAGCTTAGGTCATCAAGACTTCGGTGGTTTGGGCATGTCAAGAGAATGGCTAGTACAAGACTACCAAAAACTTATTTGGAAAAAAGGATAGTGGACAAAGGACCAGTGGGAGGAATAAGAAGAAGATGGACAGACCAACTGAAGGAGGACGTAGAGAGAAGAGGCTGGAATTGGGAATACATCATGGACAGAGAAACTGTTCTGGATAGGAGACAGTGGAAAACGATAGTCTATACTCTATAACAACCAAGGCTCGTGAAACTACTCCCGGGAAACTGGAGACGGTCCCCAACGATAATGATGATGAATATGACAGAAAGATACCTTTAGAAATATCTTCTGTCCTACCAAAATTATAAAAATAAACGTGAGCTATATAATAACCTACAATTTTTCTTGCTGTCCCGATTTGTAATTATGATTCACGATTTATTTACTTACTTACTTATTTATTTATTTTTTTTTTAATTTTTTTTAGCCTTCGGATTTTTAACAAACTGGACGTGGCAACACTAATCCTACCTCTGACACAATTGCACAGTATGCCTCCTACGGGAGGATCCAACCAACTTATGGTTATGGACTACGTTAGTTTACACCACATATAACATTTATTCCTAAATTAAAATTAAATCAGTACGAAATTAATGTTTGTGTTAGGAAAATTCTTGCTAATTCGTCAAATTTATAAATTATTATTATTAATTAGTTTAGTATATTGTGTGGTGAGCAGTAGTAAATAAAAACTTATTTTTTATGTTTTACTTACATTTTGATAACTTTCAAACAGTAAGTGAACAAAACTGGCATACAAACGACAAACCAAACATCACAAAAGGCAAGTCGGAGGGGACAGGCTGTAAACCTTTCATTATTGCCAATGTCATTTTTACTTGCACAACAGACCGAATTCTCATTTGAATTTTCTGGCATTGTTTTCACTAGTTTGAATTTACTGATTGATCAGCATTTATGAGGATCAATATGAAATAAAAATTTACAAAAAACTAAGAAAAGTATTTTGCATTTTTTAAATACAAAATATGTTTCAAAAAGTATTTCAAATAAAATAAAAAATGCTTTTTATATCGGGGTATTTAAAATACAAAATGAAAATAGGTATTTTGTATTTGTATTTGAAATACTTGTATTTTAAATAATGCACATCTCTGTAATTTACTATGGTCTGTCAAGAGAAAACAGTACAAAATGTCTTCTGGAATCAATAGGGTGCTACGTTGGGGGAGGGGGAAGTAGAGACAAAAGCCACGTCGGGCTACGACCATGGAGGAAGGAAATATATGGAGACGACGCAAGCGACCTTCACCACGCAATGAAGTGAAGCCGGGCGGAGGAGGAGTGGGGGGAGTGGGGAGGCATGGACTAACCCATACAGACACGGCGTATATGTACAAAAACCTCAAGGGGGCTCTAGGATTAACGTAACGTCGTAATCTGCAGATGGATTATTGTGTAACTCGATGAGACAAATAAACAATGAAGAATAATTTTTTTTTGATATCATGCTTAGTTTTCGAGATATTCTGTCTCAAATGTGAAATGGTTTTGGTTGAAATTCAGAAGAAAAAATTGGTCAAAGTCAAATTTGATGACGGATTCTTATTTAAAAAGACGAGAGAAATAAAAAATAAAGAATAAAAATTTTCGATATCTCGCCTAGTTCTCCAGATATACTGTATCAAAAGTGAGGTGTCTTGAGTTGAAATGCAGAAGAAACATTTCTCAAAAGTCAAATTTAATGATAGATTCTTATATAACACGACGAGACAAATCGAAAATAAAGAATAAATTTTTTCGATATCTTGCTTAGTTTTCGGGATATACTGGGATTGGGTTGATATGCGACCTGGACTAAAAATTAATTCTGCCAAAGCCACAATGAATTACATGGTGGACATGCAGAATGGATATTTCAGTTGTTTTTACTACCACTTGTGGTTAGGTTGAAATGAGGTCTAGACCAGAATAAAAATAGTTAGTTTGTTACCATACATCGTAAGCTAAATTGGGAATAGCTGGAAGTGGAAGTAATTTCCATCGCTATACGCGTTTTGTCACTAACTTGGTTCTCATGAAATTACTAACAGTAATAGATAAATTCTTTGTCCCTTATGGAACAACAAAACCATTCTGGTACAGACTGCATTTAGACCTAACCACAATCTCCATTAAATTGCCGTTACAGAATCAAACTATGTAGACATACCCACACACGCGTATTTGAATCGCAAACTGTATTTGCGGTAACTTCATTTTCTTCATCAAGATTCCTAGATTGCATAGCATAATTTAACACATTTAATTTCATCATACAGTATAAACTACAACGTGACGAAGGAAAGCGCAATACTAAATTAATTGAACCGCGATGTAAAACACACCCCCTTTAAATCTCATTTTCAACACTCGTTAGAAAGTAATGCTAGTCTGTTATGTGCAAAATAGCAAGGTATGCTGATTTTCTACACTACACTAACAAAAATTTGAGAACAAAGTCATCCCATTGAGAGCTATGACTAAACATTTATAGACATGCCCCAAAGTTTACATTTCCCACTGACCACTTCAACAACAATTATTAGAATACAACTTACCTATGAAATGATATTCCAGGTTCTTTCCTCTCTTGCCTATTTGTGCAACCGTATGCAACACAAGATGGCATTATAAAACACTTATGTACATTACAAAATGAAATAATCAGAACATCAGACACAGTGTGAACTCGGAATTTGTTTGGGTTACAATACCGCTGCTGCCGCCATACGGGAGAGTTTAGAGCCTGCTTGACTGATTTAACGTCACTTCTTCTCCATATATTTCCTTCCTCCATGGCTACGACGGGGGAGGGGGGTTCACAGGAGGCCAAAATGGAGCTACGTGGTTTATGGACGATCCCTTACAGAGGAGACATTGTTTAGGATCATGAACGTGCTGTACACCCGTTAAGTAATTGGTATATTTCGTGACAGAAAACTTGCATAGCAAACACACAGAAGTAACGCGAGCAACAAACTATCTTTAGTTTTGCACTTAAAAAGGGCGAGGTTGTGTGTCATTGATAACGCTATAATGAAATCGTGCTATGCAGCCTTCCATTGACACTTAACATAAGGATCATTGTGTTACAGGGAAATTCTGCTGCTAATAATAATATTTATTTCTGCCAAATAAAACATGTCATGCATGTTTGTAGAATTTAAAATATATATATATCAAGTAGAACTATTTTAAAAATCGGGGGATTTTAAATGTAGCATGTCATTGTATTCTCATCTTCCTAATACCCGTTAAAGAAAATTACAACCAATATATAGTAAGAAAACATAAGTAAATTCAAGAAGAAGAAAGAAATTGATACGCTAACTGTAAGACTTCCTAAAACACAAATTTTCATATCTAGGAATAAGGTTTTTAATTTATGCTGATGGCATATCATTGGAAAAATACAGAGATGGCTGAAGACGAAGTGTATTTGAGATATGTTGTTTTAATTACCTATTTCTATTTCGGTCTAGTGGCTCAGTGGTTAAGGTGTCTGACTAGAGATAGAAAATTTCCATATTTGAATCACTGTTTGGGCGTGGATTTTCAAAGGCCATTTACCTGATTTCCACTCCTAGAATAGCTTGCTGTGGAATGGATATGTGGTTCAGGTTGCACGTTAAACCGTAGGTCCTCTATTCTATCCTCCGTAGGATTACCGGGCTATTGTTAGATAGGAAGGAATGGAACTGGCTGTCCTGTCTCTGTTATCTTCCTTCGGGATGGTCAATCAACATTCGGATTGAGGGCCATTCTTAGCTTTTTGTGTTTCACCCAGCCATAAGTAAAAAAAAAAAAAAAAAAAAAACATAAAAATCCTTTCGTAGCAAAGTTTCTTACATTAATTGGTCGTCTATGTTTCCGAAATAAGCAAGATAACGTTATATTATTGCCATTAACTAGGTACGGCTGTATTTTTGTATTTATGTAATTGAACAATTAAGTGTATATATGCGTAATCACTGACGACCTCTGCTGCATGTAACATCTTTAATATAAAAACTATCATTATTTTACATTCTATAACGTACAACTCTGAAATTTCACTGAGCTAGTTTTCATGTAACTAGGATTATTTTATGCTTGATATTTCCACTGTAGTTGAGCCGAAGTTGGATGCTTAGAGAATTTCTATTGAATTTAGTTTAGCTCTATAATCAGTAATCACACTACGACTTAAAAAATCGGTGGATGTGCAGTGGAATTTTTTCGTGATATGAGGCACTGGCAACAGCAGTTTAAGCGAAGAATAACAAAGTAACGTCCGGGCACGGCTTTCTTCATGGTTAGACAGTGCTACCAGGCACTTGGCTTTGAATATCCGTACGTGGCCGTTAGAACTTCCGTAGATTGGGTACAAAAGTCAGGAACTCTCTAACTGAAATACTGAACAATAAGTGGTTATTGAAGAGAGAGTCAAAATTAAGAATAATTTTTATTTCTACTTCTTTAAAAATAATATTCTACATTGACAGTAAGAAATATCTGAACATTTTCATTATAGCTGCTGCCTGTGCCTACTCTTTTTTTTTCGGATATTGGTTAAGTCTTCTCGGAAGGCACCGCTTTGTAAGCCAGGCATATCGTCCGGTCTTTCTGATCTGGATTTCCCACGGTTTTCCAAGATCGCTCTAGGTGAATGCCGGGATGGTTGCTCAAAATAGCCCATGGGCGCCTCCTGCCATATCCCATATTCCTCTTCCAATGCTTAAACGATTATACCTTAGGATAGGTGCAATGCACATTCCGGCCATCCAATTTTAGTGAATTGCAAAGTGAGAGTGGTAGTTGCCTACATATCATGCTAAATTCAATATTGTAATGTAGTTTACAGGCCACTTCGTTTGGGATCTAGAATACAACATCGGTGGTTTTTTTGCACATAGTAAAGCAGCTAAATTGTTTATTTTTCCAATTTCTCAACCGACTTTAACATTCATAACAAGTGTGCAATGTAAACGAACTACGCAGATACTTAAAGCCATCTTATCCGTTTACGTGATCGGGGAACAATATGGAGGAGAGGAACGCAGCACTGTTGTATGTTTCTCCAAAAATGCACTTACGTTGTCAACGTTTACTATTTGGGTCCATTATTTTCCACTTGATCATCCTATCTCACCATTTTACACTGTATTTTACAGAGCGGCATTTGTGATTGGGTAGACGCTGTATTTCTTTTGTACTGGTGGTCTTTTGTGAAGTATTGAGAAGTAGCTTGCCTATACGATGGTATTGTCAAGCCGGGATGCGCTTCCGGTCAAGACGCCTACCTACCGCTGTCTCTTCACCTGACCTGCGACACACAGGTCCTAGACAAACAGACCACCCTGACGGGAAGCCGAACACTCCACTTTGTTTGTGCTTCGCGCCCCGCAGGAATGTCGAGTGGCCACTTCCCAGAACGGCTACGACAACAGCTTCATGAAAATCGCACTGTGACATCCCACAACTAACGCTAAGGTATTCTCTGTACTGTAGGTACAGATCTTCTCTCATCTGTCATTTATTGCTTGCGGTTAGATTATCTTCTATCCTAATTAAACGCTATTTTTGGTCACGATGTAACCATGTTTGTCACGCTGTGACGTCACGTTTCCCGCCTTCGCTGCACAACTAACAACGTCCAGAGACTACATAGTAGAGGTTATGAGCGTTATTTAATTACATTTCTATTTTAGTTTCAGAGCAGAAATTAATTGCAAAAACACTGAAAGAAAAGTATGTATAGCATTTAAATTAACATATTAATATTATTAGTGGCATTTTGTATATTTGTATCCGTTCTAAGCAGATGTTTCCGATAAATCTTTAACCCATAGATATGTAAAATAAATGCTTTATTTTTCGGGCTACAATGGAATGTATTAATTAGCGTGTGAAAGAATCTTTGAATTTTTATCGGCAGTATTAGCGGAGTTTGTGGTTAGATCGAAATGTAATGAAATTGATGAAAACTGAAACTTTTTGCTGCAGTGTAAGGCACGAGAAATTTCATTGAGGGTTATTTTATAACAATTACACAACTGCGAATAAATGACTTGCTAAAACACTCCATTCAACCCGTAATTTTTTACGGGCTTTGAGGCTAGTGTTCAGTAAATTCTGATATCATAGTCACAAGATTATTTCAGGATAAGGACATAAAACAAGGTATTATCTATTGTTCCCGCTCATATAAAGAGAAAATAGTACCTACTTATAATACTGGCTCCATATGGTCAAAGGTATTGTAATATCGATGTTTGTAGATCCGTCAACTAAAAATGAAAAAACACAATTACTTGAGGATAGATCTTTATTTTACGAGTTTTGGTGTGTAAAAGAAGTTTCAAACTTTTGTGTGTCAATATTCATTCGTCTGATTCGATGTAATTCTACTCTTCTTGCTGGAAGATTTCTCGGGCGTGCAGCCGGGTCAATTGATCGCAGATGTACGAATTTTCGATGGCGTAACATGCCATCATCTTGAGGTAGCGTCCACTGGTCGGCCCGGACTGCGCTCTTCACGACGACCAGTGGACGCTACCTCAAGATGATGGCATGTTACACCATCGAAAATTCGTACATCTGCGATCAATTGACCCGGTTGCACGCCCGAAAAATCTTCCAGCAACATTTCCACCGGGAAAACTTATGATCACACATCTACTCTTCTTCTTAGTCATTGAAAAGATTTGTATCTTTTCAGTGGTTTTCTTAAATATTTTAATAGTGACTTGTTACTGTAGTATTTACCTTCGACTCTATACTTTGTTACCATAAGTGTCCCATCTGAATCAGAATGCAAACCTTCCTTTCGTGCTAAATCACATGCTCTGAGACATCACCTTTAAGCCCTTCATAATTTCTTACATTTTAAATAAGGTGGAATTTTATTTTCTGTCTACAATCTTCTCTTTCTGCAGTAGGCTCATTTAATACGGTTACTCTTGTCGGATTTTGATATTTTTTGGTCTTTCCATATTGTTAAACTTTCCTTCTTAAATTTCAAAATTGCCTCCATTTTCACAAAAACCAATTATTGAAGGAACGATGAGAATTGAAATTACTACAAACACTCCCAAACCTAAATCTTTCCTTAACATAAGCTTTTATAAAGGAGTATGCTAGAGAATTTAAAGATAGATATGGATCAACTTTCTTCGGTTGTTTCGAAGATATGTAATATTTTCTCATCTTTGATAACTGACTTGTTAGTGATTCTGAGCAATCTAGCGAGCAATTTTATTACCAAAGATATGAACAAAACCAAAACCAATAAAGTTGTGCTGTGTTGCATGAAAGCTATCATCAAATTGGAAATATAAATAAATAGGTCAAATCGATGAACTGAAGTATGTAGAGAGTGAGGCCGGCATTACACTGTAAAAGATCTTTGTCCAAGATCTTTTATAAAACATTTTATCATATTTATTTTATCAAAGATATTGTTTGATATTTTTTCAGTCCCATTACACTACATACAATTTTTCGTCATAGTTCTCTGAAATGAATGAAGTGAACTTGTAAGCTTTTGCAGACCCAGTTAGTGCAACTGTCACAATATGCATTTTATTGAAGATAAAGAAAAGAAGTAAACATATTTAGGTTATACCGTGAGATTACGAGACTTGATATGATAGGAGTTCATCAAAGTTAGGGAAAGAGCTGCAATGTGAGGACATGCCAAATAATAAAAATTATGGTTGATGCTGAAGTATACGTCCAATAAATTTTTACCACAATATTTTCATAAATTTATACATCAGAATTATTTCCCCATATATAATATTGGGTGTTTATTTTTACGCTGTATGTGCAATGAGTTGTACTCGATTGATGGTGACGGATCTACACCATTCTGCAAAATAGCACAAGCATTGGTTTGCGCATTACTTCTGTTATTATTCCAGAAACCTTTCAAATACTAATTACTAAACACATTAATTTTCTCTTTTTACGTCTTCTACAGTACAGCCTTCTATCATAGCACTAATTAACTTTTCTTAAGTTTTCACCTTTTTATTCCTAATCTTATAGTCTATATGTTTCTGAGTTTACAACATTTCCTTCTGTTCATACTCAGAAATAAAGACTTTCGTGGATTCGAAAGTCATAACCAACTTTGGTAACGTCCCTTACGCCATTTTCTTTGTTTACGTTTGCAGGGTGATGAAATCTTTTATAAAATGTAATGCCAACGTCTTACATTTTATAAAAGAAATCTTTTATAAAATATGCCCCATTACACTGTAAAATATTTTATAAAATATCTTTTATCAAAGATCTTTGACAAAGATCTTTTACAGTGTAATGCCGGCCTGAGGAAACGATGATGTGAGGAGTGCAACTATAGGAGAGAGGGAATTAAAGTTTGTTGGAAGAAATATCACGGACTATCGTGTTCACTATCCGAATTAATCCTTACTGTCAGCAGTATATAATCTTCTTCAGGTATCCGCTAGATCAGGGGTAGCCAACCCGCGGCCCGCCTTTAACATTCATCACACTTTTACAAAATATATTTATTTTTTAATGACTAAAGTAGTGAAAACCAATGTATTAAAAAAATACATTATTTGTGCATCCATATACTCAAAAATTAACTGTCGGAATTATGAGAAAAATTAACTTTGATTTTAAAATAATATTCTTGCGAATATATAATTTTATATGCTGCCCGCGGAGTTAGGATGCACTTCCAAAGTGGCCCCCAAGATCTTTTGGGCTGGTCATCCCTGCGCTAGATCGTGATTTGCTTTGTTCTCAGATTCCACTTGGTAGCTTGACGAGGATGGAAGAAGGTCCGTCTGTGAGGTGGGAAGAGTTGTTGTTTTACCCGTTAAGGCCGGTTACCTGAGCCGTGGGTCCATCAGCGGCTGCTGCGCCGTCACACGATCTTCCTAATCCGAGTAACCCAAGCAAGCTGAAACGCTAGCCGGCTCCACTTTCCGTCAGCTGGACACCACGCCTCACTCGCCATCCGCTCCAGTCCAGTCACCTTCAGAAGGAATGGTGCCGCCACAGTCCACGATGGCAAATGATAGGACGCACCCGCCAGTTACCTACAAAATACTCTATACAAAACTCTAGTGGAAGTCAGGTGAACATGCTGTGTTAAAATCAGAGATATTTGGATGAGGTATAGAATTTTCAATTTGAGGAGATAAATAAATAATCATTTATTTCTAAATTTGAGGTGGTCTCATTAGAACACACGGATGTTTGCAAACTGAAATTAACAGTATTAAGCTAAGGCTAGTGATTTTGCATTGGACGGTCACCTGTTGCATGACGAATACTTATTCAAATGTTTTGGAGAAAGTAATGAAGATAAAAGAGAAGAAAATATACAACCAATATTCTTTTAAACTTTAGTATTCGAGATTTCAGCTTCAGGTTGATCATCAGATAAGTTCCGAATATAATTATTTTCTTTAACGGCTTAGTGTACTGTTGATCTGATTAATTCACTGTGCAGAGATCGTGTTAGCAGAAGATCGAGCCTGGTTGACAAGCGATTAACGCTATGATCTTGCATTCGGGAGGACCAAGTTCAAATCCCGTCCGATCATCCAGATCGCCTTCATGGTTAACTGAAATCACTCTAGGCGAGTTAACCAGATACTTCTTTCAAACTGTCGTGGCTGATTTATTTGCCGTCCGTTGCCTCCAAGACTCTCCACAAAAAAAATATCTCAACGTCGATGGGACGTAAAGCTTTAAAAAGAGATACCATAACGATACACGCAATTTCTACAGAACTTTCAAAAGAAAACTCACAGGATACCAACCACAAAGCCTCTGCTTTAAAACAGAGAACGTACAACTGGCATTAAACAATAAAGAGAACTGTGCAGTGCTCGCAGAGTATTTTGAAAAACTCTTAAATTATCCCGAACCAATACAACGATTTGCACCACAAGAACCTAAAGAACAAAATCCAAATTCATCACCACCTGATGAAAATGAAATTGATAGGCAAATCAAAAGACTCAAAAACAACAAAGCAGCTGGTGAAGATGGAATCACTGCAGAGCTTCTAAAATCAGCGGGACCAAAAACTATAAAAGAGATCACAAAAATGATCCAAGACATTTGGCAAACAGAAAAAATTCCAGAAGATTGGAAAAATGCGTTAATCCACCCTTTACACAAAAAGGGAGACAGAGCAAGTGCTAATAATAACAGGGGCATGAGTGGCGGATCCAGGATTTTGGTTTGGGGGGGGCTAGGATTTGGCTTGTTTGGTATGGGGGGGGGGCCTTGACTCGGGCGAATAGAGAAATTTCACATTTTTCCAGAATGCCGCCCATATAAAAACAGTAGAGCGAAAAAAAAGGTCCCCAAAATCGGTGTCGTCGGGGATGACCTTGGTGCTTTTGGGGGGGGGGGGCTTCAGCCCCCTAGCCCCCCCCCCCCTGGATCCGCCACTGGGGGAATCTCACTGCAGTCAGTACCATACAAAATTTTCTCCCAGTGTCTCCTCGATAGGGCTCAACAACAACTAGAACCAAGGATCGGAGAATATCAAGCAGGATTTAGACCAGTTAGATCTTGCACAGAACAAAAACTCAACCTAAAACTTATCCTCAGACATCAAAGAATTTGTAGCAACCGTTTAGTCTGCACATTTGTCGATTTTAAAAAAGCATATGACTCAGTTGATCGAGAGTCATTATTCCAAATATTGAAAGAACAAGACTTAGACCCCTAGACTCTTGCTTTAATACAACAAACACTAACAGATACAAAGTCCAAAATAATTTTTTTAGGGGAAATAACAGAACCATTCATTATTAAAACAGGAGTAAGACAAGGAGACGGATTTTCTCCGTTACTGTTCAACTGCGTCCTTGAAAAAGTGTTACAGGAATGGCGGAAACAAAAATCAATCCTTGGAATTGACCAGCCAATTATATTAGGCAAAGAAAAATTAAAGATAGATCGCCTAGCATTTGCAGACGACTTAGAAATCTTAACCCGTGACATTGCAATAGCCCAAAAACAGATCGAAGAAGTAGCGGATAAAGTGGGTATACAGATTTCATTCGAGAAAACAGAATTTATGACCTGCAATAAAGAAACACCAAAATACATGGAGACAAAATATGGAAAAATCAAGCGAGTCTCATACTTCAAGTATTTCGGTGAAACAATCCAAGAGAATGGAACAGAAGCAAAAACTAATGAAATTAGATGCCAAAAGATGGAAACAGCCTATCGCCTAACACAAAACGTCTACAACAAAAAATGCATCTCCAAGCACACAAAACTGAGACACTACAATACAGTTATTAAACCAGAATGGCTTTATGGATCATAAACACTTATCTTTAACAGAAAAAAGATATAGAAAACAATGAGAAAAAAGAACGCAAAATTAAAAGGAAATTTTTGGGCCCAAGACTCATAGGAGACCAGTACAGTCTCAAAAGTAATCAGGAAATATTACAATATGCAGACATTCACAGTGGTATTGGAAAACGCCGACTAAAATTTTCTGGACACATCAAAAGAATGAACCCTAACAGACTGACAAGACAAATAGTTGAATTCTATGAAAACCGAAGTAAACTTTTGAATTTGAAAAAACAACCATTTTAGCCCGGGTCAAAGATTTTTGGGCCAGCGTTATTACAGAGGCTGTAGAAATAAGATTAACTGATTTATTAGTCAACAGGGACACTGGTTATCAACTCAGTGCGGCCTGGAACCCGGCGATTAAAATGCTGAAACAGTTTCGCGCCGGTAACGAGCAGAAGAGCGGATGACGTAATCGCGTTGTGTTGGTTTTTGTTTTCCACCGTTTCCGTAGCAGCGGCTGAATAAACAAACAGTTATACACTGACATTTGGTTGAGAATGGAGGCAGAGATGGACGCCTTCGAAACGTCCCGCAAATATGATATATTAACACGGCTGGAAGCCCGAGAAAAATATATTAGTACTGTTAGTTTCTAGACATACCTAGTACCACCGATCAGCCATTTGAATTATGTTATTTTATAAACACTAAACTTTTTTATTATTCAACAATCAAGCGGAAACGAGCAATTCTTAATTTAATTTAATTTGAAATGGAGCACACGCTCCGGTGGCAATTTCCCTAGACACCCAACTTCCCCCTATCCTGCACCCACCTACATTTGCCCTCTACAAATTTTAAGTTTAAATTCTTTTAAAGTTTTTGGTAAGTTATTCATCATTCCTCTTAGTAACTCATTCCAATCGCTGACACCCTTGCCTAAAAAAGAAAATCTTCCCACACCCTTGTGCCTGAAATCGAGTGCCAGCTTGTGGTCATGGTCATCTTTTCCCTTTCATGAACTACTTTTCATACCTACTGCAATATCTTTCCATGCCTCATCACCAGTATACGCCCTGTACACTTCCATGACCCTCCTCATCCTCCTCCTGTCTTGCAATGAATCCCAATCCAGCTCCTTTATCATATCTGTCACTGATTGCATTCTGCGATAATTTCCAGAAACAATTCTAGCAGCCCTTCTTTGCACCTTCTCCAACTACTGTATTTGATACTCAAAATGTGGGTAAATATATATACAATTTGGATGTAATGTCATATTTAGTTTACGTTTTTAAGTTTATTTAAATAGGTGTCTTCCCTGCAAAAACGCGATTTTACAAAATACGAACAATTTTTGTATTTGGTATTTCGCAAACGGCTCTAACGCCATCCCGTAGATGTATCAGGTACCAGAAAGCCTAATGATAGTTTCTCTTTGGTTATAAACAGGAATTTTTATATCTTTAAACGAGCAGTTATTGTATACTAGCTGTCCCATGCGAATATTTCGCACAGTATCGTGGTCAGTCACCGAATGGTAAAATATAAAAATGGGGAAATAAGTACAGTAAATGGAAGTCTATTTATTTATGCGCAAGTACATTTAGACTATTAATGAAAGGTATTTTATTTTTAAGAGTAGCAATAAATATCAGTCTTATTGTAAAAAGTTGTTATCATTAAATACTACATGTTCAATTATAAAAAAGTAGATATTTAAAAAATAGATATTGGCTTTGGCAGATGCGTATTTTTAGCTTCTTTGAAAACAGTATTAGTAGTTATAATGATATCGTTACTTTTTGACCGTATGCGTATTTAACACAAACATAGATATTAATTGAATATACGAACGCGTGAAAGATCAGGTGTCCCTACGAATAAAACAAGTTCTGACGCTTTGAAACTTCTGACCTTGTGTTTTATTAACGGCCATCTGTAAGGTTACTTTGGGAATATAATTTGGAAAGGCACGGTTGAATCTGAATGTGCGATTTTACTGCGAGGAATGAGCATAGTTTTATCGGAGTGAATGAATTTAGCACTGAGGAGGAACTCATCTAAATGAATTACAACTATTCTTGCGCCATTAATTAATCCCCCGATTAGTATTAAGATTTCTGTTTAGCATAATAATAGGATTTTTCTTTAAAAGCAATATATAAGATGGTAAACAGGACGATCTCTGAAATGGCTTTCATGTGTAGCATAAAAGAGAGCAATTCTTGTATTTAATGTCTTGCAAACGCCTCTCAATTCATCTCGTAGAAGTTTCAGGTACCAGTAAGCCTACCGCTGTTTGTTAAGCTTCTCTTTTGTCAGATCAAGGAGTTGTAGCGTTCAAAATGCCTAGGAAGCCTTCAAGAAAAACGTTTAACTTTAATCAAACTTCACGCAAAATCTTACATGTTGAACAGAAATCGAAAGATTCCGAGCAAAGATCTGTCACGCAGGTAGTTATGTATAAAGACAGATATTATTTACTGCAGCGACTTAGTAACACGATCCAAATATATATGTTATAGTCGCGTACTCTGCTTTCTGCTTTCAAGGTGCTGGATTGTGCCCTAAACAGTCAACCTGGAGCGACAGCCGTTTGTCGTGTAGCGTGCCCAGCTCATTACAGACATGTCGACGTCCGCTGTCACACCTCGTGACAGCCACTCGAGACACAAAAAGTCCCCGGACGGGATTCCGGGAACGCTTCGTGGGAGTACCACCTGCGGCCCTGCCTGTAATTGGCGTTCCGTTCGGCTGTGGCCGGTGGCGTTTTTTGGTGTCGAGTCCGGTAGTGCCGAGTCAGCACGGCCAATCTCGCCTTCCATTGTGCTCCGGGCCTTGTTAGCTGGCTCTAATTATCACTGACACGGACGCTGTACCGCAACTGCTGTCCCTAAAGGGGTAAACAACAGCTCGTCTGCTGCACCTTATGACGTGCCATCCGAATTGATTCACTCTTACCGAATGGCAAGTAGTCAAAACACTGGAGTTGCTAAATTCGTATATCACACAGCAGTTTGGCCGAGCGTGTGAAAGTGCCGTCATAATGGTCAGGAGAACGTACAACCAGAATGCATACGAGTCTTTTTTAAATGAATACTTCTATAGTTCTATTATAATAAATCTATGAATTCGCGTCACCGACATGCTATGACGTGTTGCGTGAATGATATGAACGTTGGACGCTTTTTGGATGCGTAAAATCTTATGAGTTCCTGTCGCCAACACGCTGTTTTTTTAGCTGTTGTCAGTCTTTAGACTGGTTTGATGCAATCCTCCATCCCTTCCTATCCTGTGCTAACCTCTTCATTTTTACATACTCCTTACAACCCATGTCCTCAATTATCTGCTTCATATATTCTAATCTCTGTCTACCTCTACAGTTCTTACCTACAACTGTTCCCTCCACTAACAAATTAACCAATCCAGCATGTCTCAAAATATGACCTACCAGCCTGTCTCTTCTTCCTGTAAGACTCTTCCATAAACTTCTTTTCTCACCCATCATTTCCAAAACTCGTTCATTTCTTACTTTGTCTGTCCACCTAATTTTCAGCATTCTTCTGTAGCACCACATTTCAAATGCTTCAAGTTTCTTTCTTTCCGGTATTCCTAAAGTCCATGTTTCGCCACCGTAAAGTGTTGTGCTCCACACATAGAGTTTTAAAATGTTCTTTCTAATTCCCAGATCAATATTTGAAACTAAAAGGTTTCTGTTTTTCATGAAAGCTCTTTTTGCTAATAAGACAATGTCGTCAGCAAATCGTAGCATACTGATTTTTTCTCCCTGAAAACTTATGCCACATGGAAATTTTTCTTTGACTTTCTTCATTGCTTCTTCTACATACAAGTTGAATATTAACGGGGATAGACTACAACCTTGTCTCACACCCTTTTTAACTGATGCATGTCTCTCGTGATTCTCTACTTTTATTACGGCCACTTGATTCTTATATAATTTATAGAGTATTCTTCGATCTCGATACTTTAGACCTGACTTCTTTAAAATTTTGAACATCTTGTCCCACCTAACATTATCAAACGCTTTTTCTAAATCAACAAATGCCATAAAAGTATCTTTGTTTTTCTTGATCCGCCCTTCAAGTATTAATCTTAAAGACAGAATTGCTTCCCTTTTACCACGATTTTTCCTAAACCCAAACTGATCTTCACCTACTATCTCTTCTACTACCCTTTCAATCCTTCTGTATATTATTCTAGTCAGTAATTTTGAAGCATGTGATGTTAGACTAATGGTGCGATAATTCTCACATTTGTCGGCTTGTGCTTTCTTTGGAAGTGTGAAGATGATATTTTTTATTAAAATCAGTTGGAATTTCTCCTGTTTCATAACTTTTTGATATCAGCTTGAATAATCTTTCGATTCCTTCCTCTCCTAGAGATTTAAGAAATTCTGCAGGGATCTCATCAATTCCAACTGCCTTATTTGCTTTCAAGTCATTCAGAGCTTTATTATGTCATCAATGTCGACATCGCCTTCCTTTTCCAATACACTATTGTTCAAGTAGTCCCCATCATACAGTTTCTCAATGTATTCCTTCCATCGGTTAGCTCTATCTTCTGAGCTTAAAAGAGGTTTCCCATTGCCAGTTTTAATGATCATACCTCTTTTCTTCATTTCTCCAAAATTCTATTTGATCTTTCTATATGCAACATCTACTTTTCCTACGACCATTTCCTTTTCTACTTCTTCACACTTTTCTTGTAGCCATTTTTCTTTTGCTATTTTGCATTTCCTATTTATTTGATTTCTAAATTGCCTGTACTGCTCTCTTCCTGCTTCATCCTGAGCATGTTTGTACCTTCTTCTCTGATCCATCAGCTGCAAAATTTCTTCTGTGATCCAAGGTTTTCGGGCAGCTTGTTCACTAAAGCCTAATGTTTCGTTGCCAGCTTTCATTATTTCGGTCTTTAATGCATTCCATTCGTCCTCGGTTGAGCTCCTTTCACAGTTACTTCTTAGACCTAAGTCTACCATTTCTGCAAATTATTCTCTTGTGCTAGATTGTTTCAGTTTATTCACTTCCAGTCTGTTCTGCGTATACTGCTTCCTTATTCGCTTGAATTTCAGCCTGCACTTCATTACTATCAAATTATGGTCCGAGTCAATGTCTGCTCCTGGGTACGCTTTACAGTCTAGAACTTGATTCCTGAATCTCTGTTTGACATGATATAATCTAGCTGATATCTGCCTGTATCCCCAGGACGTTTCCAGGTGTATATTCTTCTTGCATGGTTCTTAAACAGTGTGTTCGCCACTACTAGCTTATATCTTTCACAAAATTCTAGCAACCTGCTTCCTCGCTCATTTCTTTCTCCTAGACCAAAACTTCCAACAGTATTCCCCTCTTTTCCTTCTCCCACTATTGCATTCCAATCACCCATGGTTATTAGATTTTCCTCCCCTTTCACATATTGGATTAATTCTTCAATTTCAGCGTATATTTTTTCTATTTCTTCGTCATCTTCCTGTGACGTTGGCATATATACTTGTACTAATGTGGTAGGGACGGGCTTAGTTTCTAACCTCATCAAAATAATCCTGTCACTAAACTGTTCATAATAACTCACCCGTTTCCCTACTTTCTTGTTCATTACAAATCCTACACCAGTGACTCCATTGACAGCTTGTGTGCTAATTATCCTGTGCTCCCCAGACCAGAAATCCTGTGCGTCCTTCCATTTAATCTCACTAATCCCAAAAACATCTAACTTAAGTTGTTCCATCTCCCTTTTTAAGTTTTCTAACCTACCTGCCCTATTCAGACTTCTAACATTCCACGCTCCAACTCGTAGAATGTTTCTATCCATTCTGATGACTCCTCCCTGAGCAGTCCCCACCCGGAGATCCAATTGGGGGACTATTTTACCTCCGGAATATTTTACCCAGGAAGAAGCTATCATGATATATGTAATTTGAGAAGATTACATGTCCTCGGGATACCCTTTGGGTCTTTAATGTAGTGGTTTCCCGTTGCCTTCTGCATCCCCATGCCGTTAATCATTTCTGATTCATCCGCCTTTAGGGGCCGTTTCCAACCCCAAGGGCAAGATGGTGCCCTGAACCGCTCCCCGCTCTTCCGCCCTCCTTTCGGAGGTCGTTGGCAAGCAGTGGGTGACTCCTTATACCGGGAATCTTTCAGTCGCCAGAGCCTCGTCCGTGCAAACAGGGTGCACCACGTGAAGGAGAGGTTGACATTTGGTTGGAAAAGACTAGTATAGTCTCTCCCAAACCCTTACACCCCTTAATAGCAGTTCATCTGTAGCTGTAAGTATCTACATCTACATATATACTCTGCAATTCACAAAATTGTGGGTGGCAGAGGGTGCTCAGCACCAAAACTAATCTCTTTGCTGTGCATTCCAATCCCTAATGGTACGAGGGAAAAAAGAATTCATATAAGAATCAGTCCGGCACCTTATTTCTCTAATTTTATCTTTCCTGTCCTTCCGACTCAAATAGGTTGGTGGAAGAAGTATTTCACTACACTCATGAGTGAAAGTTGGAGTACGCATGTTTTCCAATAAGTTTAAACGAAACGTGTGTCGTCTATCTACCAGAGACTCCCAACCTAATCTACTAATCAGTTCTGTGACGATTTCATAAGGACTGTAGCAAGCGGTCACGAATCGAGCGGCTCTTCTCTGTACTTTCTCTATACTTTCGATCAATCCCTTACGAAACGGGTCCCAAATGGCACAACAATAATCCAAATGTGGACGCACAAGAGATTTGTACGCTATCTCCTTTGTTTGTTCATTACAATTTTTCAAGATTCTACCTATGAATCGCAGCCTAGAATTTGCTCTACCTACTAAAGAATTAATGTGTATGTCCCATTTCATGTTCATTTGTACTGTTACTCCCAAATATTTAATAGAATCGACCATATCAATAACTGTATTGTTTAACTCGTATTTCTGAACAATCGGATTCTTTTTGTTAGTTATGCTCATTGTCTTGCACTTTTTACAGTTTAGAGTAAGTTGCCACTCAGCGCACCAAGCCAAAATAACATCCAGATCGCGCTGAATTTCTAAGCAATCGGCCAAAGTTCTTACTTCCCTATAAATAACCGCATCATCAGCAAACAATCTAAAAAGGCTTTTCACTTTGTCTCCGAGATCGTTTATAAAAATTAAGAAAAGAAGTGGTCCTATTACACTTCCTTGAGGTACACCCGATGTAACATCTAGATTAGAAGAACTTTCTCCTTCAACGACAACATACGGCGACCGACCAGTTAGAAAATCCTTTATCCATTCACAAAGCTGATCCGATATACCGTACGCTCGAAGCTTCGCTAAAAGCCGGTTGTGTGGCACAGAGTCAAAGGCTTTCTGGAAATCTAAAAAAATTGCATCTACTTGTGAACCTGTATCGATAACTTTCATTACGTCGTGTGTAAATAGGGCCAGCTGTGTTTCACATGATCTTTTCTTCCGAAATCCATGTTGATTTGTTACAAGCAAATTATTATAATCTAGAAAATTCATAATGTTCGAGCATATAATATGCTCCATAACTCTACTACAAACAGATGTTATAGATATGGGACGATAGTTCCCAGGATCACTTCGATCACCTTTTTTGAAAATCGTATGACGTGTTGCGCTAGGACAGCAGTGAAAGTAATTTTTCAAATGATCTTTATTCAAACCCACAGTTTTAATCCGATTTTGATAGTACTTAGCACACGTATATATATATAAAAAAAGGCGGTTTGGTAGCTCAGCGTTTAAGGCGCTTACTTCCGAAGTTTCTCTTTCCTGGCACGGGCTTAAATCCCGTGATGAGAAGAAATTTTCAGGAGTTGTACTTGATTATATGAGCCACGCCGGAATGTTCCGTGGTTCTGATTCCACGCTAAACTGTAGGTCCCTGAGGGAAGAAATTGGTCTTCCTGCCTCTGACACAATAGCTCGGTTCATTTCTTTCCGGAAGATTCGACGAACCTTCGGATTGTGGGCTAAGTGAGAATTTTTAAGTGAAAACTTCTTTAGGTGCGTTGGGAGATTTTTGGATGGTTAAAACCTTACGATTTCGCATCAGCGACATTCTAATGTTAATAGTATATCTGTAGTTATAAGTACGAGGTGTCGTGCGTATGATAGTCACAGTTTTCACTTCTGTCGGCAGTCCCCTGTGACTGCCAATTGGCTTTTTTAGTGCTTTACGCCTTGTCAACGTCGACGTCATCAGAGGTGGAAGAGAAATGAGGACAAGGAGCACGAAGGACAAGCATCCACTGTGGCATTCACCTGGAGTGATTTCGGGAAACCATGTGAAATTGAAATCTGGCTGGCTGGACAGGGATTTGAACCCGCGTCCAACGAAATACCAGATCCAAGCGTTACCATTCACCTACCAGCATCGGTAGGTGTATGTGTCGAATTGAGCCGGCTCTCCGTAGTCATCATAACGAATTACATAACAGGTAGTATATATCTACTATATACAGTATAGGCATTATCTGTCTCAATGGACTGCCTCATTCCCCTCTGTTCCAAGCACAGTGGTCCCTGTAGGTCGTGGTCCCTTTTGATGGATAAGACTGAATGTTACTGTTATATATATAGTCTTTCCCACTGTAGGTAAAACGTGTTATAACGCAGCCAAGCAAATTGTTAACGGTTACATTTATTTATTTCTAGCTCATTGCCACTTAACTACAGAAACGCCGTTATTATTTTACTGGCAGTTTATGATCTGGACAAATTGTCCGCATAAAATTTTCAAGAATTTGATCCTTCATTTTGTTGTAATACGATAACACTAACATTTTAAGTGCTCGTAGTGTTTATGAGTAGGAAGAAAATCTCACTAACTACAGGAGAATGGATTTTTCAAACAAAGCCGTTCATACTGTAGAGGTCAACGCGGTTCTAAGTTTCTGAGACGATTAGCAGTGCTACTGTTATCACTGACGTGGACGTCTCAACGAACAGTGGCTGAAGTAGGTGTGAGAAGAAAGATAGTCGACCTATAAAACTACTTCACGCGTGGAAGAAAGGAATAACAGTACAGACGATGCAGTGCTATAGTATTTTGCGCGATTAGTAAAGAAGATTTTTTCTTTTAGGGGGTCAGACTGCCTCGGGAGCGTGGGCTCTATCGCAATTGAATTAAATTAACTGTAGGAAGCTAAAGGAAGTATTTAATGACACGAAACGTTTACTTGGTGCGGGGTGCATATGCCTGACATCTAGTTCTTTGACAGACTAAAGGACGATAAGTGTACTAAAAGGACAACCTGTACCGTCGACAGTCCTCTCGTCTAATGTCAAAATAAGAAATAGAAGCGAGTCAATAACTACTGCATTCTGTACTTCATGCAGTGTCAAACACCGTGCGGTAGCAATAATTAGTTGGACCAGACTTTCATAACCTATTTCTCTCTCACTGAACCTAACCCTCCCTTTTACTACTATCGTATTTAAAATTTTAACTCTTATCGCAGTACACCAGCAAACTCCTACTTTGTTGGACTTCTGTATGAGTGCAGTAAGTTAATTTCTTCATTGTATACTCACCTTATAGTCTACTCCAAGCTGTGTCCTCGATATCCTCTGCGGGATCAACACCTATTTGGATAGGACATTCCAAATTATTGGAATAATTATTTCATACGAATTATTGTGTTATCAAGTCTCGAAACCATGTTAGAATCTATTTTTTTTTGGTTCGTCTCGATAGAACCAGCAATAACCTAATCCTACTCCGTACAATAGGACATCTTCAGCTGAAACAGCCCCATCGATCGGCTGAATATGCTGACGCTAGCAAAAGCAACACAATTGTGATTTACATAGCAGATATGACATGGAAGTAAGTAAGTAGGAATCTAATGATTTTTACCTTTACTATTCATTTTTTATTGCATTTTGGTCGTAAACACTAAATGCTTGAAGTAAATAAAAGATTGAGGATAAGGGAACAAGTCAATAACATGCGGCTAAAGGTAAAGAATAAATAATAACAAAAATCTACGACTTTTTATTGAACGATAGTTTACCGTATTCCACTCTTTCCGCCTGACACTAAGTCACTTTATCGCTTTTTACGACATTATTTGCCTTATCATATCCCAAGTTACATACCCATTAAGTTGTTGTGGGTCCGCATACTACAGTTACTGCTTATTGATTGCTTCCTTATCCTTTTTACATTCCTCTAACGGTTCTTTTAATATGTATGTATATGTCACCAAATAAAACCTCTGTCACCGGGTTGGTGGGACACACACACACACACACACACACACACACACACACACACATATATATATATATATATATATATATATATATATATAGAGAGAGAGAGAGAGAGAGAGAGAGAGGGAGGGAGAGGGAGGGAGGGAGAGGGATTCTGCCTCAGTCGTGGCTGGACCCTACAGTTCCATAGCGACTCCGAACCATAGAACCTTCTAAAGCCTATAAATTTTCCTGACCTCTTCGTAACTCGAGCTCGGGACTGAATTTTCGAGGCGAACACCTTAACCCACGAGCTACCACACTGCTCTATATAAATAAAGTTTCGTCTACATCTACGACATTATGATTATGTTCCAGCTTCAAGAGAAATTAGGGTTTTACTTTGTTCAATAAAAGAATTTGTTCGTATGGGCATAGTTCGCCTGCGGTAGAATTTCAAGCGGCCACGTCTGTAGGCCCTAATGCAAGTGACGCACTGTTGAACCTAGATTTCACGATCCTGATATTGATGAATTATCAAATCCTTTCCCATTGTAAGCCCTAACAGTCGTTTGGTCAACAGATTATTTGATTGCCACATTCCCGTTACTACTAATAATCCGTCTACGTTGGTTTTTCTATACCTCCGTGGCAACTACTCCATAATTTATTTGACATCATGTGGAATTTGTGTAAGCAGGCGCTCTGATCCTAGTGTTCTTCAGTAAAATGTTATTTCCAACCAGGTCCTGATTCCAAGGTCTCACAGACTAGAAACCTAATTGGCATTATTTATTTGTAATTATAATTGCTGCCAGCTGTTGTAAAATTTAGGAAAATTAATAGAAGCCTTCATGTATAGAATATCCTAACCAACCCTTCCCCGCCAATAACTTTAAGCAGTATAAACAACATTGATTCTTCGCTGAAAAGAAAAATTAGAAAACATCCTTTTGTAACTGTTAGTGGAGAAGTAATAGGCTATTGTTCTGCCTATATTGTGTTAGGTATAGTTCAAAAGAACTGGATTGGTGCTCGATACACAATATGATACACTTTTCTTTGTCTTCCAACAAACCAGTCTCCAGATTACACACACGTCGCTTTAATCAAATGAGATTTACTGCAACGTGCCCCCTAAAGCAAGCGTTAAATATTCTAGTTCAAATAAGCCTTATTCGCTTAACACTATTAAAATATTTCTGGTCTCAATGCTAGAAGGTGAACAACATTTCTGTATCGTTGTCGCACTTGCTACGCTTGAGTTATGCTCTTCAGTGGAGCATTAAAGCTGTCCAACTCATTATTTTAATCGAGTCCTCTCTCAGGTGATAACTTAATGCTTTCTGCGTACCGCGTTTCAATTTGCAAAACGAATCTAAAAGCCGCTTAAATTGCACGGTCGACAAACGGTGTTTACATGGAACATCCGGGAGTGCAGAAGGCGAGATGAGTAATTAAAGTCCTGACGGAGAAGGTTAGCCGCTTAATGAATATAAACGAGCTGCAAATGAATGAAAATTCCCGTTGCCGGTGGCTGCGTTTGGCACGGCTGGAATGAACTAGGCACCGACCGGTTGCACGCAGTAACAAGACCAAATGGAGAGACAACGAGGGCACGCGCTGGCAAGTGAAGGCGCGATCTGTTTGCCTGACAGCGCCATTCGGCCGCTCTGCTAAAAAGAAACCACTCGCACAGGGTGGGCGATAATTAATATGGCGTCGGGACAGTTCTCTCGCTCCACTGAAGTGGCGTACAATGACATAATTAAGCGAGCCGCGAGCCGCTTGTTGAGTGATTAATTACACGGGCAACGGGCACAGAGAAATGGTTTCATGAATAGCGCCTGTACTTAATGGCTTTCGTTCTGGCATTAGGATTGAGTATACATGTAGTAACGTAACAACTATTGTTACCTGCGGTCTGCAGTTATCATGTGCAAAGAGAACACCAAAACTTGAATCCTTGTACATATGAGTCTGTTGCTGAAAAGAAAATCGCCCAATATCTTCATGAGGAGAATTCTAAGGGAATCTCCGGAAAACGGAAATTTTTACGACCATTTCCCGATTCGAACGACTCGGTGACAAGTTCTGAAGAGTAGCGCAATAGTAACACAACTGCAATGAAATCATCACAAGTGTCAAGCTGCATAGTGTCGTGAAAACACAATTCTACTAACTACAGTATATGAAGTATAGAATCGCATGTATTCTACAGAACAATCATGTGTAGCAAAGCTTCGTCCAATACAAGCGATTCTACACCTGATGAATATAGCAGATTCTGCTGTTGAAACCATACGGCTTATAACCGTGAAAATTTCATTGCATGCCGGAAAGTATCATTTTTTTTTTTTTTTTTGCTTATGGTTTTACGCCACATCGGTGTCGAGGTCATTAGAAGTGGAAAAGGGTTGGGGCGAGGAGCGGAAAGGAATTTGGCCATGGTCTTTTGAGGGAAGCATCCAGGATATCGCATAGAGTGATTTGGGGAAACCATGGAAAAGTCAAATCTGGATGCTCGCATGTGGATTCGAACCCACGTCCTTCCGAATGCGAGGCTAGAGCGTTACCGCTCACCCACCACGCTCGGTAGGAAAAGTCTCCACTCGCTCAGTAGATAAATTGTCATGCTGGAGCCAAACTTTCTCGTTTTGTGAGAAAACCGATATAGCCGATAACATAGTTCAGTAGGGAATATCGAAATGACGGACTTTTGTTGAACAGCGGATGGCAGTATACATTTAAGTCTGGCTTTTTGCTATCATAACATTCAAACATCTAAAGTGTTTTGTTTACTTACACTGATGAGCCAAAACATGACTACTGCCCACTGTGCGACTGAGTGCTACTTGGTGACGTTGCGGGTACGTCATGCGGTAAGGAAAATATGTAGCGGAGCAGAGACCCGTGGAGAGTAATTCTAGCAACAACACATGTGGAAAATGGGGAAAAACGCTGATAGAAGTGCCTTTGGTGAAGAATAGATGGTTATAACCTGGCCCCCAGGAACGAGCATCTCTGAAACGGCGAGGCTCGACGCCTGTTCTGCTACTGTAGCGAACGTCTATGGAATGCGGTTGAATGACAGTGAAATCTCGAGTAGGCTACAAGGTAGCGGACGTCAACGCGTCGTCACAGAACGTGGAGGTCGGAGGATTTCCCGCTTTGTAATCGTGATCTGTGGCAGATCTGACGGCAGAGTACAATGCTAGTTCAGGCACAATTATTTCGGAACACACCGTTCAGCGCACATTGTTGAACCTGAGGATCCACTGCAGACGGACCTATGTGTTCTAATGTTGAACCAACGACGTCATGAGTTACGACTGGAGTGGACACAAGATCATCGAAATCGGACCGTTGAAAAATAGAAACATGTAATCTGGTCGAATTAGTGATGTTTCTTGACAATCCAAGTCGATGGCTGTGTCCGGATACGCTTTCTGCTAGACGAACAGCTGCTCGAAACAAGCACCGCGTCAAAGAAGCAGGCCGGTGGGAGCAGTATTTTGCTATGTGGAACATTAGGCTTCCATGGGACCTGTGGTAGTTACTGAAGGCACCATCACTGCTGTGGGTTACGTGAAAATTATTGTGGACCATCTGTATCCATTTGTGTTGAATGATTTCCAGCGATATAACTGTCCGCGTCGTTAGACCAGAATCGTGCTAAGTTGGTTGAAAAGCTTGATAGTGAACTCGAGTCGATGACTGCGCCACCAAACTCGCCTGATCTTATCCCGACAGAACACACCAACACACCTGAAACGCTATCGGGTGTCAAATCCTCTTCAACAAACCACCAGCCCGCAATTTAAGGGAATTGCCTGTCTTGTGCGAAGACATCTGGTTCGAGATACATCCGGAAAACTTCCAAGGACTTCAAGTGATTCCGAAAGCTTCCGCGGTCACTGTGTGTATTGTCTTGGTTCGATTTATTTAAACCTAACGTTTTTACCATCGTGCTGTAGATTTCACCAGAAGACAGTCCCGGAGAACCAAGAAATGCCAGGGACTTGTCGAATCCATAACTCGCCGTATCGCTAGTATATTGCTTTCCAAACGTGGGCCATCACGCTACTAAATAGGTGGTTACAATGTTTTGACTCAACAGTGTTATGTGATACCTGTTACACAACAAGTACAAATAAAAAAAGGTTTACATCAAAGTATATATATTCACGATGAGCACACAAATGAAACAAATAAACAGGTACGCTTTATTATCATACATCAACATCTGATTTCTTTATTCTTCCCTAAAAATATTTATTTATTTGACTCTAGCAGTTACCCGCGACTTCGCCCGTGTTGAAAAGTATTCTATATAAGATTTTCTTGAGGTCTATTTGCTCATGGTTAGGGCGACCAACTGGTCCTCAGCTTGAAACACAGTCTCAGCGAGTATTTTCACAGGTCCTTAGCTCGACCTTCACCTCTAGCATAGGTCGTTGTTTGATGTGAAGTACGCCAGAATGCTCACGTGGTTCTGATTCCACGTTGAACTGTGGGTCCTCTATGCCCAGTAGGACTACTGGATTAGGTTAAGCAGCTACGAAAGGGGCTGATTGCGCAGACGTAAAGAAGCCTTGTCACCAGGTCAATACGACAATACAATTTATTTTAGAGCTATTTTTATTAATAATAAATATGGCAATAAAATAACGGAAATTTATATATGTTCCACAACAACTTCATCGAACTTTTAAAACAATAAAAATATTCTGCATGTTAGGAGTATTTTCAGTTTAATACATCGGTAAATACAATATTGCAGGACGTAAACGTAAATTTTTTGCATTCGATACCGGCGAACAGGCAACATATAATTGACCATGGGAAAAGCAGGGAGTATCCAAATGTATTCCCACCACTTTTTACGTTTGACCCTGCGATTTATTAATTGTCATTGTAAGTTCAATTTTTGATCGGAACTGTAATCTTTGAAACTGAAAGGGAATATTATTGGGAATATTTGGGATACACGGAATTAATAAGGCTTCCCCTGTAGATGCACGGGGAAGAATTGTCGCCTTCGCAATGTTTCTTCCCAAGTTCTGTGATGCGTAATCTGGTCCCATTGCACGATCTTGGGGGATCGAGATTACGCATAAGGAGAACTGGAGCGCCAACCTTACGCTCGAGTTTGTGCGACGACACCCCAGATAACTCCAAGGAGTTTAAAAACTCTACGGGTTAGGTAGGAGCATCGTCAGTTGACATTACTGTATGGATGGAAGGGTACGATGTCACTTCTCCGGCTATTTCCTCTATTCTTTTATTTATTGTACCAACAGAGTCATTTTTCGGGGCAAGTATTGTCCTCTCACATTTTCGTCATTGATATTTAGTTGTATACTTGGGAAAACATTAGTAATGAGCTCGTGTTCCGAGCTGACAACATTGCAAAAATCAGATGTGAAGTGAATCAGACTCTCCTCATCTGTTTGCAGGCGACTATCTCCAATTTCCAGTAGCTTTTGGACGTACGAATCTCATTCAAGATTGTTATATAACTGGACTCGCAGGTTGGTGCCAAACATCGGGCGTTCTGTCGTCGCCGACTTTTCGTTTACTCCGGTGTTTCAGTAGCTCTTGAAATCGACTGACGTACGGCTTGTACTTATTGCCAAGCTCGCATTTGTTCAGGTGTTTCAGCAACTCGTTGCAAAGCTAAATATGCGGCCTGTTATTACTGCACTTTGGTTTGCTTCGGTGTTTCAGCAGCTCTTGAGATCGATTGCCGTTCGGCTATCTCTTTGCACCGAGCTCGCGTTTTTCCCGGTTTCTCAGCAGATCGTCCCGACACCAAGTGTTCGGTTTGCTGTCGTCGCCCAACTTGATACTGCTCCGGCAATTCAGCAGCCGCAGAAGCCTCAATACGTCCCTAGTGCTCAATTCTCTGCAGCTCTGCTTGGGGATTTCTCTCCCGGGTTTTGGCATTTATTGAAAGATTTGACTTCCGTTAAGTCTCGCGGATAAAAATTAATATAGTTTTAATTAATGGAAACTCAAAACCGCAAAATATTAGCAATACATTGGTGGAATCGACTAAATACCCAAGAAAAATTTCGAAACTAAAAATGAATATTTTGTTTTGCGCTGAATATCTGAAAAATCTTTAAACATAGATAACTTAATTTGCTCTTTGAATATTGATTTTGTTTTGAGGATATATCGGTTCTATCAATTAATTCAGCTATAAAACAAAAATCTACGTATTATAATAGTAATTGATTCTTTTATTCACTATGATCAGTGTTAATGACCGAGGGTGGTGGTGTAGCGGTTAGCGTTCTGGCCTCGCATTCGGGAGGACGGCGGTTCAAATACCCGTCCGGGCGTCCAGATTTGGGTTTTCCATGGTTTCCCCAAATCACTCCAGGCAAATGCCGGGATGCTTCCTTCAAAAGGCCATGGCCGAATTCCTTCACATTCCTTGCCCCCCATCCTTTCCCGTCTCTAAAGACCTCGCTGTTTAAGAGACGTTAAGCAGTTAAAAAAAAAAGTGTTAATGTTGGTTTCTCTATTTGTGGAAACAGCTGAATGCCTGTAGACCAGTTTACTATAGTTCGTTCATTTCGATCCATTAATTCTGAGCTAAAATATTAATTTCAATGTTAAAGTAGTAAATGTTTCTTTCCTCATAATTGGTTTCTCAATCTGCAAACAGAATTGAATATACCGTATACCGGCAAATTACTACCACGCTTGACTGCCATTCCACTGTCTGATTAAAACAATTATAAATTTCAAGAATTTACGTCGGGCAACGCCGTGTGCTCTGTTAAATCATACAAGCTTATTATTAATCTTTTGATACAATCTCGGTACAAAGAAATACTTGACGCCACTAAAATGGCGCTCCTGAAAGAAGCTTACATAATTAATAATGTTTCTGTTCTAATTCTGGTCCATGATGCATTTCAACCAAGTCACAAAGTCAGCTAATAATACGGTTAGAAAATCAAAGCTTCTATCACTCGCGCATTAATACATTCACTATATTGTATGTTAGTGACGTTATGAATGGTGAAATAAACTTGACTCATTATTTCAGATCGTGATACTACATGAACCCGAATAATGACGCTGGCAATGTGGGGCTCGTAAAAGCGCAGTAAATTAGTCTAAATACTGAATACATCTGAAACTACATTCAGCCTCATGAACTACGTCGTCAGTGTCATGACACTTATTGAAATAACGTAATTAAAAAATGTATACTAAAATGCTTGTAACTTAAAGTGTACAACGGAAAGTCCATAATTCTCTACAACTCAAGGACAACTTTCGTTGATATTGCTGGTCAAGTTTACATCGCGATAAAGTGACAGTTACTGCTCGTGATTTAGTAACGTGTATAATGAAATTCATTGTGATATTAATTTATGCTACACTAATTAGGAATCTTGATATAGACAATTCTGTTACTACTCGAAATGTAGTTCAAATGCATTTAATGTGTTAGGTGTGTCCGTATCGTTTGATTTTGTAGCGGTAATATAAGCAGAGATAGTGGTTTGGTTGAAATGCTACCTGGACCAGAATGTTTTTGTTACAGCATAAGGCAGAAGGAATTTAGTTATTATCAGTAATCAATAAGCAGATTCCATAAGCTCCGTGTAAATGAGGTGTATTGTGTTGTAAACGGCTTCCAATGTTGCTTCATGAAACAATAAGTTTATACATTAGCCCATCGAATAGCCTACATTCGTTTCAAGTGAAGTATTCCATAGATATTTGCAGAATATTGAACAGTAAGTAAAAAGCACTGTTTCGTGAATCATAGTCTCTACTATTTGGACAAAAATTTTGGACAAAAAAAAACAAAAAGGGTTAGTTAAGTTTTAAATTTTAGCAAAAATAATTTGTAATACAGCGACTGTATAGTAACAAAAAAGAAATAGGAAATAAATTAAACCGAGATAGAATGGAATCCTTTACATTTTTATAATTACGACATTTCGGGAACGCCCATTTTGCACTTTTAGTGAACCGACTTTCGTGCTGGTATACTCATAGCATTTTACGTTGTTTTTTTCCAAGCTTTGATTTTTCACATTTATTACGACGCATATATTACGAACGAAATTATGGTGTAATATTTGATGTCATACTATTTTATGTACGCAAATGAAAATATCTCTTTGCAAACTTAACAACAGTACCTACCTTTTCTTTAATTTAAGGTTAAGTACAGATTTATATTTCTTGCTTCCAAACTATTATTTGTCAAGCGCGTCGGTTTTATGTCTTTTAAAGTAAACACAAACTTGCATATGTACCGAGCGTGATGGGTGAACGGTTAACGTTCTGGCCTCGCATTCGGGAGGACACAGATTTGAATCCCCGTCCGGGCATCCACATTATGCTGGGATGCTTCCTTCAAAAAGGTCATGGCCGTATTCCTTCCCGTTCCTTGTCCTCCAGTCCCATCCCGCCTCTGATGACCTTAGCCGTCAACGAGGATTAAAAAAAATGCATATGTAAGAAGGTTTTTGCTTTTATTTCTGAAAAGTAGTATTTGCGATTTATGTAAAAAGTAAAGAGTAAACGTGGCACGGCTATCTAAGAAGTAAGAAACTCTTCGATGTTTGCGAATTGATATTAATCATCATCATCATCATCATCTAGGACAGCTTCCAGCCACTGGCCGGGTCTGCTGGGAACAAAAGCCTCGCCAGCGCTTCCTGTCTAACCACTGTCTTCCACTAACGCCCAATTTCCTCTTCTTTCCTCCACACATTTCTTAACACCTTTAATCCATCTGTCCCTCGGTCTTCCTCTAGGTCTCTTCCCTTTCAGCTCCATGTCCAGCAAAAGAACTATGCGTTTTTGCGGGATAAAATCTATCCTATGTCAGTTCGCACACAATTAACTGACTTCATGCCAAATTTAATTTAAATATGTTGAGTTATTAAGGCATGATTGATTGCAGAAGTACATCCAAACTTTCTCATTTTCTCATTTATAGATATATAGATATAGATTTGGTTACATACAATATAGCCATCTTACAACCACCTATTCTGATATACATAAATTACATAGCATTAATAATTTAAACACAGTGCAGTAGAACATCAGTAGTTTTCTCACTTTAATACACAATTTGAATTCTTATAATCTCAATCCCCTATCTTTAATGAAGGTTCACGCTATCCTGTAATCATCCAGTACACATGTAGAAGCAACGCACGTTGGAGTTATTACGTACTTTGTGTTGACCAAAGCAACAGCAAAGTCTGTTGTCGTCTCCGGAATCTGCTGCACTGAGATAAAAGGTGGTTTAGATTTCCTACCGTTGATTCGTCGCTGTCATATAATGGGGTGTTAACAACGCTTAATGCAGTTGTTTTGGAATTGAGGCATTCGGAAATAATATTTTCAGTACCGTACGTAACCACCTTAGGAGTTGAAAAGCTTCAAGTCCCAAGGGAATCATTAGAGCTAGCCAGTGTCTCGATTCATCCCGCTGAAAGCTGTTGTCTCGATAGTAATTTGTCATAATAATAAACAGACGCATCGTGTGACCAAGAAAGTTTACATGCAGACTGGAACAAAGGTTGCAATCAGTGTTTCATTGATTACTACAAACAAGAAAAAAGACAGAACAATGGAACAAATACATGCAGCCTCCAGCTATATCAGAGAAGTTATCTCGATGGAAACCGATACCTTGGTATTTTTTAGCACATTAGAATAGATGACGTGTTGAGATCTAGTTGTTGTCTATTATATTAAAATTCTTTGTATGCAGTGGTTCAGTGAAATCAAAATCTTAAGCTCGTACTTGCATTATGTTTAGTGTTATTTTAATATGAGAGATTCTGAAACAGTTCAATGACATTTAAATCACTATGGAAAAGTAGGATTTACGTATTTACTGATGTTAAATTTTTCGTTAAAATCGGCCACCCCATTCGCTACTAGTAGTTGGTGTGATACGCGACTTGTTCTCTTAGAGCCCTTATCCGCACCGACGTCAAACATAATTCTGTCCGCTGTGTTTTAGCTCCGCTTTTAGCTTTAATGATGCCGGTAATTACGAGGCGAGGCTGCCGGTGGACAGTGACAGCATTTCGAGCCGACGCTTTATGTTATCTGGCTATTTATTTTGGAAACAGCTGCGGCCGCTGTTTTACGAGCAGTCACGCGGTGTGAGCGGCTCATAACTCGCCGGCTGGAGAGCTGCACCGCCGCGCCGTGTAAGCACCTTCAGAGTGCCTGACACGAAACTGCGGTCAGAATCTACTTTACCTACAACCAACAACTATCAGCAACGATATACAATAATCTTTTTTCTCTCTCTTTTTAACCGACTTAAAAAACGAAGGTTCTCAATTCGATTGTTTTTTTTTTTATACATGTTCAGCGATATCTTCATTAATTGTGATCCGATTCTGATGAATTTATTTTATTGGATAGGGTATTGTCCCATATAAATTTCATTGAGATGATATGTTTTTTTTTTTTTTTTTTTTCTTTTTTTTTTTATCCATGTTCAATTAGTTTTATGCTAATATTTAGCCAACTTGGAATTAAGTCTCAATATGGCCGTATTTTGTTAAGATTAGATGGAACTAGTCCTTCACGCCCTGAGCCGCGCCTTCCAGATGAGCCTTCGTTAATTCACCAACCCACGAGTTCTTCAAGAGGTCAATGAACTCAATGTCATTGCGTTCTCGCGTGTTTATTGTAAGTTCGCAAAATGAAAACTGCTTACCCATAATTAAAATACAGAATAAATTATAATACCACCAAAAATAACTGATTAATGTAAACATTTCAATAAAAATAATACTGTAATCAAGATATAAAATCATTTTGAAATTTTAAGGGTTTTTTTCTGAAAAATTATTTTATTTTTTCTTCCAATTCGTCCACCAAGGACCTCATGGACCTCCCAGATCATGTGTGAAGCGCTTCAGCCACACTGGCGAGTAATCAGTCCATACTAATAAAATGCTAAGCTTGGTCATTGTGTATCCAAGTCCGTAACGCCGACAACGCACCCAACCTTCGTTGCTGGGTTTAATAGCGGTCAGATACTAGGTAGTAGAGATCATGAACGTCATTTAATAATAACAGTTCTATTTTGTTAAGCATCCACGAAGAAATTATTTCACAAAACACTGAGTAATGGGTTTAATTCAATATATTGACTATTAGTTGTTTTTTATTTATTTATATTCGTTCGATGTAGATGATTTCGTTGAATTCTTTGTCAATAGATATGTAAGGTAAAAGTTTCAATTTTCGACCAGCAAATGTTAGCGGACGCTTTAGTTGGATTGTTATTTAGCCTGGGTCATATTTAGAACCCGCATTTAACACTACAATACCGGGCATCAGTAACTTAAGGTTTGTAAAAATAATTTAAATTTCTTCCATGAGCACCCTGTCACTGAAATCGTTACATTGTTTAAATGAAAATACTTCGATACTGATCGCGATATATGCGGCCTAGATCATAATATTATGTGACATAATGTAAGTTATTAAGAAATATTTTTAATTTCCTTTGCTTTCACTTACGTCATGTAACTGAGATCATTACTTCAGCCAAATGTAAGTAGTTTCAACTATTTCTGCTGTTCAAACGTTCTAATATGGATCTGAAAATGAAAGAATCCGTAAAGATTTTGGGTTAAGATTATTTCGCGATGCATGATGTCACCAGCGTGCGATACAGGGAATGTATTGACTTGCATGTGACTTAAGCTATGATTTTCTAATGGCAATATTAGCGAAGTTTGTAGTTAGGTTGAAACGCAACGTGAACCAGGGTGACAACTAAAGCTTTTTGCTACAGCACGAGAAATTGCCGTGAGCAATATTTTATAACAATTCTAGTAATTTAAGTAAATGCGAAAAATGACTTAACAGAATACTCCATTCAAACAGACATTTTTTGACGGGCTTTAGGACCAGATTATTATAGTATATTTAAATCGTTATATTACGGCGCTGAAGTAGCTGTTTTATTTTCTGACGCAGTTAGCCTCACTTCGTGGCATCATCAGATTCTGTATTTATGCATTGTTGTAGCAAAATGTGGTAGTTGAGCAGCTTAATTTTCTTCAAACAAGCTTGTTACGATCTGATGCCGCAAGTATTTACTTCACATTTTCTAATCTTTGCCCTTCTCTACAGCTCCTTCCCTCAAACATTCCATCTAATAATAAGTTGACAGATGTAGTATGAGGCTTTTCGTCACGCTCCATTTTTTATATTATTCAGATTATTTTGTTACGTTAATTTATTCAGGTCCTAGATTAGATTAGTTATACTTATCTCGGGAATCCCAAATTGTAAAGTGTTTTATTAATATGCAAGGGTACTTGTATAAGAAAAGCCAACGCAAATATGCGAGTGAAAGAGCGAGGGTTGGATGCCATTAAGCGAACCCCGGAAACATGCCGACGGCCTCTCCGCCAGAACGGCGCAGAACAGACAATCCGTTACGGCCTCTCAGAGGACAGGGGTATTACACCTTGAGGTGGGTTCACGAATTTTGAAGGCCACACGGCTTCCCCCGGACCTGGTGCTCGACGCTCGCAAATGACAGCGAGCTGTGACGCCACGTGATTTCATCATAGCTTGTCCCTCCAATGAAATGTAACGTTGGGGTTCTCCTAAGTTAAAGCAGGGCTTATTTTTCTCCCACGCATGTTCTTCGGCGAGGAGGAGAAGACGCCATCTTTTCCTTAAGTGGAGAAGGGCACTCTGGTCTGGTACGCGGTCTGGAATAGACGGTTCAACCCTGGGAGGAGTCGTACAGTGACCGTACAACGATCGAGGCTGGTGATCCTGCTGATCGCCGAATCGATATCACACAGTGATAGGCTCTGCGGCAATCATCATCGACGCAGTCTACAAGATGGTAATGTGTTCACGCCAGCTCATGCTTCGTTTGGTTCTTCAGATTGTGACAGACCCGTAAACGAACTTGAGATAAAGACCTCTGCTCATCAAGCAGAATTATTCTGAGCTAGTCGGCATATTTTGCAGAACATTAAGTGCTGTGAAGGCCCCTTGCTTATCACGAATTCTGTAATGTTTCCTTTTATTAATGGCGCCCGAGATTAATTTTCATTATTTATGTGCACAATGTCAAGTTGCTCTGATGTTTGATGTCACAAAATTTTATGCGCATTTTGATAATTGTAATACTTAATTCAATTAAATATTGCTGAATCAAAATAACGTTAAATTCAACCATTGCTTGCTTCAGTTAATCGGCTAGTTGTAAGGTCTAGGCACTGCATTGATATTTTGCATTCATTTGTGTTAATGATAATTGTAAATATGCCTAGCAGTGCAATTGTCAAAAGATCAAAATAAATATTGATTGTCAGTTTTCCTGTAATCCTGCAGCTATTGAGAATATTGCCCACAGAAATTAGTCATAAATTCAAGAATCATATCAAAATCGAAGATCAAAATCATGTCACCCACATCCCCACCAAACGTAACAATACAATGTCGCATGTCTTAAAATGTGACCAACTATTCTGTTTCTTCTTTTTATCAGCTCTTCAGTAGTGCCCAATCGCGCCTTCACTCTCATTTCGTGTATTACTGATTGCATGCTTTTCACCTGCAGGGGCATACTACGCGGCTGCAATTAGACCATCCAAGTTGTTATATCCCTTCCAAACCATTACCTTGCCGGATAGGTGCAATGCACCCTCCGCCACACACTTTTAGTGAATTGCGGAGTAATAGTAATAGTCCGCCCGCGGCATGCGTAGCTCAACCTCACCGTAAGAAGAAATTTATCTGTCCTAATCTCACTGTAGGCCGATACTTACCAAAACATTTCCTTATTACCTCTAGTAATCATAAAAACAAGTTTACGTTACACAGCTACTATATTTGTACTGTGAGCAACTGTCTATTGATTACATTGTGAACTGTCCAGACATAAATTACACAATTTTCGTAACTTAATAACTTCAAGTACTAGCTACATACTAAGCAACTGAAGTTGTGAAATACTGTACAGCAAGTTTCATTAATAATGTTAATTACAAATATCGCACACAAAATCGTGATTTTTCTTGTATAAGTAATTTCTAGCTATATTCATTCCTTAGAAATAATTGTTGCCCGTAATTTCTTGCTTATTTTAATATACCGTACTTATTAATACCCTTATAACATAGCTAATTGTAAGGTATTGGTAATTATTAGACATGAGCCCACAGATTGATTGGACGCTGCCCACACATTTAAGTGGACGCTTTTATAATATCACGTACTCCATCATTGACGGTTATTATCGAGTCTGAATGACTCACGTTTTATTCCGGCTGAGTTAATTACGATCTGTTTCGTTTCCGTAGGTCTATCAGTATATTTGGAAGATTCCTATCCAACTTGAGGTGATAGAATTTATAAGAAAATCTCAGTATCTGTACTCATTATCGCACAACTTGTATTCCGAAATGAATTAGAATTTAATATATAACAAGCTATTTTTTTATACCTGCAGACGCCATTTCGTGGCCGGATTATGAAAATATGTGTAAAAAATTATACTATAAGTCTTTAAATTCAGTCTTAATTCCCTATGTACAGAGGCTACAGACGCTAAAAAGAAGTAGTGAGGCACACAGACATTTTAAAAAAGAAACAAAAACATGTGGGTCCAAATACGTTCCATCACAGCCATAGCAGCCACTCGGGAGGACGCAGGTACGAATCACCATCTGGTCTTCATCCATTTTTCAGTTTTCCATAGTTACTGAAGTACTTTTAACTTTCTTGGAAAACTAAACACAGCGTACTCTGATTATGAGAATAACATTCATCCCATCTTCGTCGAACTTTGATAAAACTATAACTTTGAAGTAGGCATCATAGCCAGACAAATTATTACAAAAGATGGGTAGGCACCTCTGATTTTAGTACTGTAAATTGCATTCATTACGTGCAGCCCATCTAAATACACCTATAATATGAACTTTTACTGTTCACCATTAAATTTCTTTCCTATAGATGTGACATACTGTGGCGCGAGCAGATTCTGCTATCCGCTCATCTTTTAACATCGTTAATCATCAGCGTGTTAATATGGCTCTCGCGTTTGTCTGTAGCGTGGTGTAGGAATCCGACAACTTCATGTTTACCATTATTTGTTTCATCAAGAGCTAATACTTTGATCGACTAATATGGATTCTGCGTCTCAAATTGTGGAATATGTGACAGCTCAATCGGAAACATAATACTTATGAAATCAAGGGGGAATCTGAAACGTAGTTTCTTATATGTTGTAATTCGTTCGCATTATTTCACGCCTTTTCATGAACAAGAAGCTTGCAGAATAAGTAAAGAGCGTTCTTTTTTAAAAAATTAACCAAAACCTCCTTTCTGTGGATATCAAGTGGCAGAGCTATAAATGAAGACTCTCCATGCAACGAATTTAGCAATTCACATTCTTGAAATTTACTAAATTTAGTCATGAATCCCGACGTCACACAGACTCCACACAAATCAGCAAGGGAAGAGATTACTTTACGGATCTTACTCAAAAACACGTACAGATGATTTCTGAATGATTGTTCATCTGGATTATAAACTTACTCGCTGTACGAATGTAAACCTTTATGGCCGTGGTGTAAGAATTAGTGATTATTTAGTAGATGTTCTTTTCTGAAAGACTGAACACAAATTCACTTAATTCATTAACATTTATTGAATTTTTAAAAAAGGAGTTGTCTTGCCTCAAGGTTTTTATCGCATTGCATCCGATTCACCTGAACCCGTATGCTCCCATCAACTGAGGTAGCGATTGGTGCCGAGATATTTGAGGTGACCGACTGTGCCCTAATTGTGGAGGCGGCAGACATGTTCCTGTTTTTAGAGACGGCAGAGGTTCGCGAAATGTTTAGTCAATCGGCAGGGTGAGTATTCGAACTGGCTGAGGAAACTTCCGTAGCTACGATTCCAGGTCAAACAGTCGGTTCTGTATATGTTATATAGCGGAATACGCACCAGCTTGAAATTGTATTATGGAATAATAATTATTATTATGTTAGCTAGAGTTTTTTAGTGTATAAGGTGTATGTAACATAACATGCATCGGCTACGCTTTAGAGAGGATGAATGAAAATCACTATTACTTTAAAAAATACGAAACAGCTTACAACACCGCCGTTCACATTTCATGTTCTCCCAAATCAAGTCTTTAGACAGATCACTCGTAATTTTGCTCTAGCTTGCTCCTTATGAAATTTCTCTCTTAATTCTGCCTGAGCAGCCAAATTATATTAAGATTATGGTGCACTGGTTGGTTTTACGCTAATGATGTAGGCAGCTTCCGGAGGTGTTGCCAAGGTTCTTACTGAATATGAGCTACACTGTAGCAGAGTGGAACATCTTAATGATTAGATGTATCCCTCCTGGGCACAGAAGTATCTCGTGTCACCTTGTAGACAGAGTTTTTTTTTTTTTTTATTTTTATTATTTGGCCTTCGGTGACACAGACCATACAGCCATCTTATGTATTATACATTGGTACACATTAGTTATAACATACATAGTTTGTACAATAAAATGACAATTTACAATTTAAATTAACAAGAACAATCTTCAGACGTGCGACAGTTTCATGCCTTTTTCATTCAAAATTCAATAACTCCATTTTTTAAATATTCAATTATACATCTATATACCTCTCTATTATCGCTGGCTAGGAGTAAGATTAAATTTGTGGGTAGGGGTATTCTCATTCTAGCTAGTTCTTTTATCATTTTATCCTGATGAGGTTTAAATTTTTTGCATGAGAATATAATATGATTTATGTCTCCAATAGCCTGGTCTTGACAATCACATAGAGGAGATTCTCGAATCCCTATTCTGTGCAGGTGGCTTGGGAAATTCCCATGATGGAAACGAGCTCTGGTAATAGTGGTAATAAGGCGTCTGCTGATGTTCCATTTGTAAAACCATGGTTTTGTTGGTATTTTTGGTTGGACACTTCCGTACTGTGTGCCTTTAATGGTTTTTGATATATTCCATTCTTCTTGCCACGTGTCCCTTGCTCTTTCTTTGATGCTTGGAATCATGTCTGTGACCACAAGTTTCATGTCCTCTTTGTGTCCCACGTGTATAGCTTGTTTGGCCAACAAATCCACCTGTTCGTTGTGCTTTATTCCACTGTGGGATGGAATCCATAGCAGATGTGTCGTAATACCTAGCTCCCTGTTGTACTTTATGTGTTTCGTGATTTCCATTATTAATACAGATAAGCGATTATCCCAGGTTGTGTTTTCCAAACTCTTGAGTACACTGAGGGAGTCTGTCAGAATCACTACTTTATTATGGCCGCATTGGCGGCTGTATTTAACTGCCTCAAGAAGAGCTCTAGCTTCAGCTGAGAAGATGGACGTTTCTTACGGGAGAGAATACTGGGCAGAGAATCCTGTGCTGGGGCAGAGGAAGGAGCATCCTGCTCTACTTTTGCCTGGAACCTTCGATCCATCTGTGTAAATATTCAATACGTTGTCACCTAACATTGAAATATAATTGTTTATTTTTTGATTAATATTTGGATTTCTGTCTACTTCCAGAAAATGTACATTATTTGTTTCTAGCCCTAGTTCGTAGGGTTCAAGATATATAGGGTGTGTTTTATTGGATATGACCTTATCTTTGCTATTTTTCCAGAACGAGTAGGCTTCAAGAAGTGGTAGCCTAGCCCTATTCTTGTCATCGGTGGTTAGCCTTTCCATCACCTTAAAGCGATCATTTAGTGGGTGTTTACTGTACGCTAATTTTTCTAATAGAAATTTTTCTGCGAGGAATTTTCGCCGGATATGAAGAGGTATTTCTCCTGATTCCACAAGCAGGGCGTTGGTTGGTGTGGACTGCATTGCTCCCACGCAGGTTCTGAGACAGCGTAACTGAAGCCTGTCTAATTTTTGAAGACCGTCTTTTCTGGCGTTGAGGTAGAACATGCTACCGTAGTCCAGAAGCGATCTGATCAGTGTTCGATAGAGGAGCAATAGCGTTTTGGGGTGAGAGCCTCACCAAGTACCAGCAACCATTCGTATTATATTTAATCGTGCGTCAGCTTTTGCAACCAGGTGGTCTATGTGATGATTCCAGCTGAGCCGGCTATCTAGGATCATCCCAAGGAATCGACCTCTTCTCCTTAATGGGAGGTTATATGTTCCTAATTGGAGATTGTCATGGTTATAAAGAATTTTTATTTTGAGAAGAAAATAACTATTGACTTTTCACATGATAGTTCTAGGCCATTTTTCAGTAACCACTGCTTAAGGATCATTATTGCTTCGCTCAAGATATTTTGGACTTCCGTCTGTGACTCAGCGATTGTGTATATGACGACGTCATCTGCGAATTGGAGTGTTTTTACTCTAGGTGATATTTGATGACTTATATCATATATATATAATATAAATAGTAGAGGGCTTAAAATTGCTCCTTGAGGAAGGCCTTGTGAAGCTCTACGTGGAACTACTTTGTTCCTCTTCGAGCTTACGTAAATTACCCTATCTGATAAAAGGGAGTATAGACCTGCAACCAATTTCCTCGGTATTCCTAGTCTAACTAGCTTTTTCATTAAGATGGGAATGTTAACATTGTCATAGGCTGCTTGTATATCAAGGAAGATTGCTCCTAAATATTGTTTGTTGCAGAAAGCCAAATTGATGTCAGTAGTCAGGACAGAAAGGTTATCTGCTGTACTTTTACCTTTTCTAAATCCTGCTTGAGAGTCAGGAATCAATTCATTTGACTCCACCCACCATTCCAGTCTGTTTTTAACCAGGCGTTCCAACGTTTTTCCTACACAGGACATTAGTGATATAGGTCTGTAGGAGGACGCTGTAGTGGGATCTTTATCTGGTTTTAGCACTGGAATAATAACTTGAGTCTTCCATTCTACTGGGATTGGTTCGTTCATCCATATTTTATTAAAACTATTTAACAGTATCTGTAAACCTGATTCCGGCATATTATATAGCATGGAATAATGTATCCCGTCTACTCCGGGAGAAGTATCGGAAGAGTGTTTAAGGGTTTGTTGAAGTTCCGCACAGCTGGTGAACAGATGCTTGATCATGGATGAGATTGAGTTAGTGTCTTGGAATTGTGCTGTGCAAGGAGCAATTTTATCTGCAAGTTCTTCTAGGACTGAGGAACTGATCTTATTGGTTCTGGTGTTGAAATTGTTGTCCTTTAAGCTTCTTACTGTGGACCAGATGTTTGAGATATTTGAGTCCTTTCCCAAGGATTCGCAATACCGGATCCAACTTAAGCGCTTTTGGTTTTTCAGCACTCTCTTAGTACGAGCGTTAATTTTCAAATATTCCATATAGTGTTGCAGATCCGGATTCTTGCGGTAGGTTGAAAGTGCAAGTCGTCTTTGAGCCACTGCTCTAGAACATGTTGGATTCCACCACATCGGAGGTTGAGTTTTTCTAACGTTACTGTAATTTCTTCGTTTAATTTCTTTATCTGCCGCTCTGTGTATTGCGTTTTTAAGTTCTCTATATGTATCGATCCCCGTCATTTGTTCCGTGATATTTCTGGTTTCTTCTTCGATGAGTCTCTTATATTTAACCCAGTCAGCCCTATTTGTATTCCACCTTATTGTTGGATGAGCAGGGGATTCTTTATTGTAGGGGCATCCTATTGTTAAAAGAATGGGGTAGTGATCGGATCCCATTGAATCTTTTAGAACCTGCCAGGTGGATATGGCTGCTAAATTGCTAGAACAAAGTGTTAAGTCGACTGCCGAAGGGTATCTTCCTGGTTTCTGTACAAGGGTTGGATTCCCGTCGTTCATTACAATCAAATTATGTTCGTCTACCATGTCGGTAACTACCGATCCTTGAGGGTCATTGTATCGACAGCCCCAACTTTGGCTATGGGCGTTAAAATCGCCGGACAAAATTACTGGTGAATTGATTTGCCTCAGCAATTTTGTCCAATCATTTGGGCGAGTTTTTATTCTTGGGCTGCAGTAAACCGATACGATCGTGAAAGTTGTCTGGTAGCCGCGTATTAGTACTGCCACCGCTTCGCTTGGAAGGGTAGATCATCAGCTTTAAGTTTAACGGGCTCATGAGGTACGCTCTGCTGCACCATTATGGCCACTCCTCCTTTTCCGTCGGCTCTGTCATTTCTGTAGATGTTGTAAAACTTGAAGGTAACTTTTTTGTTAGGTTTAAACCATGTTTCTGATAACACCGCGATGTCTATTCTACTTCGTAATAGTTCTGCATTAAGACTTTCTCTATTCGCCCATACTGATCTTCCGTTCCATTGTAAAATACTTAAATGTTGGGGTACCGTGGTGTTGTTATTTTTCTTATCCATTGTTGGTTGCTAATTACTACTTTGATTTCTTTTCTTGATGTTAAGTTAAAGGGCTTCTATTAATTCCGTTGTCCGTGTGAATACTTCCTTGTTGTGGTTGAAATTCTATTGTGTGTTGTTCCTGAGGCATTGCGGGGCGCTGCGGAACGTCCATTAATGTGTTGGCAACAAGGTCTCTGATGTTGAGCGCTAAGTTACCGGAGAATGCCATTTCTAAGATCACTGTGATCAGGTGTTGTACCTTCTCTGCTAGATATTCGTTCGTTGTTGGGGCGTTTTGGTTATAAGGGTTGTCAGTAATTGGAAATGCTGGTTGGGTTGGTGCCCTTATGAAAAGTTCTTGTGGGACATGAGTGGCATTTCTGTGGGTGGTTCGTTGCGTGCCCCTGGGTGGCCAGTTAGGATCTTTATCCTTGCTGTCTGTTCTAACTGTTGGTTTCTGTTGACGGGGTGGAGGACCCCTTTGTTGTTCTGATCGACTTTGGATCTTTGGGGGGACCATTGGTGGTGGGTTAAGAATATTCTGAACTGTGGTTGGAACTTTTATAACTTGGTTTGTAAGTCTATTCATTGAAGGTTTGGTTGCTTGGTTATAAGGTGTTCTCTCTCTATTCTGTGACAAATGTTCGGCTGTTATCGCAGCATAAGATTTTTGTTCAATGCTTGCTAGTGCCTCCTGGTAAGATATCCCCTCGTAAGCCCTTTTTCTATTTATCTGTTGTTGTTTATGGTATTGAAGGCAGTTGCGATCAGTGGAGAGATGGGTCCCGTCACAGTGGGCACAAGTAGGTGGACCTGTATTTTTACATTCTTTGAAAGGGTGGTTTCCAGAGCAATGACTACATCTAGGTTGACTCCGACATTGTTTACTATTATGACCGTTACCTCAAACATTGGAAACATTGAAGGACCGAGGGGATGTATAGTTCTACCGGGCATCTTACTCCGTGAATTATCACGTATTCCGGTCGTCGTTGCGCTTTGAAGGTAATTGCACAGACTGGGATGGGTCTTCTCTGGTCTCTGTCGGTGTCACTTGCAATTTTGGTGAATCGTCTTATTCGCACTACTTGAACGTCACATCTAATCACTTCCATTATCTCCTCTTCGGTTAGTGAAATGTCTACATTTCTTATAATGCCTTGCCGGGTTGTTAATGATATGGGAATGTAAGCTTCCATGTTGTGCATAGGGAAAATTTTACTTTGGGCGAGGGCATTTGCACTCGGGCCGGAAATTGTCTCGATTCTAATACGGTTTCTGCCAGACTTAGTAATATTCACTATGTTTTTGGTTATTAATTCGCCTTCTTGGTGGATCAACTTGCCGACTGCCATGGGGTGTAGTCTACCAACGTTGCTCGCTTTGCTTTCAACAAAAATTATATACGGGCCAGCGTCGTACCATTCATATTTGTTCACTATTTTTACCACTGGGCCAGCGCTTTGTCGTTGATCACTTACCGCAGTCGGTACTGGGGTAGTGTTGCTTTCTGCTGCAGGTGTTGCTGCGATGAGCTGTTGATGTTGGTTTCTGTCAACTTCCACCCTTGGAAGTTTTTCTGAGCTGTCGGCTGCTGCTGTGTTGTCGATGTCTCGAAGCAGGCGCTTGTTCGGCTGTTTGTGTAGTGGCATTTCTTCTTCTGTTGATGTTAGCACTTTTGTGGAGCTATCGAAGTTCAACGCTTCACCGACTATCTCTCCTATGTTAGAGCCTGTTTCGTTCTCGTTAACTGTTCTACTGGCTGGAAGGCCGATTTGGCCCCCCTGGCCCCCCTGGCCATAATTTCCACCGAACATGGTGGAGATTATGTTGTCTGTAGCACTTAATTTGTCGCTGTTGCAATATTAGTGAAATTTGATAGTCACTCTTAGGTTCACGAAAAATATTTCAACTTCTAACTCGTGTGTTGTCCGACGAACTTAACGTGGCGCACTCAACTGTAGCTAAGTTTCACTCGCTGACTCGCTTCGGAACGATGTTGCCGGTACGGCGATCAGGAAGTGACTGTGTAGACAGAGTTGGAGCTCTCAATATATAAGATAGAGAATGCTAAAGGAGGATGGCCACTAGCATACGAGAAAGCAGAAGGCCTACTTTTGCTAATCCGTTTACTGTTCACAAGTTACAGAAAATATCGCGATACATAGCTTCTTGCGCTACAATAATCGACCCACAGCTCAAATACGTTTTTCTTCCTTCTGTGCGGGCACGAGCCACATCAATGAACCATTAATGAAACCAGAGAGCCTTTTGATCTCACTATCAAAGTTCCTGCTCTGCATTGCTTACAGTCTGGTTAGAGCAGAGTAAATTCTTTTCTGAAAATAACTTAAAATATAGTATTGCTCAGTTCTCTATAAAATATACCTTTCTAGCTAAGGTGGGAACTTGGAAGCCAATACCACAAGTGAACGGAACACAACACATCTCAGCCTTACATGCTGTATTTGACCCATTCGTTGCAGGAGTTATTCTCTGGGTATCCCTTGAGAGACGCATGTCCATATGGTGTACAAGGTGTCTACTGCTATTGCAGTGAATTGTTAATTCGCCAACTGCGTGATTTGAGGCTGTTTCCTTCGTTAGACTGCTCAACATGTTACTGAAGCGGATGTACCAAACACACTGGCGGACGGACGGTCTCGGAATGGAACAGCTGCCCTCGTGTTCCTGCTGTGGCTGAGGGCGATACTCCAGTTGAGTGTCGTTCTCTATATAATCAGGTGCAACCTACGGCTGTACAGTCTGCTGTAAAGTTTACAGTGTTTGTGTAATATCAGCCTCGGGACACGGCACAGGTCTTCACGAATGTGATGTCCAGCTCCCGGCAGATATGCTCCTTACATAATGTGAAAAAAAATTGAAGTTGTTATTCAATATTTTTCTTTAGGAGAAATTGCCACGACCGAAGATATTGGTTAAATCTACTGGGGAAAAAAAAAAACTGGTGCATGTATCAGTGTGTGAACTGCGCCGCAAGAAGTGAAATGTCTGTATATTTTTCTGTGTATTATTCCTGATGTTTCTTTCGTATTCGAATGGATGAACGGTGAACCATATTGCATTGGTACAGTAAGTAGGAAAAGTTACCCAAGTTATGCTCGTAAATAAATGTAAATTATTAAAAATTTAAAGCACACTTCGCTAGGATATACGTTTTGCATCTAGCCTTAGTCTGTATTCTGTATTTAGATCTTTTATAACGGAGATCATCTTGGACAAAATTTTCTGATAACCATTCTTACAACCAACTTTCGTTAATAAGTAATTTCTACGCCAGTCGTAAGTGACGGTTTGAACGCAGATTTATGGTTCATAAATAATTTTTAAAAGCTTAAATAACACAATATTCTCTCTGTTGTAAAGATGAATGCTAATGTTACTGCATGAAAATAAAAGCTTTCATCGCACACTCATTAATACATTGACTGTTCTGCGATATAAATGTGATTCCATATTTCTTGCATTACTATAACAGCGATCAGAAACTGTAACGAAACCATCTATATCGAACGAATATAAATAAACAAAAAGCAGCGTAAAATACAGGTGAATGTCTGCTGTGTAGTAATGGTGACTCCTCTGGAAGTAAGAATATTGTCTGACGTCGTCACCTGATTTTCAGAGAGTATTAAACCATTTTAAGCTTTAACACTTAAACGCACCTGCACAGAACGTTAAGCGCGCGTGCGCAGTATTGCAGTTAGGGATTGCAATCCAGCAAAGCGGGATCCCGCAATCCCGCGGGATCCCGCATCATTAGACAGTCTGGCGGATCCCGCACAAAATTAAGCGGATTCGCAATCCGCAAAATCCGGCGGAAACGCGTGTCAGTCTGCGTGACTCGCTGCCCCACTCGGTCTCTGTCGGATATTTTGCACTGTTTGCCTGTACCCTACCAGTTGGCATTTGACTCGTGTTAACAAGCGTTTGTTTTTGTCAACCTTCGTCATTCGTAAGTAAATAAATACACTCTTACGTATTCATCATAACTTGCGTTTGTTTCGAGTACACATTTCTGTAATTTGAGTTATAATGCATATTTAGTAAGATTTTCTAACTATGTAATTATTTTTTAAGTGTCGCACACGTTATCTGAACTACACGGTTACAGCTTTTTATTCACAGTTTCATTATTCCCATTTTCTGTATTTGCAGATAAAGTAATTGTGACAATTTCCTAAATTGCGGCTGAAAATTTGATTATTCGTTGATATGAAACTAATGTTATCGTAATTTTAACGATCGGTTACCTAATCATTTAACAGCTATCAAAAGGAAATTATATATCCTTTGACTTATTGTTGTTTTGGCCGCTGCCTCAATGCGTTTCTTTGACGAAAGCCGCCTGCTTACATGTGCCGCTCCGGCTTTCGATTAATTCCTCTTCTCCTTGTTATTATTTCGACTAAAGGTAAAAAAAAGTTATAATGAAATTTTCACGTGTGTATCGACGAATTGTGTTGTAGGAACACCATACTTCGACGGCTGCCTCCGCCGTCTTCCTCACGTGTGTAATTTCGTGTGTTTGCAATGAAATCCGGAGATACAACCTATGAGGACTTCACTGCAATCATTCGCCGAGAAAGTTTCCTTTCTTACTAAAAAATAATAATTTCCACTCTAAAAACGTCGTTACGCCATATAAGTAAATCTGAAATACTTGACAGTTTACGTGTTGGTGAGAAGTTTCTTTTAATAACATTGAATCAACTGTAATAGCAATCAAGGAATCAGGAGATATAATAATGAATCACGCTTGTGCAGTTACAAAAAGTTATGAAATCTTGTTCTGAGCCAAGTCTACACTATACAGAGTATATTCACTTCATTTTGTGAAATGGAATGCTTTTCCCGGTGTTATGGAACGTTTATTCAGAATTTTAAAAATTCTGGTTACTTGGCTCTTAAGCAAACCATATTTTTAAACTTATGTGATGTATTGTAAGGCACATAATATGACCTAAGACTCAATACTTTCCATTTTTATTATTTATTTAAAAATTGGTTTAGATTAAAAAACAAAAATGTAAAACCCCGAAATACACTAAATACACGCTAAAAAGTTTTAATGTCATTTTGCCAATCAAAATATTGTTAACTGTCAATTTTTTTCATTTAACATTAGAAATTATTTATTCATTAAATTATTATTTAATTTATTAACATTTTAAGTAACTATGTTTTAAATATATGCGTTAAAAAACTGTTTGTACCGATCCCGCACGGATCCCGCGGGATTGGCGCAAATCCCGCGTGGATCCCGCGGGATTGAAAACACTGCGGGATTGCAATCCTTAGTTGCAGCGTATGCTCACTTAAAACGAATACCTCTAAAAATTACTCTCTACCGCGCCCAAAGAACTTTCACTTCAAATGTATACAGTATATATAAACTATTTTAAGCCCGTGACCGTTTTTTTGCGTATAGAATAGTTTCAGTTTTTAGAATGAAAGATTATGATACGTTGACCTGATTTGACCAAATATTAACTTGACCTGTGTTTGGGTGAATAAAATCTCTTGAGCTTGACGAACTCAGAAGCACTAATAGAGGTATGTATTAAAAACGAACAGGGACGATAGCGCAATCATATAATTGTTTCAAAGGTCATAGAGTCGAACTTAATGAAATATAAACTTGTATTTAATCCTTAATGTTCACACTGCAAAATTTAAAAAAATCCTGTTTGCTTCTAAAACATCAATTTGTTTTTTTATTGAGACTGGGAAAACACTCATAATGTAATCATTGGTCATAGTTTCTACAGCGGCAAGATACATACCATGTTATTAAACAGTTGAGAAATGAATTGCCAGAATAATTGATTAGGTAACATATTTTGTCTGATGCCCACTTAAAATAACCTAGTAACTCATGTACAGAGAACATGAAGAAAGACCATTAACGAAAGTTGTCATTAAATAAACCGGTAATGCATAAACTTTGGTTAAGCAACAACTTTATTGAAAGTTTTAATTGAATTGAAATTTGTCCTAAGCCGCAATGACAATTGTCATTCATGGTTACTGCAGAGATTATGAGTAATTTAATTTTTTAAAAGTTTTTTTTTAAGTTGATTTCATTAGCAGCATGTTACCGAAAAGCAGGTCTATGTTTTTTCAGCCGCAAAAGTTTTCAATTTTTTTATAAACTATGAAACGATACGAAATGCAGACTTAATGAATGTATTATGGCAATTAATTTGGTAGCAGTTGCTTAGCTATTAATTTGTGGACATAACCACGAGTTTCTTCTAATGGTATCTCTGATCGCTGTTTTGCGAGCGAAGGCTGACACGTGATACCGTTCTACAGCCAATAGCTATCGAGGTGAGTGGATGAGTTTACGAAATTATATAGTAGATAAGATTTCCATTAATGCCACAAATTGATAATTATATCATATTACGTTTTGTACTACGTCCTTTGACATACGAGAAAGTAACACTTTAAACTGAATGTATTTCATATAGCAATTGCTCAAAAATTTAGTTCCGAATCATTCCCGTTAGTGATAATAGCTACAATAATCCACACCCTCATGACCTTTTTCGAGTAGGCAGAACAGAAACTTGTACCGACTTTATGATTGTTTTTGTGTGGATCTGGGTTACATGTAATTTTCCGTTTGAAGAAATATCCACTGATTTTTCGTTTGTTAACTTTAGACCGTTACTGTACAATAGCTGATTGAGAGCTTTAATAGTTTCAGTCAGGAAGTTACGTGTTGTCGTTGGCGACTTACCCGTGATGTGTTATAAAGAAGGTTATTACTATGCCAGCCAACTGTGAGAGATTTCTGGATAGATGAAGGCAGATTTTGTTGGCAGTGCCCTCGAGGACGGGACGAATTCAACAAGGACCTGTGGGAAGGACATGGCGTTACTGGAGTGATACACCAGAGGCTCAGCCGAGAAGGGTAGTTCCTTGTGTAAGCAACAGGTAACGACACCCGAGCACTTGCCGTAGCGGCGGGCCGGGAACCTCTGTCAGACGGTACGAGGTGCGGAGGAAGACCTATTATGTAGTGCAGCCACCGTACCTGAGGAAGGCTGTCTGCTATTTAAGCAATCTTCCACCAGGTACCAATAGCGGTAGTGGATGGAGAAATAAGTGAGAGCATATGCTTTGTGTGAATCCTGTTTTGCATTGCAGATTCAGAAAAAGTACCTTTCTAATATATTTAACCTTAGGGTTCTTTCGTTGTTAGATGCTATCCTTCTGTCCACGTAATGGTCAACGAAGTATATCGCTGATACATCTTTTCCGACATATGTGATACGTATTAAATAAGTGAAATATATTTTATGTCCAATATGGCGTCCATTCTATTTTAACTAAATTTTGTATCATACCGTAACGTTATATTTTTTTAAGGAGCAATCAATGACGTATTCAAAATTCTGTGATTGAAAGAATTATCCGACAACCTACAATTGTAATAGATCTGAGTAATTTATTAAGTCGTAGTTTTATAATAAGGTTTAAAGTCAAATAAATAAATGATTAAGACACGTGTGTAAGATAAATGTAAATATCCGAAGCTAGCCGTTTGGTTGTAATGAACGAAGGCCATAGAAATAAACAAAATTATTTATTTATTTATCTTATGATCATAGCACATGATCAGTAATATATTACATGTAATTATATCACTATGATCGCACTAATAAAATTTACATTTAAGAGTTCAACATTAAGAGAGAGTAAAATGAATTTTTTTTAAAACTTAGGCTTGGCAAACAGCCTCTTGCTAAGGAAATTTGCACGTTCTATTTCACTTACACTTTTTATAAACGCAAGTCCAGACTTATTCCTTCTAGTAGTTGTATTTCATTCTATTTACTGCAGGAAATCTTGTGGCAGTTTATTGCGGCACCTGCTCCTCATGCCTACGGCCACAAACCACTGAATTCAATTAAGACTGAATTATTTCCTTGATAATGGCTCAAGATGGCAGGGCAGTAAGACAGGACAAGCTTCTCACAGCTTCTAATGAGTGAAACAACCTCCACCGGACTCAGAGCTATGTGGGTTCTATTAATTTTACGCCTGCGTATTGCCTCACGGAGAAACGACTCAACAAGTGTAGGACAGACACGCGATAAAATAAGGCCATAAAGCGAGCCAAGCAAGGAGAAGCCGTGTTACGACAGCCGTATAAATCGTGCACGTTAGCTCGTAGTGCCACACATTTGACAAGACTGCATAGTGCTTTGTTTACCATATCGTCTCAAATTGTTTCTTGCAATGCTATTCAAACATGCTAATTCACACTATTGAATATTATGGAAAAAATAACAAAACATTATTCTTTTCAGGGCTATAGAAAGGCATTCCTCAAGCAGTCTAAATAAAATCAACTTGTAGTGACAAATTGACAAAAGAACGAGTCATCCTTTTTTCATATATTACTAGTCTCAAAAAAGTCTCGTTCACGCTGCTCTTTCAAAACCTGAACCAACAGTGATCTGTACAACTGACCTTATTGACAAAAGCTATGTATTCCATACATCATATACACGCAGTAACATGGGGGGCGTGGGGGGGGGGGGCGAAAGGGAGGACTACAAACAGAAATGAATCAAGCTCACCTAAATAGATTTAAGGGTGTATAGTTGAAGTGGTGGAATAAAGTCGAATTGATATCCAGTTGACATTATAAAAGCCTCGCATTCGGGAGGACGCGGGTTCGACTCCCCATCCGGGCATCCAGATTTGGGTTTCCCAAGGTTTCCCCAAATCAATTCAGGTAAATGCCGGGATGCTTCCTTCAAAAAGGCCATGGCCGAATTCCTTCCCGTTCCTTGTCCCTAGTCCCATACCGCCTCTAATGACCTTAGCCATCGACGAGGCGTAAAGCAGTAAATAAAAAAAGGACATTATAAAAAGATACCTCATAGCAAAAATATGAAATTTTTGCAAAAGAGAGACGCAATAGTATATAGAACAAATGATCACCATTAGGCTCCTCAATTCAATCTGACGTATAATCAATGCAATTCTCTCTCAAGCATAACATATGCACGCGACTAATTTTACTCATCTTGTTATTTATTTTCCGATAGTGAGACTCTTGTCTGGTGGAGCTATCCACTCAGGGCATCATTTGGATTGTCTTCACGAGAAAAATATTCATGTGCAAACACTCGTTAAAGTTCGAGGAAATATTATTACCGTAAAATAGTGTGCAGGCCTCGAAGTCGCTGCCTCATCAACCGTCCTCACCTATACAGCACCATGTTAAAAAACATTGGTTCAGAGCTTAAAATGAAAATAATTCTGATATACTCTTTAAACTCAAAGCCTCGTCGCTTATTAGTGTAAGCTGCCAACGTGGTAACTCGACCGCCCAAGACACCGCTTGAGATCCATGTCCCCGACCCCGCAGGAGCCTGGTACGCAAGTGCCAGGTACGGGTTTGGCAAAATCCGCGGTGCCCGAGCTGGAAACTTGTGAGCGCCGCAAGTTTCCCACACCTTAAACTCCTACCACGCTCCAACTACCACCGTAGGACGTGACGGCGGAACGTTGTGCGACTAGGAGAACGGGGGTCTTGGCTTCATCGCCCGAATCGCGAGGACGGTACAAACCTCAATAAAAAAAACACCTCAACCTCAAGGTCAGACACGTGCCGAGGAGGTGAATGGGCGATGAGGGAGATCACTTGCTAACGTGCAACCTCAGGGGCACCTGCGCACCCCTGTTGTATTAGCATTTCCTCTTATATTGGTTATACTCGTGGGACCAAAATTCAAGCTCTCAAGAAAACCAGAAAACTCTGCGGTACGGGTGTGCCACAGGCTAATATAAATACACCCAGTTCTAAGAGGCGGGAGAGGGTTGATAGCCCCCCCCCCCACTTCGGAAAGTGACTGTAACAGAAAAGTATGTTCGCTTACGAATGCTTTTATAGTTATGGAAAGAGTGGAAGGAACTTTCGAAAAAGTTTCCCTATTTTATATTTCAAAGGGACTAGAGGGTCTGGTAGGGACTCTGAATTCTGTAAAAAAGCTGAGGAATGGGACGCTGCTGCTGGAAACAACCAACAGTAAGCAAGCTACCCAACTTCTTAACTGTAAGAAGCTCGGGGAGTTCGCCGTTAAAAGCGAACTCCACAAATCCCTAAACAGCAGCAAAGGGATTGTCACCTGCCATGACTTCATAGACATAGGGACCGAGGAGCTCGTTAAGGAGTGGAAGGAAAAGAAAGTGGTCGAGGTAACGTGAAGGGTTAGTGGCAGTATTAAAAAAACTGCCACCTTCGTAGTGACGTTCGACACTCCAGTTCTACCAAGGAACATCAAAGCAGGTTACACTAACCTGAACGTCCGTCCGTATTTTCCGGACCCGATGCGCTGTTTCCAGTTTCGGACATACGACGGCGTCATGTACAGGAAATCTAACCTGTGGTAAGTGCGGGAAGGGCGCACATGAGCCGGGTGTTAGTTATACGCTCCCACAGGCTTGCGTCAACTGCTCCGATTCGCACCCCGCCTGGAGCAGGGAGTGTCAAGTGTATCTTGAATAGCGTAAGATACAGGAGTTGAAGATCAAAGAGCGGATACCTTACGCAGAAGCGAAGAAGAAGGCCAAGACGCTCGCCGCTCCAATTTTCGGAACTAGCTTTGCTAAGATGGCTTCAACTCCCGTCAGGAAACAGAGTGCTGCTACCCAGACAACCATTGCAGACATGAGCGCAAATACATCGTGCTCAGGTCAGCGCAAATGCGGTGCAAAATCCGCTAAGGTCGCAACATCTAAGACCGCGGACGTTGGTAGCAACACTTCTGCGACCTGGACCACACCAGCAGCAGTGAAACAGGATCCACCAGCAGTAACAGTGAAAGCAAAGCCACCTCCAATACCACCACGTGCTGGCACAGTGGTAGAATTACAACCAGCTACCAATAGTACTGGAGGCGATCAGAAAATCCGGGGCCTTAAGTTTAGACAGGCGGAACGGACTCAGTTCGTGAAATCCCCCTCTTCGTCCCCTCCCAGAACACCTAGTAATATTTATTTATTTTCCATATGCAACATAGCCCTGCACCTAGTATCTAATCTGGGCCCTAATTTCCATTCATTTACTTGTACATATATTGTATCTTATATATATATGTATATATATATAAAGTATTAACATATAACAATGAATGCAAGAAAATTTTGATTTAATTTCCAATATCTATTACATCTACTGTTATTAAACAGAATGGGTACCACACCTCTACTACATCTACTACTACTGCTATTGTCCCTAATATTGCTACTAACATTACTACTGCTACTACTAATACCATTATTACTACTACTATTACCACCACCAATTGTCACAGCCGCACTTCAGTCCACTATGTTCATTTTTCTTGGTGTTGAGTGCGCTCCAAAGTTCCCTGGAACCGGCAGCAAAGTCAGCCGCCCAGGTCATCAAGGAATACCAAGATGAACCCCAGCTGTCGCTCAGAAGACGTCCTCTCTGGAGCACACTGAAGTTCATACGACGATTGATGTTGCTCATTGTTGTAGGATATCTTCCGTCAATCCGGTGTTGTGAAAGCCAGACTTCTCTCCCTCTGCAATTGTTTCTGGAATTAGCTTCCTCTATTCCACTAGTTGTAATTGTGTTCTCCTCTTCTGCTATCTGTGGTCTTTGATTTCGCTCGGCATTTTTCCTTTTTATAAATTTCTCCTCCCAAAATTTTGAGGCTAGATCAGCTGTCTCGTCCAGCAAATTCCACAAACTTTCGTCGCGCAGTATGTCGAATATTCTCCTACCTTGCAGCCGAGCTTGTTGCTGTTCTCTCAAACTAGCTGTTATTTCACATTCCCAAACCACGTGCTCCGGTGTACACTCTTCACCACATTCGCACCTGTTTGAGTCCACAATATTTCGACTTCGGAGTCAGCTATTGTATGGCCCGTGACCTGTAATGTAGTGTACCAATCCGGGAGAGGGTTGAAGGTACTTCAACTTTAACCTCTCCTCTACGGATGGGAACATATCATATACTCTTCGGCCTGTTTCACTGTTGTTCCATTTTTCTTGACATTCTGCCAATAGAAGCTTCCGAACGTGCATCTCCGATGTTGCTTTGCTGCCTTCAATTTCTGCTACTCTATCTTGTTTCCCTTTTCTGAGCCAGTATATGGCACCCCGTTTCCTTACTTCAAGGTCCTGTGGCCATACACCCATGGCAACGGTTAATGAATTTGTTGCCACGGTTCTGTATGCTCCTGTCAATCTTAAAAGTATTCCTCGTTGGACACGTCTGATTCACTGTTTTAGTTTTATTTTTCTTAGAGGCTTTGCCCACACACTTGCTGAGTAGCCCACTTAAGAGGATAAAATTGCGTCATGGTATAGTCTTATTGTTTGGACTGGAACAGTGAATTTTCGTTGGCCAATATTAATGATTTTATTCATGACCGCCACTGCTCTTGCTATTGTCTTCTCTAAGTGGGCTTCGAAGTTTAAACGTTCATCCAATTGAATGCACACTGAGTTTCTACGAATTGATTTACCGTTGATTCTTATTGTAGGTTTTCGAGTCAGCTTGTCCTTGAGCAACATAAATGTTGTTTTATGTGGTGCTAAACTCAGATTTACTGCACCATTGGCTAAGGCAGTTAATTACTAGATTACTATTGTACTCAATTTCTGCTCTTGTTGCTCCTTCCACGAGTAGTAAAAGGTCATCAGCAAAAGCTATTAGGCCTAGATGTTTAGGTATTCTTTGAATAGTTCAATCACTTGTTCTATCCAGTAGAGAGGAATAAACAGGGCTGCTAATGTGGTGGTTATTTTTATTGTGTTGAACAGTTTGTATAGTTTTCCTGTTCAACTCAATAAAAATAACCACCACACACACACACACACACACACACACACACACACACACACACACACACACAAAACAGCTGATGAAAGTAGAGAAATAATTTAATACAGATACACTAACAAACAAAAAAGAAAACAAAGTTGGTAGCACTGCATTTCACCAAAACAACATGTATGTAATGTAGCAGACTGTAGTATCCCTGCCAGCTTATTGATAAAACCAGACAGGGTAACTTCCACTGGAGCTGTGGATAAGGATCGACCATAGAAGATCGACCATAGTTCTGATATGAATATTCGTCATAGGTTCCTACTGCCACACCTGACAGGTTTTATGGCTCAGTACATTCAAATATTAATATAGGAATGGAGGTTAAATTACTGTATACGGCAGTTACATACTTACACCTTTATTTACATGCGCAATGTATGATGGCATATGTGAATATCTACAATATTCAACTGGCTTTATAACAAGATGGTTATGCGTTCACCGGATCATTCCACACAGGGCCAAAGACAAGGGCGAGCATGTATCTTATGGGCAGCCCAAACTAACTGGAATATTGATAAGACCTCTACAACATTATGCCCTCATAAATATGACCAAAGGCTCGACCCTCTAACTGTCCACACCCAGCTATCACAGCAGAGCCCACCTTAGTAAACGACAGCCATCTTATTCTCTGCAACCGCCGCCCCGGCGGCGCCGACGCCTCCCGGCGCCCTCGGCGTCGATCTGGTACGTTGAAAGACTTTCGTAGACAGACCCACAGACCTCCGCTTCCAGGGTTTAAATACGTAGTTACTCCCCCTTCCTATCATCACTGTGTGGAGAGGGCAATACTCCTCGCTAACCTGTTGTATGAAGTCATTTTAACAGCTTGCAATAAAGACAGGCGCCTGGCAACTGCCGACTTACAGCCTGCTTATATGCGTGCTACTTCTCAGGTCATAGTTCTATTGCTTAACTTTTTTCATGCTCGCCCGCCCTGGATACTGACTTGAGAAATTAATTTGAAGTATTTCGGTAAGTGATCGCCTAGATTATTACAAGACAAACGAAACAAGAAGTTTGCAGTTGCAATTGATATAATGCCAGTGTTTATTCAGAAATATGTGTAAAACAGTTTTATAAATGTGAAATAGAAGATCTCTAAGATGAAAAAAGTGCTGTTCCAGATCACCATGTAAATACCATCACCCTAGCAGTAAGTATAATGTAAATATGTATATTATAATTTATAATTCCTCTGCCAAATGTAACATATCACATGTAAAAACAAATTCACAGCCACTGACGATGTCCCACACCATAAGGGCGAAACGCGTATGGAAATAAAGAAAACAGTAACATCAACAGTTGTTTCCAGACGGAATTTTGATTTATAATCTATTAACCAACAACTGCGGAAGATGGCCTTCAACCAGATTTGCATTGTTATGAAACTTTGGTACACATATTTCTAATTGGGTGAATAAAAATAGTGTACGGGTAAATCGACGACAAATAGACCGGATAACGCCGGGAAATCTGCTAGAATTCACTAAAAAGTAACCACAATGTGCATCTGCGATAGATTTGAGAGAGAAAGAGAAACGACTGAAAATAAATTCCATCTCACTAGTTTACATGTGTACGTCATGATTTTATATCGCGTCACTACAAATGTGAGTAAAAAGACGAGCGTTAGCTATTCGCAATAACTAGAAAAACTACGTTGAGTTCACTAGAGTATGGCAGTATCTATCAAGCTGAGCGCAAGCAGACTATGGGATGCTGCGCTGAGGGGAAGCTAGCAGTCGGGTGCGTTCGTAAACGTCCGGAGGCCTTCGTGTCGCTCGCCTCCCCTCCCCCGTCAGCCGGCGTCGTTCCTAACAACAGCGGCTGGCGGGAGGGCGCGCTGCGAGGTAGCCGCTCAGTACAGCAGACGATGGCGACTGGGCGAGGCTAGCACGACGCCACGCCGCGGGTTTGTTTTCGGACCGCGACGCGGGCTCGACGGCTGTCATCTGTAATGTGAGCGGGCGCTATGGCTCCACAGGAAGACACTTTCGGCACCTGGGTAGACTCCCGTCGGCTCTGGATCGCATCTTTCGTCTTCTTCGCTATTCTCGACTTGTGTTCCGGCAATCTGAACCTCTACCTTAGCCAGCCCGAAGTCAGAAAGCTACTCGGTGAGTTGTAAACTTGTTTATAAATCTCCTAGTAAAGCTATTCTAGCCACACTTGATTTTCCTTATATTTGCTCATCTTCTTTCAGATTTCGAAATGATTTATTTGCTGACCACATTTATGTCTGATTATTATTGCACCTGTTTTAAAGAGCAAATAAAAACTGAAGACAGAGCGTATCGTATTTTTTTCAACTATCTGGACCTAACATTGTGTGTTTACATGAAGTTGTCGCTTTCGTAGTGTAAACAATGCAGACATACTTAGTCACATTAATTACAGCGATATAACAGCCGGTTGGTATTAACTATCGTCGGATAATATTTTCTGTTCAGTTCTGTTGTGAGGCCTTGTTTTAGAGAAAAATCGCAAGCTGTGACTTCTTACAATAATGACTCTTCTTCTCCCCTTGTTGGTTTTCACGCCTTCTGTGTTGATCACATGCTGTTCAGTTTCATCGTGGCGTGTCGATCCGAAGCAGCGAAATGTGTTTTCTCTGTCTTGTTTGGTGAGGGCGAATGACGAAGCGCCCAACAGCTGATGCTATCTCTGCTTGTGTTCAGGACTTAGCTCGATTGTTGCCGTCTCTGTTCTGTAATAGGGTTTTCATACTCATTGGAGTCGCAGAATGGTGGCCAGCGTGTGTCTAATAAGTGTACGACTTAAATCAGACGTTGATATACGGCCTACTTTTTGCTACGTGTTCCAGTGCTTCTAATACATTGCGAGGTCGTGTCTACGGATACCGCAAAACTAGCAGCACCGGACGTAGAACTCCAGAGGAGGGCTTTGTTGTTTTGTTCTGAGCCTCCTTCTCTTTTGTTATTGGCCTTTTTTGTGTAGGTCTGTTTTAAAGGTGTCGGTTGGAGATACTGATGAACGATCTCAACAGAAACAATTTGCATGATGGATGGATCTGGCGCGAGTTGCTTTCCAGTCGCGACCCTTACAATAGACTACGTCATTTTTCATTTAATTTCTAATTTACATATTTATTAACATTAATATCATTGACTGGAAAAAATGATAAACTAGTTTTCCAAACACATTTTTTGTAATCTGTTATTTTTATAATACTCTTGTACTTTTGTTACATAATGTGAAGTGGTTTAACTCTACTGAAATTTTTCAGTTATCGTTGAAAAATATGTAAAGTTATATCCGAGTACTATATTTACTTAGCTGGTATTTAGAGTTATATCCCTTACGCTATCGAAAAGCTTTTATGTTTTTATTGGTGGGTGATGTTTTTACCATCTAAATTTCGGAGTTGCCTGTAATTCCTTAATGGAAATCCAGTCGGAATGTCTCCACTTGGCGTCCAGTCTGTCAGTTCCTTTGCCAACAAGTGCCATGCAGGAAAAATGTTCTCCAACCTGTTCTTTGCTCACAGACCCACATGCCATCAACAGATTTACCATGCGAATTCTTGAATAACGAACAGTAACGCGACAGTGATTCTTCTTTTCCAAGTAATCTTAAGCGATTCCTTATAACAATGGACTATATCATACAATGAAAGCAGTATTGTTGATGCTAAGTATTTTATACACTTTAATTTTAAAATAATAATAATAATACTTAAAGAGTCCTCTTATTTGCAAACATAAGTCTGTATTGCAGCTTTCAAATACCTCTGGTTCAATTATAGTATTTACAACTGTTACATTAAGATGATATGAATTGTAGTAATGTTTGAGATCATAGTATTATTATTCTACTGCGCTGAAAAGTCTATGGGTGTTTTATTTCTTTGTACGCTGATACTTTTTAAAAAATAATAATAATAAATAATCAAATAAACAGCATTTGTGAATCATGTGTAGGCTAAAATTCCAACTGTGGACAGGATAAAAACAAGAAATTAAACACCGTTTTCAATGATATATTCGCATGGTTTTTTTATGGCAGTAAGATATAACATAAATTTAGTTTCATATTATCTTTAGATTATTTTCTGAAAACAGAGGTTTTTTTTATTTTTTATTTTGCTGTCGTCAGTCTTTAGACTGGTTTGATGCAATCCTCCATCCCTTCCTATCCTGTGCTAACCTCTTCATTTCTAGATACCCCTTACAACCCACGTCCTCAATTATCTGCTTCATATATTCTAATCTCTGTCGACCTCGACAGTTCTTACCTTCGACTGTTCCCTCCACTAATAAATTAACTAATCCAGCATGTCTCAAAATATGACCTACCAGCCTGTCTCTTCTTCCTGTAAGCTTCTTCCATTAAATTCTTTTCTCACCCATCATTTCCAAAACTTTTTCATTTCTTACTTTGTCTGTCCACTTAATTTTCAGCATTCTTCTGTAGCACCACATTTCAAATGCTTCAATTTTCTTTATTTCCGGTATTCCTAAAGTCCATGTTTCGCTACCGTAAAGTGCTGTGCTCCACACATAGAGTTTTAAGAAGTTCTTTCTAATTCCTAGATAAATATTTGAAACTAAAAGGTTTCTCTTTTTCATGAAGGCTCTTTTTGCTACTGCTATTCTGCTTTTAACATCATTCCTGCTTCGGTCATCGGTTGTAATTTTGCTTCCCAAGTAACAGAACTCACTCACCTCTCCTATTGCATTCGATCCTATTTTTATATTTAATCTGCTAGTATTGGTATCATTTCTGCTACATTTCATTACTTTTGTTTTACTTTGATTTATATTCAGTCCAAAATGTTCCTTCAGTATTTTTTTCATGCCATTCAATAACTTCTCAATATCCTCAGCCCTCTCTGCTAATAAGACAATGTCGTCAGCAAATCGTAGCATACTGATTTTTTCTCCATGAAAACTTATGCCACATGGGAGTTTTTCTTTGACTTTCTTCATTGCTTCTTCTACATACAAGTTGAATATTAACGGGGACAGACTACAGCCTTGTCTCACACCCTTTTTAACTGATGCATGTCTCTTGTGATTCTCTACTTTTATGAACCTAATTTCAGGTAGAAAAAAAAGAATGTATTTTAAAATTATGATACTAGTAGCTGAAATAATTGGCAGAAAATAGTCCGTTAAATAATAGGTGTGTTGGTTCGTGTTAGGCTGTGCTACGGAATCGGAATTTGTCAACTGAAGATTTCGCATGTCCTGTATGCACCGTTCATCTCTGCTTTGCGAATGTGGAATTGGCAATAAAGACTTTGCAATGGGGATTCTGTATTAAGCTACATGATCAGGCCACAACGATGGCGAAAAGTTCGGTAATTTGTAAATGTCCGAGAAATAACATTGCTGTAGATATCAGGAGAAGTTACACGTCACTAACTACATGAACTTTGTTTTTAAAAAACAGTGTTAGCTATATGGAAAAGAGAAAATTGGCAAAGAAGAGTGAGTGGAGTAGTGCTTTTGAAAGCGCTTCTTCCAATTCTTACTTGTTATTGTTTCGCGTTTTTGTTTTGATTTTGTTTGCCTAGGAAGATCATGGGTTCTTAGAGTATGATCAGGGGACCCTGTTGATTGGCTGTGAAAAGAACTGGTATTAGATGTCATTTGTTTTTGTAACAGTGACCAGGAGATCCGTGAAGACAGCCTGGCCGCCGATTGCTGACGTTCGGTTCAATACTGGAGACTCAAGGCCCAGTACATACGTATGCAAGGGAACCACGTGCAGGAGTCAGAAAATCTAGACTTACAAATAAATACTTACAACTTTTATCTCAGGTGCATTGTTGATTGTTTTAGAATGTTTTATTTTCTATTCTCTAGTATTGTATTTCCATAAGTTAAATAAATAAAATAAAAACCCTTTAAGGAGTAAATGAATGCGACTTCAGAAATGGTCCTAAATACAAATCTTATCGAAAATAAATTACAATACGCTAAAATAATACTGCGAATTTAAAACGCTTCTGTACAAGAAACAAATTTATTAGGAACATTAGTCGACCCATACCAAGTCGTTTATTCCAGGCTGAAACTAGAAATAGTCATCCGTGCTGAAGACTTTGACATATTGCCTTATCCAGATAAGGAGGAGGGTCAAGCAACCATCAGCAGGCAGAATTCGTGGTGGAGTATCCAGCCTGTTAAGAGTGCGGCGAATCGCTTGGACACACCATAATAGGCGGCTGCCTGTCGTCAGAACACGGCCCCCCTAACCAGCCCTGTCCTTCAACCCGTTAGTCAATTCAACGGTTTTATTATTATTATTTTGGCTGCTTACTTTTGCATTAGGTTGACATTTGAAAGAAAGGTATAATATATTTTTAAACCATGATACTACTACTAAGAAAACTACTATTTATTTTTATGATGCGATAAACTTTCGATTAACTCTGGCCCCTTCTCTCTCAAGTTACACCCTGGTCACATTTTTTATTATATACTTTTTCCACATTCATTTATTTCTAGGTGTGTTTCATACAATCCTCCGTCTCTTCCCATCTTCCGCTAACGCTTTCAACCAAGTACAACTTGCGTCCTCAATTATCCGCTTTATATCGTCTAATCTCTGTATTTCTCTACCTTCGATGTTCCCTCCACTAACAAATTAACCAATACCGCAAGTGTTAACTGTAACACAAGTCCACAAACTTCTTTCATCACTCGTCATTTCCAAATTATGTTCATTTCGCACTTTATCTGTCCATTTAATTTCCAGCATCCTTCTATAACATCCCATTTCATATGCTTCAATTTTCCTTCTTTCTGGATGCCTAAAGTCGATGCTTTGCTATCATAAAGTGCTTTGCTCCATTCAAAGAGTTTTAAAAATGTTCTTTCTGAGTCCTAGATCAATATTTGTAACCAAAAGGGTTCTCTTGTTCAAGAAGGCTCTTTTCGCTAGTACCATTCTGCTTTTAACATTATTTCTGCTTCGCCCATCAGTTGTAATTTTACTTCCTAAGTAACAGAATTCACTTATCCGATTGCTTCTGTTCCTATTTTTATGTATAACATACTATTATTGCTATCATTTCCGGTGCATTTCATCTCTTTTGCTTTGATTTATATTTAGTCTGTTTTGCTTACAGGACAGTGTCATCAGCGAATCGTAGCATATTGATTTTTTCTCCTTGAACATTTATGCTAAATTCAAATTTTTCTTTTATTTGCTGTATTGCTTCCTTTACATACATGTTGAATATTAATGGGGAAAGACTACATTTTCTGTCACCCTTTTTAATTGATGCATGTATCTCATGATTCGCTCCTTTATTGCAGCTACTTGATTTTTATGTATTTTACAACGTATTCTTCTATTTCAACATTTAAGACCCGACTTCTTTAAAAATAATTAACATCTTATCCCATGTGACACTATTAAAAGCTTTTTCTAAATCAACAAAATTAACGTACTGTTATTAATCTTTATCAAAACTGTGTTTATTTGTTTTGGTGTCAAGCCAAAATTACTGAACTCATCCTCATGTAATTTTCACGTGCCGAAAGCATAAGGTCTGACTTTCTGAAGTTTTTGAAGCCGCGTTTCATGGAACCGGAGCATATTAAAATCTGTTATGAACTTCCAACATTTTTACCTTTAATCCGCGGTAACTTGAAAATTACTGAACCTATTTCAACAGCAGTTTCAGAATTTCTATCCTTGGATTGTGATTTATCATGCTGTGCCTAACATTTCGCTAGAGTAAGAAATTAAACATCTCTTCTGAGCATCAAATAATCTGCATATAAACTGGCATAACTTAAAAACTACTGAAAAAACTTTGATGCAAATAAATCTCAGGGTGTTGCTTAAAATTTGACGTGTAGGTCATCAGTTTACCTTAACTGTGGACGTAATAGAAAAATTAACATCTGATCAAAACGATAACAGAGAATTGGGCGCTAGCGTATTGTTATCTATCGATTATCCGTTTAAGTATGTGGTAGTCACCACTGAACGCAGTAGATGGCCACAGTTTAGCCAAGCCACCGAATTAGTTGCACTGATAACGAACTTCATTAGAAAATTAACATTGTAGGAGTTTTTGGGAGTAAATTTATAGTTGCACACAGAGTATTCGTGTAAAAACTGCAGTAAGTGCTGCAAGGACGGAAAAAAAAGAAAAATAATAATTAAGGAGTAGATTTAATTTTCTCATGTAAAAAGTGTCATCAACATCGAGAACGGAAAATGTATTGCGTTGATCTCACCTAACTTGCATTCGTCAACCGTTGCTAAAATTAAGTAATGTTAGTCGCAAAACAAAATCACCCTAGCTCTCCCGTTTCACCTGAATTATTGGGACTACGGTGTAGGTTTTTTTGAGCCTGAACTTTCCTGAAAATGATGGAAATTTGAAGCATATACTTTTCAATAAAACAAAAATGGGAATAGACTGCTGACAAAAGCAAAAATATTTTAGCTGATTTTACCCTGGGTATTATTAATTCACCAACAGAAGTGATTCTTGTGGATAAAGTGAAAATGTAGTTAAAATATGAAATTGGCGATCAGTGTTCTTTAAGAATACCGCCAATCCATGCGTTCGCCGTATATCGGAGCTCATCCCGTCAGTATTCGTATTCCGCTCCTCTCTCTCCCCCAATAAATTTTCACATATCCCTAATTATCCACTTGAGGTAGCTGTGCTGAAGGATAGTAACCCAAGCAACAATTGTCTATTGCGAACGATTGCATCCTGAACTAGTTATAACTTTGAAAGAGAACCTTCACTTTATGCATGCCATCTCAACGTTATTGGCGTTACGACTTCCGAACTTTTCTGCTCTGCAGCTCTTGTTTCCCGCCTTTCGTTCCTAGTAGTTTCCTTCCATTTTTATCTTCCACTGCCGCCTTACGCCCGGCAGAAGGAGTCCTGAACGCTGCGACAGCTAGGTGCTGTCCCTTATCATACAAGATATATTAAACAAGCCGAGATAGAGGCGCACGGCAGCTGCACCAACACGACGCAGCAAACCCAAGTCTCACTGTGAATAGAGTGAAGCCTGGTGAAAGTTCTGTCATTTCTAGTGAAGGACCAAATAAATGACAGTCCCTCGTCCACGTATCTGTTCGGTCAGTGGAGTACAGTCAACAAAGCAGTTCTGGTCAGCCAGAAAAATTATCAAGTGTTTCTAAGATGCCGTGTAGCCTGGAGTTCGAATACAAATTTCTGCTCCAAAACCAAAAGGAATGCCCTTAACACTACTCCAGTTGCCTGTTCTTTAGACTGTTACTCCTCGGTAAGGATGAACTGCTCAGTTCAGAATAACTCATTTCAGTACAGTCCTTTCCCAATAAGAATCACCGGAGCAATACACATAATTTACACTTTTATCAGTTCTTCCATAGTTAGTTTTTGATTAATCAGTGAAACCATCACATTCGAAGCTTACTGTGCACCACAACACCTATTCCGGTATTGCGGACTGTGTTATTTTTCTAATCCATTATGGTACCAGCAGGAGAACGAAGTATTATATAGAGAGGAAGACAGAGATTAGAATGTATGAAGCAGATAATTGAGGACGTGGGTTGTAAGGGATATGTAGAAATGAAGAGGTTAGCACAGGATAGGAAAGGATGGAGGATTGCATCAAGCCAGTTGAAAGACTGATGACAGCAAAAAAAAAAAAAAGAAAGAAGTCTTATTGTGTGTGTGGCTGTTATCGCTACGTGGTTCAAATATCAATTGAACTGTAGGTCCCGAAGCAATGGTCGGTAATACTGGTATAGTGCGCCTTGTTCTAGAGAACTAAACAGCACTTGTATTTGCGTGTTTAATTCGTATTATGGACTAAGTTGTATTAATGTGTTAAAAAAGTTTGTATAAAGAAAAGTAAAAAATCGTTACGAATAGTGAAAAAAAGAATTCAGCACTTTTGCTCATAATTCTGCACCTGTTCTCTCCTGCATAGTTGCGATAACTTTTTTTTTTTTACTAAATATGCAGTCATTCTTGTATCTGTACTAACGTTCGGGTCGCATAATAAGTTCAGTACCCATTTAGCAGCATCTTCAAGGTACAAACACCCCTCGTGTGAGACTCTTATCTTATGAACTTTGCCGACCTCCATCTGGGTGGAGGCGTAGTTTACTGCCTCCACAACAATAAAAGCCTGATCGCTTTTTGTCTGCCACGCAATCCATCACTAACCACCCACGGAGAGAGACTAGCTATAAATACTGTGGCTCGTTTATTCAGCCAAACGAGTCAGCAGTTGTGAGTCAACCTGTGGCAAAGAAGCAGGTGATAATTCCGAGAGTTTTCTCTCTTTCGCTGCCGCCAACTCTGCGCCTCGTTCTACTCCCAGTCCCTCTTCCTTCATCTTCTATTAACTGGCTGGCATCTTTTTGTTGGCCTCCTGGGGAGGAGACGCAGGTAGAAGGAGTAGTAAACAAAGCAAAAAAAAAAGGAACCTTACTTGTTTGACCGTTCTCCGGGGAGAGGCGGTTACGGGTTATTTTCGCTTGCCACGCGCTCCTGACAGCTGTGGCTAACAACCATTAGCATACGCCACTTATCTGGGCGGACGGTGTAGGCGAGAATGACCCTTACTGCTTCGGACACCTCGTTCACACGTCTGATGAACCGTTTGTGTTGATTTTAAAAGTGTTCACTGGCTCCTTCAGCTAACAAGTGCAAACATGTGAAAGGTGCCTCTGCCTTCGCCCTCATTCATTATACATATAATAAACAACAAGAGAGTGCAATGGCAGATGATGAGGCGGAAATTATTAATAAACAATTAAGTTTTTCATGCACTCAGAAAGGCACGTCTAATAGGATGCTGGGCTGGTAACACATCGCCCAGTCCGTGTAATTTTTAAATGTTGGTTATAATCACTTCTTGCTGCAATTAAAATGTTTCCTGCAGCGTTGCTATGTGTTGGATGATTTACAACGTATTTACATTTGAATTTCAAAATGGCCAGTGCATAATAAATCAAGCTATAGTTAGGTGTTTTATTATTATTACGGAATGTTTCGGCTCTCCATAGCTTTGTGGGGATGTTCAACTAAAGTTCATAGAGTTCCGTTGTCTCATTGAAGATTTTAAAGTTTTTTGCTGCAGTAGACGGTTTCATTAATTAGTAAACTACAAGAATACATCGTTTCTGAGTATATGGAACGCACACTCTACTCAACGTTATAATTTAAAATCATTCATAATATATATCAGTGGAAGAGTCAGTAAATTCAACGATCGGGTAACCGTTTCATGATTTCCGCGTCTATCATGGCTGGACCCGAACCACGGAGAACTATTCATAGCTACTCCACACACACACACGAAGCAAGTTTTCCAGGCCAGCCCAGGATTCAACTCGGGGATTTAATTTCATGAAAGGCGCGTGTCTCTTAGCTAAATGTACTTTCAATTAAATGAATTTGATGAATTGTATGGTAAACAGACTCTGTCAACGAGAAAATAAAATGAATCGCGTGTGAGGTCGTTTCTGAAAGTAACGAACAGTCTGCCGTCGAATGCAAATAACGCCTCTGCGTTGTGTCTCAGCCGACCTGATTACGAATTCAGGAGGTTTTTTGTAGTTTCCTATGCGAATGTTTATATGGTCTACAGTTTTCTTCCTAAAAGTGAACAGAACAGCCGAGAACTTAACACTATTCGAAAACCGATAGGGGGCGTCCATTAATTACGTAAGGTGATAACAGGGTGGGGGTGGGGGTCCGACGAAATCTTACCAATGGGGAGAGAGGGTATCGACTGAAATCTCACGTGAGATTTTGAACTTCAAAAAAGGATAGTACAAGAAAAAAAGGTCTACAAAAAACATGGATGTCGTCCATAAGGGGGTAAAACCGACGCGGATACCGATTTTAGGGCGGGTATAACCACCCTCGGAAGCAGGAGCGCTAAAAAATATCTTTGTGTTTGTGTGTGTTGGGGGGGGGGGGGTCCGACCAGATCTCACCAGAAAAGGGGGGGTGCTAAATTCCGGAAAAACACCTCACATAATTAAAGGGCGACAGTTCCTCGTATATAATACGTCATGTTTTATGTGGTTAGCTGCAAGACTGAATGTAACACAGGCATATTCAGGAAAGGCGTCTCATCACTATTTACGAACTGTTTTTGCTTATGGTTTGACGTCCCGTCGATACCGAAGACAATAGAGGCGGGAAAGGATTGGGGGCAAAGAACGGGAAGGATTTCGGCCATGACATTCTCTTGCAGTGATTTCGGAATACCATGAAAAACCGAACTCTGGAAGCCTGGACGGGGTCTTGAACTTGCATCCTGTGGAATGAGAGAGCAGAGCGCTAACGCTCATAGACCACACAGGAGGTTTTTTTTTTTTTTTTTTTTTTAAATCGTACTGCAATTCCTTATAGCTCCTCGGCTGCAGTGACTGCTAGACACGGGCTTTGATTCATAAAAAAATGTGATGCTTTTGCAGTAGTTCTTCATTGCTACCAAAATGCATTCGTGTTTCTCTGTGTAAGAGAGTAAACTGAAGAGTTCCTCGCCAGGCACGGAGATGGCATTGGTACCAATACAGAATTAACAAATGTCAAGTATCAACTTGATCCGTGAAGTAGTTTTATTTATACCGCCTGTTAGAATAGATGTATGATGATTCTCTTTGAAATGGATCAGCTGAAATATCGTTCCGTCATAAAATTCTTCATTTTGGACGGTTTTCCGCCAGCAGAAATTCATCTAAAAATGGTATGCGTTTATAAGAAGTCTGCTTCTTTATTTTCAACAACACATCCTGAAGGGTATCCATATGAAGAGCAACAAAAGGCTGGAACTACAGATGAAAACGGCAAAGACGGGCACGATATAGTATCGGCGATTAAAGGTCTATGCCACATCTGTGCGGTTCAGTTTATATCAAGAATTAAATATCAGAACGCCAGTAAAGAAACAAGTGAGTGTAACTTGAGTTTCATCAGCTGGAAAGGTAACGCACAGTATTTTCTGGAACGAAAAATGGATTCATTTATTGATTACCTTAAACAAGTACTGCATAATTCTTCTGGATCAGCTGGATGATACAGAAGTGGCTTACAAAAGAAAACTCCATCCCTTATCAGGACAATGCATCTGCCCAAAATGTTGCTTAGAACTGAGGGATCTGAAGTAGTAATTGATGGAACATTCAATCTATTCACCAGGTTTTCCTGTCTCCGTTCTGACTCTCCAAATCAAATAAAAATAATTATAGATGAAAAATTCTTCGAGACAAATAAAGAGGCGTTAGCAGCCGTCGATGCCTATCAGAACTGTATTTCAGGCTTGAAAACTACTCATAGAAGCTTGTGACAAGTACTGAACTAAGAGGATTCTACGCAGAACTAAAAGGCAAAAACTTAATGCCATCTTGAGAACGTTTCACCTGCCATATGGCCATATTTGGTCTCTGATCCGTTCGTTTCGGCATTGGTTTTGAACAACAGTATTGATTAGATGAGGGGTACTGCAGATATTAGGTCAGACTATAAGCTTTCCGACTGTGAAACTCCTACCAAAATATACCGAATTGATCTCCCGTTCCAATAGTTGTTTCTCCAGGCCGAGTACAGCTTAGGGCTTTTGTGCATGTTTGTCCAAGTACTATTATCCTTTACGTCTGCGCACTCGTAAGGCTTAAAAGTTTTAATACAGTTGAGATAACATTAGTGCTACACTAAAGGCCATAAGACTGAATTTAAAAAAAATAACACGCAAGTTTTTCCCATGACACTGCGGGCATAGGAAGGAAAACTTTCGTAACAAATGAGAATTTTGAGCTTTAAGTAATCTACAAAAAATGTGAAGTAGTTCGAATCACTAAGAACATGAACAGTGTTACTCGACTAAACTGTAAGAGCCTTGGAACTACGGACAAAGGGAAAAGAGTGATGAATATTTTACAAGTCGCCATGAAATGGAATGAGTGCAAAACTCAAGCTGTACTGATATTGCACAATAGACACCTAGTTATTTATGTCTCGTATGCACATAACTTTACTACATTAACAAAAACAATAGACACCTACTAATGAAATTCAAGAGAACTAAGAATACAAGTAGAAGGTAACTCTTTTAAGTCTGTTTTTGTAACTTATATCAAGTAGGGTAAACGAAAAAGATTTGAAGAAGGGCATCATGTTTCATAATGACGGGTTTTGTCGGAACGTGAGGTTGTGACATTGTCTGGAACAGGAGACTCGAAAGTAAACAAATAAAAATTAATTAAAATGTGGCGGTTCGGTACAGTAATGAGCGACATATCTAGTCAATGCGTAGGCCTGTAGCTTTCATTGTTCTGCATCAGGATCTGTCGCTGGCCACTGACCTCTTGTGACGTACTGTTGAGTGTGTAATGTTTCCTTTCATGTAGCGCGCGTGTTGCTGAAGGTCGGGCGGTAGGGCAGCGTGCGTATTGATCACCGGGTCAGCTCTTCTCAGCTGCGACTACCGCCGCCTCGGTTCGATCCCATTTGACGCGTGACGCACTAAAAAGCCGGTTCTCATTCCACTGATTACTTTCATAATATTTGTTCATGCAAATGTCATCTGCAATACGGCAGCCCATTCCTATTTTCTGTTTTACTTCATAACGGATAAGACCCAGCTTGATAAGCAACATTTACAACCCAGAAGATCGAATGAGCGTTTATTCAGTTTTGCTAATATCAAACAAATTATTTCCCTTGCCTCCAATATATGGATAAACAAAGAACTTCCAGTTTTCGATTCACTGGTTATTGATATTTCCTTCTTGTCTAAATCAATACTGCTAGATATTTACAAATTTCAACGTTGAGATTTTTCTTTTCCTCGCATACAAGAAACCTTTTGTGGCTTGTTAAAATAGTTTTTATTTCTGCTGGAGAAGATATTCTGTTAGAGTCGACAATTGTCCATGTATTTCATTGTAAACTGGCGATGTGTAAGAGTAGAATAACTTCAGATTTTCTTCTTCCCATACAAGTGTTAGGCCTGGTGAGTATTGACATGTTCAGATTTCAGGGAATATTCCCGCCAATTTTTTTGGTCCAGCTGTACCTGTTCTACCTGTTGATCCATATTGGTTTACCGCTTTCAGGATACACGTACCATTCATTCTGTATGGGTCCGATATCCAGTTGTTCTCATGTTGCTGTATTCTGTCTCTCGTTTCCTATTAGATCTAGTGCTGTACAATATTCCAACTGCTTGTATGCAGCGTTTGAAGTTTCTATTCATTATTCGTGACTTACTTTACTGAGAATCATAGTGAATACTTTGACTTGGTAAAAATTTGAACTTTACATCCCTGCGCGTCTTGTTTTATAAGGTTTTAGTTAATGATACTTGTCCACTTTATTATAATCAATATGTTTGGTTCCTAGTCCATAAAACACAATCTTTATTTTTTTAATGCTTTGAACGTATTTTAATTTGTGGAAGGATATTTTTAATTCGTTTCCAGAGCCCTCTTATCAACAGGTCACTGAACAACATACATATTTAATAGACACTTAAATTTGTTAAACTAAGTAACTGTACTTTCAACATTATGGTATTTCCTTGGATACATTAGCCGCCAATTTTTAGGAATATTTCTCTAATATATGCATTAAGGAAATATTCGCAAATTACATTACACAAATTTCATGGTTTTTGCGCTCAGCCCCCTCGTTCCAGTCACATATTCATGTGTCCCCCTTCGTTGAAACACCACTAGTTTTTAAGTTCGTTTCACATGATCCCTATTTACTATTGTTTTACTATTTTAGATTATAATACTATCTGTATGCGCGCAGTTTCACTAGTTGTGTATATATATATATTTATATATATATACGTATAGGCACAAATTTCTTTTGACTACCTTTTTTTTTTTTTTTTTTTTTTTTTTTTTTTTTTTGTAATAGACATGTTGTCATGAAGCTTATAATTTTCCTCCCCTCATTTTCTTGTCATTTCACACTGTGTGGACCCCCTCTCTGCCCTCTTAACGTGTGTTGTAATTTATGGATGACCCCCTAATCACCATCCTGTTCATATTATAGAATACTGTTCTGGAGAATGCGCTTCTGTTTTATTGTTATTGTACAGCGTTTGCACAGTGATTTTCCATCATGCAGCTCCAGCTGATCCTCCCAAGTAACCAGTTTTGGTTCTCAGGTAAATGGGACCTCAGTTTCATTGCATTCTGCGCCATGTCCATGGAGCGCACTTGCAAATTATTCGGCGGTGGGACAAAGGCCGCGCGTATCGGCCGCGGAGGTTATTTACGTAAGCATTGTGTCAGCTTGGGCGCATTAATACGTGTCGCACACACGTCCGACCTCGCCATTTGTTCCGTCGATTACTGTCACCGGCGTATTCAGATCCGTGCTGCGCGCAGCAAGGAAAACGAAACAGCGGAGCCGGCGCTGGCGGCGATTCTGCCATCCAGAGTCCAGAGCGGGCCAACTGCCGCCGCGGGGCCTGTATGCAAAGTGCCAATAAGCTGCCAATAGCATACATCAGACCTGCAACCGGTCTCGGCGGGCAGCAAGGAGGCTTAACGACTTCAGTCTCTTGCTGTATGGAACCTTCTGGCAAATGTTTGAGTAACTGCTGTTTGCAACCGGTTTCAATTAGAATTTCATTTCTTCGAAAATACTCTTTCTTCAGTTCAAATGTCTCAAAGTACTTCAAAAGGTCATTAATGTTTAGAAAATTCTGACAAGGGACCATTTGACCTCGAACGCACGGACCCGCACAGAACATGATTAGAATAACAAGCGATCATAAACAAAACAGTGGTGTGTGTCATTTCCCAGCAAAACGTTACATTCTACCTCAAGTAACATTTTAATAGAGAGAAATAATAACAAGATATCACACCACATGAAGGATGTAATTCAATGACGTCAGTGTATCAGTACATTCTCAATCAACAGTGCCAAAACTCTCCGCTTAAAGTACGTTTACTATACTGCAAAACATGCATATACAGCAGTACCACACGCCTTAAAGTGCAGATGTGGGATTTCGATGAAGTGTTTTAAAACAGTGGAAGAGAACAATGCGAACACCTCACTAAAGCCACGTTATCACATTCCAAATCACTTTCGCATTCACGCACTCCTCAAAGCCACCTAACTACATTTCAAATGATGATGTTTGGTATGTCAATGTCATAACCTTGCTTTCGCCAAGCATATTGCAACATAGCCTTATACGTAGGTGCAACAAATTGATTGTAAATCACAGAGTGAAGTTTCATGATGAAATAACGATCATGTATCTTCACTTGTGGTTTAGCACATTGTAGTCTTACGAATCAGTAATTCTTCTGATATAGAGCTTAATTACCGAAAGAAGTAAACATCAAGGGTTGGCAATATTTTGTTGTTTTTGGTGGCAGTATCTTCACCATAACATCATTGTTTGGAACACTTGCATCTAGAAGGGTTACGATCTGTACCAGGAATCACACAACAATAGGCTCTTTTCATTTGTTACATGTTCGGGGAGTTCTGCATGGAAATGACACACCACCACTTTCTTGTTCATGATCGCTTGTTATTCTAAACATGTTTTCGTGCAGTTTCCAAGCGTTAGAGGTCAAGGTGTCCCTTGTGAGATGGAGTTGAACTAGCTTTTACAGACGGGAAATTTAGCATCAACATACTATCATCGACGTATCTTTCCTTATAGAGCTTTACGTTTCGTCGACTTAGAGCAGGAAGGTTAGTATTTGGCATGTCCTTTTGATGAAACCACTCGGAATTTCCCTGAAGCGATTCCTGAAAATCTGATGTCCGGGTCGGGGATTGAAACCGCATTCTCCCGAATACAAGGCCCGCCTCTTTTGTTACTGAACCTAATATTGTGCGACACATCAACAGCTTACTCCGTCTGCACAGCGTTCTCCAAAACAATTTTTGACAATTCCTATAGGCAATCAGCATCTCCCTTTCATCAGACTTGTATCACGGATTGATTCAGTCGGATTTTTTTTTTTTTTTTTTTTGCTGTCGTCAGTCTTTAGACTGGTTTGATGCAATCCTCCATCCCTTCCTATCCTGTGCTAACCTCTTCATTTCTACATACCCCTTACAACCCACGTCCTCAATTATCTGCTTCATATATTCTAATCTCTGTCTACCTCTACAGTTCTTACCTTCAACTGTTCCCTCCACTAACAAATTAACCAATCCAGCATGTCTCAAAATATGACCTACCAGCCTGTCTCTTCTTCCTGTAAGCTTCTTCCATAAACTTCTTTTCTCACCCATCATTTCCAAAACTCGTTCATTTCTTACTTTGTCTGTCCACCTAATTTTCAGCATTCTTCTGTAGCACCACATTTCAAATGCTTCAAGTTTCTTTCTTTCCGGTATTCCTAAAGTCCATGTTTCGCTACCGTAAAGTGCTGTGCTCCACACATAGAGTTTTAAAAGTTCTTTCTAATTCCTAGATCAATATTTGAAACTAAAAGGTTTCTCTTTTTCATGAAGGCTCTTTTTGCTAGTGCTATTCTGCTTTTAACATCATTCCTGCTTCGGCCATCGGTTGTAATTTTGCTTCCCAAGTAACAGAACTCACTCACTTCTCCTATTGCATCAGATCCTATTTTTATATTTAATCTGCTAGTATTGGTATCATTTCTGCTACATTTCATCACTTTTGTTTACTTTGATTTATATTCAGTCCAAAATCTTCCTTCAGTATTTTGTTCATGCCATTCAATAACTTCTCAATATCCTCAGCCCTCTCTGCTAATAAGACAATGTCTCAGCAAATCGTAGCATACTGATTTTTTCTCCCTGAAAACTTATGCCACATGGAAATTTTTCTTTGACTTTCTTCATTGCTTCTTCTACATACAAGTTGAATATTAACGGGGATAGACTACAACCTTGTCTCACACCCTTTTTAACTGATGCATGTCTCTCGTGATTCTCTACTTTTATTACAGCCACTTGATTCTTATATAGTTTATAGAGTATTCTTCTATCTCGATACTTTAGACCTGACTTCTTTAAAATTTTGAACATCTTGTCCCACCTAACATTATCAAAAGCTTTTTCTAAATCAACAAATGCCATAAAAGTATCTTTGTTTTTCTTGATCCGCCCTTCAAGTATTAATCTTAAAGACAGAATTGCTTCCCTTGTACCGCGATTTTTCCTAAACCCAAACTGATCTTCACCTACTATCTCTTCTACTACCCTTTCCATCCTTCTGTATATTATTCTGGTCAGTAATTTTGAAGCATGTGATGTTAGACTAATGGTGCGATAATTCTCACATTTGTCGGCTTGTGCTTTCTTTGGAAGTGTGAAGATGATATTTTTATTAAAATCAGTTGGAATTTCTCCTGTTTCATAACTTTTTGATATCAGCTTGAATAATCTTTCGATTCCTTCCTCTCCTAGAGATTTAAGAAGTTCTGCAGGGATCTCATCAATTCCAACTGCCTTATTTGCTTTCAAGTCATTCAGAGCTTTATTAAATTCTGTCCTCAAAACAGGATCTCCTAAGTCATCAATGTCGACATCGCCTTCCTTTTCCAATACACTATTGTTCAAGTCGTCCCCATCATACAGTTTCTCAATGTATTCCTTCCATCGGTTAGCTCTATCTTCTGAGCTTAAAAGAGGTTTCCCATCGGCAGCTTTAATGTTCATACCTCTTTTCTTCATTTCTCCAAAATTCTGTTTGATCTTTCTATATGCAACATCTACTTTTCCTACGACCATTTCCTTTTCTACTTCTTCACACTTTTCTTGTAGCCATTTTTCTTTTGCTATTTTGCATTTCCTATTTATTTGATTTCTAAATTGCCTGTACTGCTCTCTTCCTGCTTCATCCTGAGCATTTTTGTACCTTCTCCTCTGATCCATCAGCTCAAAATTTCTTCTGTGATCCAAGGTTTTCGGGCAGCTTGTTCCCTAAAGCCTAAGTTTCTTTGCCAGCTTTCATTATTTCGGTCTTTAATGCATTCCATTCGTCCTCGGTTGAGCTCCTTTCACAGTTACTTCTTAGACCTAAGTCTACCATTTCTGCAAATTTTTCTCTTGTGCTAGATTGTTTCAGTTTATTCACTTCCAGTCTGTTCTGCTTATGCTGCTTCCTTATTCGCTTGAATTTCAGCCTGCACTTCATTACTATCAAATTATGGTCCGAGTCTATGTCTGCTCCTGGGTACGCTTTACAGTCTAGAACTTGATTCCTGAATCTCTGTTTGACCATGATATAATCTAGCTGATATCTGCCTGTATCCCCAGGACGTTTCCAGGTGTATATTCTTCTTGCATGGTTCTTAAACAGTGTGTTCGCCACTACTAGCTTATATCTTTCACAAAATTCTAGCAACCTGCTTCCTCGCTCATTTCTTTCTCCTAGACCAAAACTTCCTACAGTATTCCCCTCTTTTCCTTCTCCCACTATTGCATTCCAATCACCCATGATTATTAGATTTTCCTCCCCTTTCACATATTGGATTAATTCTTCAATTTCAGCGTATATTTTTTCTATTTCTTCGTCATCTTCCTGTGACGTTGGCATATATACTTGTACTAATGTGGTTGGGACGGGCTTAGTTTCTAACCTCATCAAAATAATCCTGTCACTAAATGTTCATAATAACTCACCCGTTTCCCTACTTTCTTGTTCATTACAAATCCTACACCAGTGACTCCATTGACAGCTTGTGTGCTAATTATCCTGTGTTCCCCAGACCAGAAATCCTGTGCGTCCTTCCATTTAATCTCACTAATCCCAACAACATCTAACTTAAGTTGTTCCATCTCCCTTTTTAAGTTTTCTAACCTACCTGCCCTATTCAGACTTCTAACATTCCACGCTCCGACTCGTAGAATGTTTCTATCCATTCTGATGACTCCTCCCTGAGCAGTCCCCACCCGGAGATCCGATTGGGGGACTATTTTACCTCCGGAATATTTTACCCAGGAAGAAGCCATCATGATATATGTAATTTGAGAGGATTACATGTCCTCGGGATACCCTTTGGGTCTTTAATGCAGTGGTTTCCCGTTGCCTTCTGCATCCCCATGCCGTTGATCATTTCTGATTCATCCGCCTTTAGGGGCCGTTTCCAACCCCAAGGGCAAGAGGGTGCCCTGAACCGCTCCCCCTCTTCCGCCCTCTTTCGGAGGCCGTTGGCAAGCAGTGGGTGACTCCTTATACCGGGAATCTTTCAGTCGCCAGAGCCTCGTCCGTGCAAACAGGGTGCACCACGTGAAGGAGAGGTTGACATTTGGTTGGAAAAGACTAGTATTGTCGCTCCCAAACCCTTACACCCCATCATTCGGATAAACATCTCGTATTTTCCGTCCGTCAGCTATTCGAATCACCATCGCGAAAAATAAATGAGGACTCACATTTTGGCACACATAAGATTGCACGGACAGTTTGGCCGTTAGAAAAGACCATAAAACATTCACGGACGAACACGCCTTTACTTATCAGTTGTACATTTACATTTTGCGGAAATAAATAGCAACTACAAACTATTTAGTTTTACCGAAGACCAGTAGCCTACGCGGATTTTCTTACGCCCGCTGACCTAAAACAATCTACACTATTCTTCCTGGAATAAGTAAAAGAGAAATATGGAATTAACACAGATTTTTAGGTGAATCATGTCCTATTTCTTACATTCTTTCTTTTATCTTGTGGTAACATATCTGTAAATCACAGCCGAATGTTTACTGTGGTAACAGAGAACATAGATTGTAAATCAATCATTGCAAAATCTCAGTATATAGGATCAAGCAATACATTTCTCGAGCAAGGGAGCACTGGTCATGTATGGCAGTATTAGGAATGAGGGAATGTAATTTTCATGACTAAAATTATGAGGACGGAACCTGTGGAAAATTTAAATTCGAGAACAACGGGAATAGCGGTGCCAGTTGCAAAGATATGTATTTAAGTTCGAACTTGCTGATGTTTTTAAAAGCTTACCATTAATTATCCTGGCCAGGAGCGGAAGCTATGAAACCATCATAGACTACTGATATTAGTTAGATCTGCGAGATCCTTTTTTTGTTAAAAAAATAAAAAATAAAACATACCTTTACGGCCCAGATTTATTGCAGGTTGCCAAAAGTAGAAATTTACTTATCTGTTATGCTTCAGTTACATGCTAACCTGATCATGCTTATTCCATACATATGAATTTAGGAACAATGGTTCTTTACTGTTTTAAGTGGTGTTCTGTAAGCTGCCATTGTAATGGCGTCAGGAACTTTTTGCATATCTTTTACCTTTAGCGACCTGTAATAAGAGTTTCTTTTTCATTTTTAGGAACATGATGCATGCACCGATGTAAACTTGAAAGCCGTCATATGCATTTATGTTGTTTGTAATTCAGAAGTTCGGGTTAGCATATAAAATAGATTTATCTCTGTTAAGGATAAAAAAGACTAACGGGTTTCCTACATAAGGCATTGTTCCTGATGGAGAACTCCTGTTTTATTTTCGGGCTAGTGATAGCTTCTTGTATTATACCACTCTGGGTCATCATGGCATTTACGACTATAAAAATGGGCTTCTGTGTTGCAAATTCGTATATAAAAACACTGTTAACTTAAGAAAATGTTTCCTGGTTCTTTCCCGTTTTATATCAACTGAAAACAATCATCCGTTTTTTTTTCAAATATGTTAAATAACTAAACAAATGCTTTAATGTCAGATTCAGCTAATTTCTCTAAATAAACTGGAGCTAAGGTTTCTGGCTAATCCGAAGTTTTCTAGAGGGTATACGGACCGTGGAATTACTCTTGAAGTCTACTTAAAGTGTCGGTCAAAGGAAGATTCTAAAAAATAATCAGACTGTATCAGAAAAGGAGTCCACCGTAGTAAGCCTGCGGCTAAGTTTCTGAATTGGCTACTTACCATTTCGATATCTCCAGAATAGTAATCTGTACAGAGGATGAAAATTACCACAAATCATGTGGATTTAGTTGATCCTTTTATCATTCTTACCTAACTAATCTTTCTTTAAAATACCGAATAATAATATAAAAAGATGCTTATTATGTGGTAAATGTGCTAGAAAAATGTAGCTACATAAGAAATATCAACTTTTCAAAATGTAGATTTCAATATAAAAAGCATATATTTAGACTGTGGAATGTTGTACTAGGCATTAAACGTGAGAAGGAACAAAAAATGAATATCTATTAGCGCCAGGTACAACAATGTGTCACAGAATCAAATTAGAATCACTCTCGTTATCCGGTGACCTAGCAGGTGTGACATGCGTGTTTTATAAATTATGAGCGTGTGCGTAGTTTTTTATCCCAAAACTTTTCGAATCGTTAGTGTCTTCCCACTGCACGAGGCACGATTATTTACACTCCAAGATGTGTGAGTCTACAGACGACGCGTGATTTAAACGATTGATTCTGAGCTACCAACACACGTATATGAATGTGGTCGGAAGGTCTACAAACGATATATATTATTCCAAAAGTCTCGCGTGCTGAAAGCTCTGTAGAATGCTTTCTGCTGAAGAATCTCGCTTTGATTAAGTTTTAATCTGTTAGTTGTTAAACTCGGATTTTAGTGGAGAAAATGAACCACTGAACAAACATACATCCACTGTTATTATAAATGTTTTCAATTCGAGATTTTTGGAATCACATTATCGCCTCCATTATTTAGGCATTGACATGTACTTGTCTGGTTGTTTTTAATTTTTTGTTTTTTGTTAGCCACATAGGAGACCATTTGAATAGGAGACCAAGAAAGTAGTAGGGCATGGCGGTTCAATAAAACCATTTATTTGGCGTACGCCCATTTGTTGCCAGTCTTAGGTCCATTTCACTGCTTTGGAAAATGTGTTTCCTAGTAGTGAGAATGAGAAGTTCAAACAGGGTCGACGGTGTTTGATATTCGCCGATGAAACGTGTCGAAGGCACAAAGCCCTGATCGCGCTTTGTGTGGCGGGAAGGCGCTGTCAATCAGCTGACAAGTGGCGCGCCAGCAAATACATCAAGCGGCGCGCCACAAGGGAACCTGCGGAAAATAAAACGCATATGTTTATCGATCTACGAGAAAGTTTCTACAGTAAAACTGAAATTTACAGTATAGAAAGAAACTGGTTGAGAAAGCCTATTCAATCACAAAATATTAACAACAACGTTTCTAGGATTTTGCCGTCAACTTTACGCGCGATTAACTACGATTGATCGCGTTTTGTTTCTACATCCACAAGATCTATCGGCGTAGTTACCGGGTGCAGATTGATTTTGGTATAAATCTTTGAGGTATTTGATGTGTAAGGCTAAGAATTAAGCGGTGACAGAAAAAAAGTAAATGAATTTACTAACAACCTGAACTAAGCGGCTAACTGCCTCCTCATCAGTGGAACCCTTTCGTTCGCAGGCAGTTAAAACATGTTGCTCCTGCTTTTACATGTGCAAAAATTTAACGAGGTTCGAAAATACTTCCTAAAACTTGAGGATTTATGCAGTTCCATTAAAATCTAACTCATAGCAATATCAACAGCCTTATGGAGACATTCCACGCACTGGCCGCGCATTCGGGAGGACGCTGGTACGAATCCCGGTCCGGCCCTCCAGATTTGGGTTTTATATGGTTTCCCCAAATCACTACAGGCGAATAACTGGATGGTTCCCTTCAAAGGGTAGGGACGAATTCCTCCCTGTTCCTTGCCCCCAGTCCATTCCCGCCTCTTCATGATCACGACATCGACGAGGCGTAAAACCAGAAGCAAAAAAATAAATAAAAAAGACATTTTAAAAAAATGGCGCTGAAATATTTTCATACCTAAGAATACTTGCCCTCCCTTCCTCCTCGCCTTTCTGCTATTTTACGTTTGTATGAAAATTTAGGCACTTTATGAGCTTTAGAGGCATAAGATGTCATTGCAAGTGGTTCATTACTTGCACCGTCTTTCGAAAAACCAGCAGCACTTGCTATTTGGAGTGTCTCGTTTATTGCAGGGGTTCCACATAGTAAAAATGTGTAGTATTCTGTATTGGAAAACATCAGTAATTAATTTATAGTATATGTATTAAACATTACAATACAAGATTCTTTTATCATCTCGTAATCTTTTTCGGTGCTACAGCAGACTGTCACTGAAATATTGTACAGTCAGAGATTTAAGACAAAATAGTCTTAAGAATCCCGTCTCCGACGCGCGTTGCATGTAGGCTACTGACATCGAGATGTAAATGCAGTGATTCTACAGCTGCTTGTACCATTTTACCGACACCCCACCCCCCTTCTCCCCAGAGCACGGGGTAGGCGACAAGTAGAAGCTGACTCAGCGTGGTCCACAGATGAAGCCTGATATAAAACCAATTTACTCACAAGACACGGGAATAAATAGGCGCCCGGCACCCCTTGTAAAGCGAATTACTGTCAGCCGTCACCTGCTGACTCACTGCAGCCACACTAACAAGTGACGACCGCCTGCTCTGTACCCACGATGACCTCACTTCAGTTTCATTATAAATCATTTAATTACTCTACTCTCGAAATGACGTTTTTTTTGTTAATGTCTTTACGCCTTTCGACGTCGAGCTCATTAAAGGCGGAAAACGACTGGGGGAAAGGAATGCGCAGGAATTCGGCCATGGTGCCTTCGAAGGATCCATCCCGGCATTCGCCTGGAGTGATTTGGGGAAACCATAGAAAACCAAAATCTGGATGGCTGGACGGGTATTGTAACCAACCCACATTCTCTCGAATGAAATACTGTACGTTACCGCTCACCCAAAACGCTCGGTATCGCGAAATAGATGGAGCTAGAATCCTCATGTAAATTACGCTTCACGTTCTGAGATTTCACACACAAAAAGAAAATCTGTTTTGCCGGTTATCTTAAACCCTTGCCTGTGACTTTCACGCCAATGGCAGACTAGTACATAATCTCCACCAACACGAGTTTCTCGATTTCTCAAACACCTGATCGAGTCCCGAGACAGCATTATGTTTTGGCCTCGCATTCTAGTAGACGCGTATTGGAATTCCATGGTTTTCCCAAATCAATACAGGCGAATGTCGGGATGGTTCCTTTAAAACGTCATGGTCGAATTACTTCCCGTACCTTGATCCAAGTCTTTTTTCCCGCCTCTAATTACCTCGACGAGGCGTAAAGCCATTATGAAAAAAAGAGAGCATAAAAATTTTAGACTTAGATTTCCCCATACCATACGCTATTTTACTTATAACAGCACATTACGAAGATTTAGGTTGCACTGAGACATGAAATTCACTCGTGGTTGAGAAAAACAATAACACCAATCTGAATATAAAACTAAGGAAATTTGAAAGTATGTGTACAGGTATTAAAACCATAATAAGCTATATTGTAACAAAAAATCTACTACAATTAATGGAAGCGTCTTTCTGATGAGATGTTACGTAGTTCTCAACGAGATTGTTACGTCTAGAAAATTTCCTTTTAGCTGAATGTTATGTGATTAATCGTTTTACTTTAGCTTCATGGAAGCTAAGCTTCTTGCGTTACAAAACAATATCAGTTTGATTTTCACATAATTTAGAATACTACAGAAGATTTTGATTGGCACCACATTCTGTAATTTTTGTGATGGAGTAAAAGACTCATCCATCGTGAAATATAGCAAGAGAAGATCAGCAACTTCAGCGTAATCCAGTGCAATAAACTTTGTATGTTGTCCACTTCATTCTGTGCATATCTCTTCACATCGAAGGTGACAGACAAAAATAAAAATGTTGTTAATATAAGTCACTCAACATTTATCTGGTGTCGACTGCGAACATGCTGCCTCGTTTCCTTGAAACATGGTCTCCTGTTTAAGGTGCCAGTAACTGTTACGGTGTCACTCACTAATTCAGACTGTATGGAGACAGGTTTTCTTACCTTGATTGCTTCGATAAATACTGCGCAGTTTGGTACAGTAAGCGCTGGCCTTAGTCGTCACCTGGGTGGGGCAGGAAGCTAGGTGTACATTTCCATGCAGGCAGCGCGTCTGAGTTATTAAGACCTGACTTGCCGTCTGGCATACCAATGGCTCTGTGATCAGTGTTTATTTTTCATGTCTGAGAAGGAAAGATTCTCGTTGGCTCCCACACTGTTCGTGTATTACAGCCTAGAAATAATTTGATTGGTGTTAGAAACAATAAACTTAGTGACACTATTTTAATACAATTTCCGTTATCCCGACGACCGTTCTTTACAAGTATCTACATCAATCGTCTGCAATTCACAGTATTGTGTCTGTGAACTTCAGTCCCTAATGGCACGAACAAAGGAGGGATAGATATAAACATTTGTGCGGCACTTTATTTCCTCGATTTTATCTCTTGTTTATGGCCGAAGTATTTTAACCCACTCGTAAATGAAGGTAGCGGTTGGCATGTTTACCAATAAAAAAAAAATCGTAAACTACGTCATTGGTCTGCCATAAAATCCCAGCCCAACCTCTGCATAAAGTCGGTGGTATAACAAGTCGACCCAGAGCGAGAGGCCCTGGTTTGTTATTTGCCGATATTAGTAACCTGTCTTATATGTTACGGCTCCCATACAGCTCAGTAGAATTTCAAATAAGGGACACATGAGAGTTTTATGTGTTATCTCTGTTGTATATGAGTTACGGTTCTTCAAAATCCGGCCTATGTACCGCTATCTACAATTCGCTTAACTTACGAATTTTTTAGCCGATCCCAGTCCGTGTTGCGTTGTACTGTTAAGCCCAAATACTTGACTGTTTCAACCTCGTCGGCAGTTGCACAGCTTACATTGCACTAATGCTCACGTATCTTGATGTTGGCACGAGGAGAACGCCCATAATGGATAACAGGAACATGCGCCAATCTCGCTGGCGGGCACACTGAGTATGGTTTGGTCACCGGGGTAAAACGTGTTTGGTAAACAGTGCCGTTAGCTGATCCTTTGGTTGCTGCAGTTATCGACACAGCATCAAAGCTCTTTAGTGAATCTCTTCAGTCTGTTCTACAACGTCAATTTACAGCTGTTTACTGAAATTTTAGATTTTTTTATAAAAATGGGGCTGCTCGAAATGATTTCCGGAAGCCATTCTGGTGGTTGTCGCCTTCTTGGGATTTTACGCGTCGTCGACGTTCAGGTCATTAGGAACGGGAGGGAATTGAGAAAAAGTAATGGCAAACGGAAAGGAATTCGGCAATTGCTTTTCGAAAGTACCATTTCGGCATTCGCCTTGAGTACTTTTGAGAAACCATGGTTAACTGAAATCTGTATTGCCGGACGAGAATTAGGATCCGCGTTCTCTTGGGTGCTAGGTTAAGGCTCGGTCACACGGGGAGATTTTTGTCGCTGCGACTTGAATAGCAGCGATTAATCGCTGCGTGTCACAATGTAATCGCTGCGATTGACCCGACTAGCAGCTACCAAAAATCGCAGCGATTTGAATTGAACATATTGAATTATCATCGCTAGTAGTGCGCGATTCTGGCGGTCAGGTGACCCAGTCGCCGCTAGACAGCGTTGTTGTCGCCTCGTCTGACAGCTCAATCGCTGGTCTTTTTATTGCTGTCAGAAGTAGCGTTCAACGTTTTTTCCATTTTATAATTTTGTTGTCATCATGGAAACTGGGGAAGGAAATGTGACCAAATGGTTGATTTTTTATGTTCTTTTATGTTTATTGGAAGGACTGTTGCACACCAATAACAATAAATAAATTAACAAGATTGCGCGAAAAAAAATATCTTTCGGATAGTTTATTTATTGAATTGAATGAAACTGGATTGATAATTCCATCTGACGACCATCTCAGAAAAAATTAAGAACATTAAGGATGCAAACAGAAACTAGTAATTTAGCTATGAATAAATACCCCACAGACTTCAGGTTATCATCACTTGTGATGTAACACAAGTTAATTTCTAGTTTGGTCTTACATAAAATCGCATCTCTTATCAGTGTATCTTTTTAATTAGTTGAGAAGCAACTACTTCAAGTAATTTATCAAACTTCCCTTCAGTTAATCGCTGAATATCTTTGTAGGCTAGTGGATCCTAGTTCTGTCATAAGAAACGCAGAGGCCTCAGCTTTTTCTGTTTGTCTAATCCAGTCGCAGACCCATTTTATTTTATTTTTAAAATTTAATTTAATAAATGTTTACTCAACTCAGCAGCAGCTAAAAGAATCAGTCGTCTCAGAACTATACGATCATGTGATTTGTACGATATCATAACCAACGAATGAGGTTCATAGCCACAACCTAATCGCTCAAACCAGTCGCTCCGTGTGACCGGCTAATTGCTGCTACTAATCGCGGTGATCAGCTACAAAAATCGCCCCGTGTGACCAAGCCTTTAGAGTGTTATCGCTGATCTACCGAGCTCGTTTCCGGTTCCTACGGACGTATGTATGCCAGCTAAAAAAATTTGTTTGCTGTAAGGTCCAACACTGAAAATTGTATTACATTTAGTCTAAACAAGCCTTTCCCAACCTTTTTCAACGGAGACTAGTGACGGATCCCTTAATAATAGTAATAATAATAACTGTAAATTGACTATTCTAGTACTGTCATGTGACAGTTCGACTCGCATCTCGCACATTGTGGCCAGAGTTCACGTGTTCTCGCGCCTCTATTTATGTTTTCGTAATTATTGCGGTAGGGAGACGCTGGTCTAAAGCAATGAAAGGGTTTACTTGCAGGCACTTTTGCTTCATGCTTCCCCTAAGACGTCAAGGATAGGGTCGTGTAAATGTCAGCGTATCTGTATCTGAGGAGCTGTTGTTCAAATGAAAAATAATGCAGAAGTATCCGGGGACATGGAAACAGGTCAGGTCAAGTGTACTATTTGATTCCTGTTTCCATTGTGAGTGAAGTCATTACTTATTGGATGTAATGTTACACTGTACTCACAGTTGCTCCAGTGTACTACCTCTTACAACTACTGTAGGCCTACTGGTCAAGAACTTCAGGGGTATTTTGAGTCATGTATTCACATTTGTCTCCAGGTTGACGCAGATTTCTTTTCTTCTCTCTTGCATTGTTGATTTTTCAATTATTTACTTTTTTAGCATTGTTTGAGAAAATAGTAGTGTAACATTTTGATAATACGGGAAATTTGCTAGTTCTTTCATTCAGGTTCTCTCTTCATTTTAAAGTGCGATCCAGTGGCCCTAGTAGAAGTCTGATGTTGTCGAGAGGTTCTGCTCCTACTGTCAGCTTCTACATACTACAAATTATTGACACTGTAGGGTCGAGTTGCAGAGAGCAGGCCATTTTCGGACAGTATAATTTTTTATTTTTTTATTTATTATTATTATTTTTTTCCTATGGCCTTACGCCTCATCGAAGTCGAGGTAATTAAAAGCGGGATGGGACTGGGGAAAAGTAACAGGAAGGAATTCGGCCATGACCTTTTGAAGGAAACATTCTGGCGTTCGCCGGGAGTGATTTGGAGAAGCCATGGAAAACCTAAATCTGTATGTCTGATGCCTGGACGGGGATTCGAACTGGCGTCGTCCCGAATGTGAGGCCAGAGCGTTATCCGCTTACCCACCAAGCTCGGTGACAGTAATTGTAATTGTGCTCCTCCACTTCTGTCTCTTAACTACTCGAGGAGTCGCGCTAGCTGTCTACGATTCTTATTCAGTCTAGTTCGGAACGTTTTCTCAGGTAGGGTTTGGCGAAAGGACTGAATCCCGAGTTTGGCTGCCCTTCTAAATCCCCCTGAAGCGCCAGATGTCGGTCTAGAGCTCTGCAGTAATTGCGGTTGCTTCCGGGGTTGAGGCGTTTCCTGTAACAGTGTGGTGCGGAAATGCAGTACGACACTGCTCCACATGGCATGGTGTGTCCATGGTGTGTAACAGACGCGTTAGGCAGCTGTCTTCTTAAATCACACATATGACGACAGTAAGCTTTTCAGACTTCACTACAGAATACTGCTCGCGGTTTCGGTGGCTCGTCGTGTTATGTTTTCAGAAACTTCTTGCATTTTATCAGAATGATAGTTAAAACAATTTTGCGATGCCAAGAAACGCTGTCATAAAAGTGTTAACAGGTCATCATTGTTTATTAATATTAAACACTTTGTGGAAAATTGAAAGGAGATATTTTTATTTATTTCTTCTGCATTTACGCCTTGTCGAAATCAAGGTCATTATAGGCATTAAAGGACAGCGTGGCGAGGATTGGGGAGGAAATTTCCCATGGTCTTTTCCAGGAACCATTCGGGCATTTACCTGAAATGATTTCGGGAAATCATGGAAAACCGAAATCTGGTTGGCCGGAAGGAATTCGAACTCGCGCCCTCCCGAATGCGAGGTCAGAGTTTTACTTCTCACCTAACACGCTCGGCTTCTTAAAATATTAAATGCGCAAATTACGCTTCTTGTCACAACGGTTGCTTTAACGGCATACGCAACTTCCGGTACTGTGAACGGTTCATAGATATTGGATGGTGAATGAGATTCAAGCTGTGACACATGTGGCTGTTGGTTATGACATTCCTTTGTTGTGCCTGTGAGGAGGCGATAGCGCTGAGTGGCTGATACAGACAGCCAGTGTGTGGACGTGTTAAGTGGCTGCTAAGTGGCCTCATGCTAATGCATTCGGGAGGACTGACCGCTCCTCTGCATTTGTTCCGCCCGCTGTCAGACACTCCACTACTGTATCCAGCAGAACACTAAACGTTACCTGACAATCATTTTAATATTACTGCTGTTATTAAATGAAGCCGTCGGCTCAAAAGTATAGGCTTAGACCACTTTTGCGCTGACGGCCTGAAATCTCAGCTACTGCTAGGAACTGTGACTGCTAATGCGAGAGAAAACGACTGCCATGACTGAGCGTGGTGTGTGAACGGTAACGCTCTGGCCTCGCATACTGGAGGACGCGGCTTCTAATCCCTGTCCGGCTATCCTGATTTGATTTTTCAGTGGTTTCCCCAGCTCACTCCAGTTGACTGTCGGGATGGTTCCTTTATAGTTCCTTGTCCCCTGTCGTTTCCCACCTCTAATGACCTCGACTTAAACGACGGGTAAAGCCATAAAAAATCTATAGCCATCCCAGTAATAATTTATATACATTATAATTGTTCGTTTCATCAACTTTTTGTATTTGATTTTTAATTTTATCGATAATAGTAAAAATCTGTTTACTCCTCTCTGATATGTGAAATAACGAATACATGTTAACGAGTTAGTATTCAGTTCCTGTCTGAAGTGTTTATTTTGAATGGCTTACGTACTCCAAACGAAATTTGCCGAAATTTCGAGAACTGTTCACAAGACTAATTTTTGTCTTTAGATTTATCCAGAGGGTAAGTTTTGCTCCACTTCTCTCTTGGAAAATCACGAAGGGAGTAAGTTTCAAACTTTGGGAATTTCTTCCGTATCAATTCTCAGATTTTTTTCCGGTATCTCCAACTGTTGGAGCCGCTGTGAACTGCAAGCTGTATTGTTATATTGTAAGATCAGTTTTTATGTAGATCTAAATTGATCACCTTTGACGGGGATGATTCCTGCCAACTTGTGGCGACTATCTTTGGGAACTTACCGGTACGCATCAATTGCTCCCCATAACCCTCATACATCTCGAATTAAAGCAGATAAAAATTGTGAACTCTTTGTGGAAAATTTGAGATGCATTCAAACCAACACGATCGGTAGAATTTAATCAGAAACCTTTTGTTACTACCTCAAAACGTTTAGTCCTCAATTATCTTGAAATTACTTTAGTTGGTTTGGTATGCGCCCCTCTGGACTAAGTTTTTTTTAAAGTTATCATAAAGTTAAATACGAAAGCTGGTTTTTTTAATAATCTCATACGGCCTCAACTGATGCTACGGTGTATAAAACGTTTTTCTAAGAAAATCTACTTCCTTATATGTGATTTCTAAGGTATTAAGTAATATGCATAAAAAAATTGTTCTCTTTGTGTGCCCTCATTTACCTACTGGTACTGTCTGGCTGCGTACCGAGCGTATAAGAATGTGGGCGGGAGAGGCAAGCGATGCGTATCGCACCACCAAACCTGTAGCCGGCCGGCCGACCGGCTCGTGACGTCATCTCGTAAATTACGAATTTAAATTGGCTCTTTGTTCGGTGGGCACTTTTCCTCTGAATTATACGAGTTGCCTATTCATGGCCGATGATGGGATAAGTGCCAGGGCCGGGTGGGCCCTTGTTTATTCTTATGTTAATGCTTTATTTGTTGCTCGTCTTAAAGCAACCTGAGTATGGTGCTGCCATCTGCCGCGCCTTAAACAAACAATGTTATCGCTGGAGGAAGTTCTCCTCGCCGCCTGTTTAATGGAAGGTAATTTAATGCAGTCTAACGAGACGCCTTTTGGTTTCGGTGCTGGAGATACGGACCAAAAATCGAGAATCTTTCAGTCACTGAAAGGGCGTACACTGGTTTCGGTATAAAGAGTCGGTGTTTACGTTTAAATTATTCTTCTAGATATCAGTAACAGGATCGCTGGTATAAAGCATGTATCAGGTTAGTTGCTAAGACTTCTTTGGTTCTTAACTTTCGTCCTGATAGTTCAAGAACTAGTTAAAGCTATTCATACCAGATTGCGGCGATATTTGTGGCAAATTGCTGCGTAAATCTGACGACAGATTTTAAATCATCTTTCAAAGTGGAAAAAGTCGTTTCCAAAAAAAGTATCAGATTCGGAAACCAGTCATAATTACATTTTTCTATCAAGATGTCCAGAGAGACATTTTTTTAAATAGTTTGTTGAACTTTCTCCTGCATAGTAAATATGGCCTTGAAGTCCCAAATTAACCTCATTCGATCTGAAACCAATTTTTGCAGACATAAAAGGTCAATCAGCGTCAATTTGTACTCCTGATGCCCTTGCTTGTTCAAGAATAACTTAATTTCTTGTCTCTATTCAAATATTCTCCAAACAAAAAACTCAAATATCCTACAAACAACTCTTCTACTTTTTTTAAAAAAAATTGATTTACGTCTCTCAACAGCGAGGTCTTTAGAGACGGGAAAGGATGGGGGCAAGGAATGGGAAGGAATTCGGCCATGGACTTTTTAAGGAAGCTTCCCGGCATTTGCCTGGAGTGATTTGGGAAACTATGGAAATCTTTTACTGGACAGCCAGCGTACTTCAGTATTTAACAATAGGGTCTCGTGTTCACTACCAAGCTCTTTCTAAATGTCGGCAAAAATTTTCGAGTTTGTATTACGGGCATTGGTTAAGTTAACAATGTTTATAGCTGTCAGGCATTTTTTTTTTTCTAGCAAGTGCCTCTTGATTAATTTTTCAGTGTGTCTATCTTGCAACTGGATTTATAAGTTCTGAAAGACGCCCAGTCATTGCTCTGGCATCATCAATACACACACCCTCACATTTCGAAAAATCCGTTTTGTTTTCTTCGACAAAACCGTTGTCCGTAGGAAAGATATCCTCCCCTATGGTGCGAATCGGAATGGCACGAGAAAACAAGAACTCTTCATGAAACTGTTTGGAAATAATGTATCGAACTAAAAGTTTAGCCAAGTTAGATACGTCTGCAGATTCATCTTGCTGAAATGTAATCGCTCTGTAAATTGCGTTGCATTTACTGTGGATTCAGATTATCTGACATGTCTGAAAAACTATAAGATACAGTGTTACTTAACCTAGGAACATCTAGTTCTCGTGCCATTTTTTTCTCCGAACATACGTTTTACTATCTCCTTTGCTGCTGGCAGTATGAGGTTTTCCCCAATATTGTGAGGTTTTTCTTGCTTGGCAATTAAATTACTAACTCTGAAAGAGGCTTGCATTGCGTTGACTTTCGCGTTCAGAGATAACAAATCTATAGTTTTTTGCCTTTGTATGAAATAATTATCTTGAAAGAAGGATACAGACTGAAACTTCAAATTAGCATGTTTAGTTTCCAAATGGTGACGTAAAAAGGATGGTTTTCATTAATAATTTGACAATTTCTCCGTACAAATGACAAACTGTGACAAAGATGAATCAGAATCTACAGAGCTTGTATAATCAAACCTTTTTTTTTTTGTCGATTTCTTGTTATAAAGCTTTGTTGTGTGGTTGAGTACTAGTAAATGGTAATTTATCAATAAGCAGGCAATTGTTCAGTATTGATTGACACCTCGTCAACACACGCTCAGTGTGACTGTCTTAAAATATATGTTGGGATAGTAATGTCTGCGTAATTTCTTTCATTATCCTAGTGATTATCCTAGCCAAGAGCTTACCGCTCGTACCCGCCGCTGAATCAACCTCACGTATACCACTGCGCTAGAGGGATGGCGACATTCCAACCCGATTCTGCGGGAACCTCCACAGCCAGCAAGTACCTGTTGCATGCGGACTGTACGCATGTCCGAGCTATATTATGTAAGGAAGGGAGAAAGAAGGTAGGTGCTCCCACAATCTCCGCGCTAAACATTACACGTTACACATGCAGGATAACACAGAACCCATTAGCAGAGAGCTAACGGAACCGCGTCCTCCCACGGTTTACATTGCCTTTAATGACATTAGTTAGGACGTTAAGCACCAAATGAATGTTAAGAGCAGAAATAGTTTCAAATAACAATTACATTAACACCACTCAAGCAGAACTTTTTTTTTTTTTTCAGTAAAGAAAAGAAACATTGCAGTCACTATTTCCTTGCGGTTTTTTCTTTTTATTTTAAATACGTTCGATGAATTCCATAGGGGGGGGGGGGGGGGGAACCGTTTCAGGGTTTTCTTCTTAATATTTTGCAGCTGCAGCTGGCTTTGATATACACAGTGTTACCTTGAACAGTAATTTTCGTGTATGTAAATTCGTCTCCTCTGATATCTAAAGAAGCTACAGCAGTTGTTGATTCAGTCTACTTTCAAACCTTGTAGAACGGGGTGGCTGATGCTGTCAGGTGTCTTGTGTGATGCCGGTTTGAGCGTTTTACGATCTGCGAAATGTCCATCGACGGCAGTGCCTGTTATCAGCCTGCGCAATAAGTCCGAAACTAGCGGTCAAGTTAGTGTAAGCTTTGTGCGTGTTCCTAAATTTACATTCGACTAATATAAGGTAGTTGGAATTGCAGCTTAGCGCGCTGTGAAGGATAGTATTTTCTATCGCACCATACAGGAAACCTGATTAACTTACTGGAGCAGTTAAAAAATAGAAGAAGAATTACAAATACCTTCGTGAAAGAGAACAAAAAGTGTCTTATAGGAAGAATAATACTTACAAGCTAGTCAAAGAATTAAAAAGCAATGGCGAAAGAACCCTTCGGAAATGAAACAAATCGTGTAATCCCAGCCTATAAATGGTTAAAATGGGCACAAACTTACTGTAACGACAGTTTCCAAGAACGCATGTGTTCTACTAATTGATGGTTACATTTACTTAAGATCAGACTAATTGGTCATTGTAACGACGAATCCGCTGAACCTGTTGAGCTGGCGCATTCACTCCAGGAACAAGGCCAAACACCAATCATTCAGTTTTCTTTCTTTCTTTTTTTTAGTTTTAAACATCAAGCTGAATAACGGTCAGCCACAAAAGGCAAATTATGTGTTACGAATTGTTGAATATGCAGTTGCTTATTCGCACCGCTTCTGTATTCTTTTTTCCTGTTGGTATCCTTAACATCGGCTTAAACGTGATACTGGTAAAACCATCAGTGCAAGGGTATTATAGTATGTATGTTGCCTTGTACATACAGAAGAATCCACAAATTTAGGTTACTCACAACCAAAGCACAAACTTCAAAATTATTTGTACATTTTTATGCTTGTGAGCTCAATAACTATTTCTACGCATAAAATTAAATCCGTAATATTACCAGACATACGAGCTATGCATTAAAACATACACTTGTTTGCTTGTAGCTTTACGCCTCTCCGACGTCGTGGTCATTACAGGCGGGAAAGGACTAGGGACAAGGAACGGGAAGGAATTCGGCCATGGCCGTTCGAAGGAATCATCCTGCCATTCCCCTGGAGTGATTTGGGTAAACCATGGAAAATCTAAATCTGGAAGGCCGGACGGGTATTCGAACCCACGTCCTCCCGAATTCGAGGCCAGAACGTTGTTAACCGTTCACCCACCACGCTCGATGCTGCCTAACATAACTGGTTTTTCCTCCCAGTTAGATTTTGAAAGCAGTGTTCCGACATTCAACAGTTTGGTGGGTGCAGGAATTTCAAACGAAGTTTTTCCATTTTTTTTTCTTTCTTTTGTTTTTTTTTCCCCACTCCTCACTGGGAGAGAAGTGGACAAGCGCAATTGATTTCAATTCCTTTCTAGCTTTCGAAATGACCTATTAAATCTGAAATATTTTCGTATTGAGGGAAAGAAAATGGAATTAAGTTTTACGCGATAGAAATGCCATGTATCTAATATTATAATGTGTTAAACAAAGTACGATTTTCACAAATGACTCCCGCAAATTCAGCACGCTGTGAAGGGTTCTACCTACTACTGCATCGTACACGAAACCTGATGTAACTTGCTTTGGTAGTTGAACCTTTTACAGCTAGAATACATAAAAGTAATTACGAATAAATTTGTGAAAGAGAACAAGAAAGCTTTGCGAGAAGCTGATCCAATGTAAATTATCCTTTACTAGTGATACCACGGCGAGCAGTGAAACTCCTACAGCAATAAACCATTAAAAACAGTTAAAGTGGCGTTGTTTAGTAACAACTCTGAAAAATCTGCAGCAACATTGCCTTACATCCGTTAAAGCTATTGTAAACAAGGTTTAAGGCGAAGGCACGGCCCCATCTTGATTATAATTTGTGGAGGAAGTTTAGGATCGTATTGGGGCGTAGCAGCAGGTTCCGGACGGCGGTAATAAAATTTAATTAACGATCCACGACGCGTTCCGTGTTTGTTTTGGCTGGTCCCCTCTATCCCGCTAACCGCACACGCCTCCGCTGTATTTTTATCCCTCAGTCATACGCACTTCTATTGCTTCTGTGTGCCTTCCAACCTCTAACATAAATAATCCGTCATATCACGTCCGTAGCTTATAAACTCCCATGCAGCTGTCAGATATGAAGATCTCACACACATCGTCTAATTTCGACATATCGGTGGATTCGAAGTCACACCTCAAACGTTATAACTAGGGTTCGGATCTTTAGGACAAGCCATTTTTTTTTCTGCCTTCTTTTTGAGCTGAAATGTTAAATTAATTACTGATTCAAAGTTTCAGATTGTATTTAAATATATTTTACATTTTTAATACTTAGGTCAATATCCTTAGCTGCTATACTAATGTTGGGTTTTATTCTCCGTCTAGTGCAGCTATCAAATGAAAAAACTTTGTTATGGCCTATGCATTTCGGTTTATGTAATATAGAAAAACCTGGCACTGATGATGGTCTAATAAACCGAAATGCATAGGCCATAACAAAGCTTTTTCATTTGATAGCTGCACTAGACGGAGAATAAAACCCAACATATTTTACATTGCATATAAATGCATATTCAAGCCATTTTCCTAGTTTTGGTCATATTTCGATAATATTTAGGGTCAAATGCTCATATTTTGAGGAAAAATCTGGTAATTTTTTTAATAGTACCGGGAATTTACTAGATATAGATGAGAAGAAATTAAAATAATTATTCACAAGACTCTACTTCTGCTATACAGGTGGGGGAGGGGGGGAAACTAATTTTCACTATGGTCAGAATTCACCAGTCAAGAATTAAAGTTATGCGTTATGGTCACTCTCTAAACTTAATGTTCCGCTCACCTTTTAATCTCGACAATGCAGCAGAAGGATGCCTGTGTCGATCCGCGTCATACAATGTATCAATGAAATATCCTCAGTCATCATGAAAATCAATGACAAAAAAGTTTGAAAGTATGATGTATACTAGGTATATACATCCGATTCCAGTTAGTTTCATTAAATACGAAGTATGCTCGACGTAAATTACACGTGGCGCTACCTAATGGAGAGTCTGTGAAATTAAGTATAAGTTAAAAAACTTTAATTTGTTATAAATGTAAATACGTTTCAGTTTCCTGTAAAAATACACTTCAAACTCCTGTTAAGTTAAGAAAATTCATGAAAATTAAATATTAGTTTCTTTGTAAAGTTGTGAAATTCTTTGCTCCGTCCGCAGATGTAGTAGCTTATCTCAGCTTTCAACTTGTTAAAACTGCCTCACACTTGTTTAGCAGCTTTTGAGTGATTGCAGTTATAGTTAAAAGAAGAACGTTTAGAACAGATTTTAATTTCCCGCTCTGCAGAGAACCATTGATTTGTAGACACACATTCCTAAACAGAACTCCTGTCCATAATTTACGTAACTGACTCCTGCTGGAAATGTCGGTGCGTTTCAGTAAAGATCTGACCGTTGTTATGTTGCAGGCGCTCTGTGGTGTAGGACGCTGTCTCCAATCGCCCCATGTGACGGAGGTTTCGTCATTTCTTACGCTGATGTGACTTTATTTATTGTTCCGCCGTGCGAGAGGTTAATGGGGTGTGGACAGAGAGAACGCAGGTGCGAGGCAGGCGGCGATTACTCGATAATTGCGAGCCCAGGTTTATTTACTGAACCGACCGGACTGGGCCGTCCATTACCATAGCCGACCGACACCTGCCCACCGCCAAGGCCAGCCAGCTCAGTTTGACACCTCCTTACATCTCCCTCCAACCACTCGCATGCCTCGCACAGAATACGTCCCACGAACAGATGGCGACACTTACGTCTCCCCACTAGGACAGCGTTAGGTTAGCGACTATGACAGAAGCGGTAGTCGCGGTGATAATAACAGTAATAAAACTCTGAAACCAGGAGGCCAGAAGGCACTCCGTGGGTCACGCGGCAGCCGAGAATAAACAGCAACTACCTATAAAAAAGTATTTAAATAAAACAAATAAAATCAACTACTTGTGTTCAACTGCGGGTTTGTACTAACCCTGTTTGAGATCGAGCAAACGTTTATTGTTAGCTTGAATGTATGAGAAGGTGAAAGCGCTTTTAACAACTCAATTGGAGAACCGAGCGTGGTGGGTGAATGGTAACGATCTGACCTCGCATTCGGGAGGATGTGGGTTCTAATCACCGTACGGTCATTCAGATTTGGTTTTCCGAAATGGTTTTCCGAAATCACTCCATGCGAATGCTGGAACGGCTCCTTCAAGAGATCATGTCCGTATTACTCACAGTTCCTTGCCTCCTCCCCCTCTTGTTCTAATAACCTCGACGTCAACGAGGTTGTAATGTCCAGCCACCGCTGTAATTAATTTTTCGTCTCTTATCCACCTATTTCTAAAGCCGCGTTCCCACGATCTCTTGTAACGAAGGCGAGACGGGACGGGACCTCATTAGCCAAAGTGTAGGGACGAGCGCGGGTCGCAGGTTAGTCCTCGTTTACCTGGCCGCCACCTCCGCACCACGTTGCCTGTGTCGTTTGGCACAGAGCACTTTACAGCAACAGAAGGGGTGCGCACCGCTGCTGTAAACCGATGACAACAGCGCACCGCTACACACGCCTGTGATGTTTACCGACTCAGAGTGGGTAGCTGCGTCTCATCTCCGCTAGCAGAGGCGGCCCTGTTCCCATGGCGTGTGGTTGAGTATTTGTCCTGTCCCGTCCCGTCTCGCCTTCGTTACAAGAGATCATAGGAACGCGGCTTAAGACATTTCATCCAGCCGCTTAGTGAGACAGGGGTACGTGGCGAATTCCTGTCTGGCGACAGGTTGCCGGCGCGGCTGTGTCGTTTGTATGTTTGACGCAGGTAGGATGGCGCCCCGAAGGCTGGAGGGTGCGAGTGGTCAAGGTGTATCGAGCACTTGAGGGTGAGATCCCGCACTGTACACACGTGTGGTGTATACTGGATTACCGGGTGGAACCCGGGAGAGCACGCACGTGTGGTGTGTGCGTGTGGACATCGTGGACGCCACGTTTTGTCACGGTATCCTTTTGTCGTGATTGTTTTCTCCGTGTGGGGAACGTTGTGAAAGGCGTCTGTTTCTAAGGAAACAGATGGTCAAGAGACCGCTCCAGCGTGTAGTCTGCAGCCACCGTCTTGACGAAACTGATAAGTGACAATTTAATTTGAGCCTATTTTAGCCCAGTTTTCTTGGCCCTAAAACAAATATTGAACTGATCGACGCTAGCCGGGAACAATTTAAGCATTAAAAGTATTACATTTACTGGCTGAGTCCATTTTTGATGTACTGTTAAAATAAAAATCTATTATTTTCAGTGATATATTTTATAAATTGATTTTTTTTCTGCATTCGAGTACCTTTATGTAATTAGAGTGTGCAAGCTCAATTTGCATCCTGTCCATGCGAACCAAAACTATTAAGAATACATTTTTAATAAATGAATCTTTCATCTCATACACTGAGAATGTGAATGTTTAAAGAACCGAGACATTTCAAGGCTTAAAGCCACAAGCAAAAAAAAAAAAAATTAAAAAAAGGTTCTTACTCACCAGACTTGTTGTATCACTTGAAGCCATTTATCTGTTCAGATTAAAGTGTGCCACCGCTAAAAAAGATCTTATATCTTTTTAAGTTTCCTACACCCTTTGTCATTCTCCCACCGAGATAATCTGATTTCGATTTAGTTGCTTCACAGCAGTCCAAATCATACTTTGCGGTTTCGAGACATTATTCCTCTTTGATTCATTTTTATTTGTACAACATATTCAAAGGTGTGTTACGAAGCTCCAATTAACTCAGTCTATTTACCGCACGAAAATAATTTTCAATCATATAATAACATACAATGGATGGAATATGCCTAGATAGGTACAAGTTGATTTCAACGATGATGGCTATCGTCTTTATTCATGAAGGAATATTACCTCAATTTTGATCTCCATGCGTGACATTACCACCGCCGTTCTAGCAATTGAAATTGCATTGGCTGATGGCAGACTGATTGGTCGCACTTATGATATGACAACTGTAGCAGCAGTATTGCTTTCGAATAAATTGTCAAATTACAAAATATATTCATGCCAAAAAAAAAAAAAAAAAAAATGCCGCTCATTATTGCGGTTCCTTCATGTTTATTGACGGAAGAAAAAAAATTAGGTGCTTCTTCCGGAAACTCACATGCCTCAGTAGGTTTAATATTTTTTTAAAGATTAGTAAATAATTTGATTTGAACTTGTTAATAAACTGAAATGGATGAGATGAATTCTTAATAATACAGTTATTGAAATTTTATCAGTAAACTGTTTTGTAGGAGAAGTAGTGTTTTCTCAGTGCACTCTGCACAGCCACACGAAAACTAATGTGGGGGCGTCCATTAATTACGTGAGGTGTTTTCCGGACACCCCCCTCCCCCGACACCTCTGGTGAGATCTGGTCGGACCCCACCCCCCCCCCCCCCCCTAAGATGACTTGAGAGTTTGCCGGGACCCCTTCAAAAATTTTAAAAACCTCACGTGAAATTTCTGTCGACCCCCCCTCCCCCTTGGTGTGATTCCGCCGAACCCCTCCCCCCTATTTTACCTTACGTAATTAATGGGCGCCCCCTTTTTTGTTTTATTGAGCGCTGTATGGAATGGGGAAAGGAAATGAATGGAGGTATTTGAGGTCTGGCGCTAGAGACGAATGCTGAAGAAAAGCTGGATGGATTATGTCACTAACGATGGAGTATGTAGAAGAGTTTCTGAGGAACCAAGATTCTGGAAAGACGGAAAATAAAAGACAAGATGATAGGCCATGTTTGGTGCCACAATGGTTTCCTTATTGAAAGGCAAAAGAAGGAACAAACCATGAGAATGATTAAGCAATACTATGAACCTAATCATGAATGACGTGAATTGCAGCAGCTATGTAGAATCAGAAAGGAAAGCAAAGAAGCGGAAAACGTGGAGAATTGGTACAAACCAGTCTTCAGAAAAGAAGATGTAGTTGAGTGAACTTTTTCTCCTTATCTGGGATATTCCCAGCAGTTCACTTGCAAACGCACTGCTCGAGCGGCTGCTCTGAAGCATTTCTGTACATCACGTTGTGTTCTTTTGTCTGATTCGTTATTCTGAAATAGAGCCGATTCACGCCCTTGTTTGCTCATCAAGTAGTCTACGGAAACTAGGAGACTCGTTTCCATATTCTGGACGTTATTACTTTTGTTCTAAACATCGTAAGTTGTAAGCTAAATGTGCTTAATTGAGATTTAGATGGTAATATTGCTGTCTAGTGTTTGTATTTATATACACAGTCCAGTCACATTAATGTGACCACCACCTACTTTCGACGGCAACGTGAAATAACCAATCACAGAAGGTAGGTGGCAGCACATTACAGTGGAGTGTATATAAAGGATGTCCTAGGGCATCGGAAAGCATTTCAATCATTTGCGTAATGCAGAAACGTAGCGATTTATCCGACGTCCAAGAGGGCATGATTATTGGCTTTCGGGTCAAGGATGGAAGCATTTCGGAAACGGCTAATTTTATGAACTGTTCACGTGCCGCCGTGGTGAAAGTATACCGTGCATGGCAAAATGGTACTATTCAAAATCAGCGGCGTGGAACATGTGGTGCACCACGGGCTATAGATGACAGAGGCGAACGAAGGCTACGGAGATGCGTTCGGGCAAATAGACATACAACTGTTGAGCAACTGACCTCCCAGATGAACCAAGGGGCTACCAAGAGTGTATCCTCAAAAACGGTTCAGCGAACGTCGCTGCGCATGGGCCTCCGCAGCAGACGCCTGGTTAATCCACCTACTGCTGTTCATCAGCGACGAAGGCTGGAATTTGCACGCCAGTACCGCAACTGGACGTCCACAGAGTGGCGACAGGTGGCTTGCTTTTTCCGATGATTCACGTTTTACACTCCATCGGACAGATGGTCGTTGGCGCATACGGCGTGAAACGTCTGAAAGCAAACACCCTGCAACAATTGCCGGAAGGATCCAGGGGGGAGGAGGGAGCATTATGGTTTGGGGAATGTTTTCCTGGCGTTCACTGGGTGAACTAATCATTGTGGAAGGCACGATGGATCAGCACAAGTACGTATCTGTCTTTGCGGACCATGTCCACTCCTACGTACGAATAATTTTTCCTCAGAATGATGGCATCTACCAGCAGGGCAATGCGAGGTGTCATACAGCTCGCAGTGTATGTGCGTGGTTCGAAGAGCACTAGGATCTACCAGCAGGGCAATGCGAGGTGTCATACAGCTCGCAGTGTATGTGCGTGGTTCGAAGAGCACTAGGATGAGTTTACCTTACTCTCCTGGCCAGCAAACTCACCGGATTTAAACCCAATCGAGAATCTGTGGGACCACCTCGATCGGGTTGTTCGCGCCATGGTTTCTCAACCGCGTAATCTAGCGCAGCAGGCCACGGCACTGGAGTCGGCATGGCTCAACATCCCAGTGAACACCTTCAGAAACCTAATTGACTCTCTTCCTGCACGCCTCGCAGCGGTCCGCTCTGCCAGAGGTGGTTATTCTGGTTTTTGAGAGGTGGTCACATTACTGTGACTGGACTGTGTATAATCTGTTGATGAAATCCGCTAAAGAACTGCGCCTGAATGATTTTTAGAAAAGGAATGAATGAAATTCTTTTCTAAATCGACTGGTCAAGAATTGAATTAAACCCGTCAGGTTTTCCCGTTACAGTTACTATTGGTTAGCACGTGGCTTCACGTATAGAGGGTTGTCGGTTTGACTCCGGCCACGATCATGGGTGATATTAATTAAGTCTTATGTATTTATCACTAATGTAGCCCTCAATTACACCGGCAAAGCCCGATATAATAGACACTGTATTGTAAATACTTCGAGTTGACTAAAAAAAAAAAAGGTCTTCAGGTTATGGTTGCAGCTGGCTTGGTATTATACTTTACCTTTGAGTACCTAATTAACCTAATTATAAAGCAAAAATTATGATATTCGTTAATCCAATATATGCAACGATGATTTATTCATATAAAATATGATGTTTTTAGCAGCCGTCATGTTTGCAAAATTCCACTTACTTTGCGGATTTAGCACTGAGTCAATGATGATGTAACGTATAGGCACCTAACCTGGGACCATGCTCAGGGTTATTTTGGGCTGATATACGCCATTCTTGGCTGGTTACACTGCATCGTCATTTGCCTGCACACTAGGCGGATTATTTTAGCTCTTCATTTAGTGTGCAAGCAAACGAGGAGGCTGTGTAACCAGCCATCAGCAAGCGGTACATCAGCCCGAAATTGCCCTGAGGAAGGACACAGGTTGGATACCGAAACTTTGGCAGTAGCAACATCATTGACATGGCGCTAAATACGCAAGGTATTTGGTATTTTACAAGTACATGCTCTGATATAGCCATCTTTTTTAAAAAAAATTATAACTTGTTTTTTGTTTTTAACTTTATTTCTTTCACAGAGCGATTCGTCTGTAGCCGCCATGAAGGTTGTTGACTGTATGGACGGAGATGTTTCGGGATCTATGGTTCACTCGCCGTGACTGAGGCGCGATGGGATCTGACGGGTTCGACCGGTCGTAATTACCGCTCCAATGGACGGCGGCCATTGTTTCGACAGTATTTGGTGAAGAGCGGGGAGCCTGAGGGAACGAGGTGTTCGCTTATAACTCAATTCAGACGAGAAACATGTCAGCACCCGCGTGTCCCCTCGAGACGCAGATCACGGTTATTCTGTTTATCTTGATCGTGACCGGCACTGGATCGTGCCTGCGGTGTTGGGTATCTTTCGTACCGACCAGATTACAAGCACTGTGCCCGACCGCGAGCAAACCACAGGTATTTCCTTTGTGATGGCCGGAGGCGAACTAGACCAGATTTCAAGTACACCTGATCAGTCAGCCATCTGCTAACTTCACTCGCTATGTTTGGTCACGAACACACGAACCTTCAGTTCAAGGCTAAACCGACAACGGCTGATTTTTTTTTCTCCCCTTAACTGAAGGAAATTTATAAAAGACACCCTACAGAGAAGATGTTTGAGTAATCATGTCAGTCTGAGGTTATGAGTGATAATATAAATATCTTGCTCATCTGCCTACTGTTTAACCTGCTCTCATAAAATCCACGTTGAATACACATCCAACCACACGACAATTTCGCATTCAGATGAATGTGGCGGTTCATACCGAAAATGGGGTACCTCGCACAACAGAAAACTTGTCGACTATCGAAAATTGTTAACAGTGGTAGTAGTTTCCAAAATCTGCCAATATTTTTGTATGTCTCGTGCATTGTCGTTGCATAGTTATGAATAGAAGCTAGCTGGTGATATCTTCATATGGTTTTTTTTTGCAATACCATAAGAATACTACTTTTAGTAATGTGTATTACCATGAAAGTGAAGTGCCACGTATCTTCAAGCAGAGTTAGGCCCTTCTCACACGGCGCTACTGAAAAGAAACCAGTTACGAACTAGAATCACAAGTCATTTTCTTTCCAGCACTAGTATTTGTATGGAGGCTCTCACACGGGGCGATCGGTTGGAAACCAGTCCGCAACGCGTCCGCGATTAGTTCGAAGCGACGCAGCATGCCAGTTGCCGCGCTGCTAGTTTTCAACTAGTTTCTCAACAAAAATGGCGGATCAGATAATAAATTTAAACCTTGTTGCTGAAATCGAGACACATCCGTGTTTATACAACTACAGGTTGAGTGAATATTCACGGAAAGTTGAACCAGAAAAAGCAAGGAGAAAGCTAATTTATCAGCTATGTAAACATGTTTTTAACAAAGAGAAATGAATAATATTTTTTGTGAATACTTCAGATATATTTTTCTTAAATTAAATTACATAATATAACTCCAGTGCCACGGAAGTGCTCTTTGTGGAGTAATAAAGTAATTGGATAAATAATTTTTGGTGTAATATGCCGATGAACGAAAACTAATTTTAAGTTGTGACTGCGGAATTATGTGTAGTGTGTAAGTTGCATTATTTCCAAATTTAATCGGACTGTACAGGACTCCTTTCACACTCCTGACAATTGTGCAAGCTGATTTTAGTATATTAATCACTTTTTGTTAGTCATTACATCGTATGTGACTGTAAAACACTTGAAATTTTCCCATCATAACAAATGTACATTCTATAGTTGAACGGGAAATCGTTGGTATTTTCATCACTTCGTAGCTTTCCAAGCAAAAGATTTTGTTTATAAAATATTTAAAAAAAAATCTCCTATTCCTTCTTTGAATAATATAACATCCTCATCTGAATCAGAAGAAATCTTCACCTCGCTCAAATCTCACGAGTGACTGAAATTCCCGAGATTTGAGTAGCATCGTGTGCGGACATTGGTCAGTAACTAGTTAGCAATTTCAGTCTGTGTTCAGTTCCGTTTCCTTTGAGTAGCGTCGTGTGAAAATGGCCTTAGCTACCCAAACAAAATAGCGATAACAGACAACAGCGAAGGAGTGTTACTACATTTGGCACACTTATTTCTCAGGAAAATTAGTAAACAGAAATACACTTTTCCTTTGATGTAGCACGTGCAGCACAAAAATACTTTAGTTGTAGGGAACGTGTTGGTTGGTATTCCCGTGGTTGTCTCCCCATTAATCTCTGCTGGTTGGTTGAGTTGGCAAGCATGTCACGACCCCTCCCCCACTCGCTATCCGACTCAGGTAGATACGGAGGAAGCGGAGACAAGTCTTTATTTACAGCTGTTCGCTCGACCGAGAGAGAAATTTTAATGTGTTTCCAAGTCGGTTTGATCGATCGTTAACACAGCAGAAAACCGTGTCTGCCAGGCGCTGTTCGACGATGAGATTGTTTGGTCCTTTGTCACCGAAATGCGCATCACTTCTGACGTTTCTCTTCTTACTATCGGATTGTAGCTAGTTTCCTTACAATTTTAAACTCGTTTTCTTTTTTCAGATTACAAATTAAATTTATAATAACGTTAAACACAGAACGAATCGGTCAACAGAGTGGAAACGACGCAAAAATTTAGTGCACCTAATGTCGCTAGTGTCTTTTTTTCAAATAGTAAAATTCATCTTCTCTTCATATGCGGCCTTTATATCTGTTATCTGATCCACATGTTCCACTATTCCTTATCCATTACGGTCCTCCTTTTATTCACTCAATTAACAACTTAAAAAATCCTTGGAATGTTATTCATTATACCGATTCTCTCAAATTATTTCATTTGTACCTTTACCCATCCTTCATTTCTGCAATATGTCTTTTTTGAAGTTTATCCGTCCGCTTATCTTTGAGCATTCTTCCTTCTATAGCACAGTATTTTGGTTGCTTCGATCTTTCTTCTTTCTACAGTTTCCAGAGTACAACCTTCACTTTCATAAAGCTTTTTTCTTCATATAAATAGGTCTACAAAGATCTTTTTGAATCTTAGCACAGTGAATCTTTGAAAGTGAATGGTTTCTCTTTTTACTACTGCTATTTCGCTTTTCAGGTTGTTCTTCGACCGTCAGTCGTATATATCTTTCTTCCAGATCTACTTTATATTTAGTCTTTGCTCTTCGCGAGCTTCGTTTTGTTCATCATGTTCATATTTGTCGAAATTATGGTCCTAATGTTTTGTTCATATCATTCATATATCTTGTCCTGCTAACAGAACAAGATAATAAGCAAATGGTAGTGTATACATTGTTTTTTGATGAATCCTTGTGCCACACTATGTTTTTCTTCACTTCCTTGATTGTTTCCTCTACATACAAGTTGAATATTTGCCTCACTTCCCTTTTCAACTGTCACTTGTAAATTGTTGCTTTCATTGTAGCCACGTGATTCTTAATAGGTTACGGCTCCAGAAGGAGTTGTACTTTCCGCCTGAGATTTCGTACACATGTTGCTCACGATTTATAATTAAAGAAAATGTAAGAAAGAAATAATATCACAGGAAACATCCATTAACGCGCTACCTCCGACGTCAGCATTATCTTCTAGTTCCACACATCAAGCCACTATTTACACTTGGTGTTAAAGTTAGATAAGTACAGTGGTTGATATCCGTTTCAGTTCGAGAAAGGTAGAATTTTAAATAAATGTATAATCATCCCACTTCATCTTAAAGGGCTAATCGAGATGTCAGTTGGGTCTTTGACTTTCTTCAAGGCATTTTGCTTTGGACGTGATTTGTTTTCGCAGTATATGCACAGCTTACCCACTGAAGGTCGTTACTATGGCACTGCAGCAGGCTATTGTGCTCCTGTGATGACACCTATTGTGTGGCCACGGCATCACCCTGCCCCTGCCGCTGTTCTCGTTTGTACTCATTCGGATTCCCCAGGATAACGATCTTTCACCCGAAATTGATCAGAGGATCAATCAGCGACTAACTGCAGACACAATGCATTTCTCATCACCAGGACCCTGTATCCAGGATTGTCGGGCGGGGCCCGTGTTGCTCCTCCCTGAATGGAATGGGGGAGATGGTATTCTAATCTATTCAGACAGTAATGTTGTAATAATAACCTCGATGAAATTGGAATTTGCACTCTACTAATTCCTTTCTAAATCAGCAAATGTTATTTCCGAAGTGAAGGGAATTGTTTCCAATCTGACGGTCATTCTGGATTCTGTGCTAAGTATTATTGCGTCTCCTACAACATAAACCGACATTACACACCAAATGAAGCTCGCTCGCTCAGTGTTCAATGTTGACAATGTGTTATAAAAATCCAGATCACTATTTGCATGGAAACGATTTTTTTTTTTTCGTCAGTCTTTAAACTGGTTTGATGCTATCCTCCATCCCTTCCTATCTTGTGCTAACGTCTTCATTTCTACATACCCCTTACAACCCACGTCCTCAATTATCTGCTTCATATATTCTAATCTCTGTCTTCCTCTACAGTTCTTACCTTCGACTGTTCCCTCCACTAACAAATTAACCAATCCAGCATGTCTCAAAATATGACCTACCAGCCTGTCTCTTCTTCCTGTAAGCTTCTTCCATAAACTTCTTTTCTCACCCATCATTTCCAAAACTCGTTCATTTCTTACTTTGTCTGTCCACCTAATTTTCAGCACTCTTCTGTAGCACCACATTTCAAATGCTTCAAGTTTCTTTCTTTCCGGTATTCCTAAAGTCCATGTTTCGCTACTATAAAGTGCTGTGCTCCACACATAGAGTTTTAAGAAGTTCTTTCTAATTCCCAGATCAATATTTGAAACTAAAAGGTTTCTCTTTTTCATGAAGGCTCTTTTTGCCAGTGCTATCCTGCTTTTAACATCATTCCTGTTTCGGCCATCGGTTGTAATTTTGCTTCCCAAGTAACAGAACTCACTCACTTCTTCTATTGCATCAGATCCTATTTTTATATTTAATCTGCTAGTATTGGTATCATTTCTGCTACATTTCATCACTTTTGTTTTACTTTGATTTGTATTCAGTCCAAAATCTTCCTTCAGTATTTTGTTCATGCCATTCAATAACTTCTCAATATCCTCAGCCCTCTCTGCTAATAAGACAATGTCATCCGCAAATCGTAGAATACTGATTTTTTCTCCCTGAAAACTTATGCCACATGGAAATTTTTCTTTGACTTTCTTCATTGCTTCTTCTACATACAAGTTGAATATTAACGGGGATAGACTACAACCTTGTCTCACACCCTTTTTAACTGATGCATGTCTCTCATGATTCTCTACTTTTATAACAGCCACTTGATTCTTATATAGTTTATAGAGTATTCTTCTATCTCGATATTTTAGACCTGACTTCTTTAAAATTTTGAACATCTTGTCCCACCTAACATTATCAAAAGTTTTTCAAAATCAACAAATGCCATAAAAGTATCTTTGTTTTTCTTGATCCGCCCTTCAAGTATTAATCTTAAAGACAGAATTGCTTCCCTTGTACCGCGATTTTTCCTAAACCCAAACTGATCTTCACCTGCTATCTCTTCTGCTACCCTTTCCATCCTTCTGTATATAATTCTGGTCAGTAATTTTGAAGCATGTGATGTTAGACTAATGGTGCGATAATTCTCACATTTGTCGGCTTGTGCTTTCTTTGGAAGTGTGAAGATGATAGTTTTATTAAAATTAATTGGAATTTCTCCTGTTTCTTAACTTTTTGATATCAGCTTGAATTATCTTTCGATTCCTTCCTCTCCTAGAGATTTAAGAAGTTCTGCAAGGATCTCATCAATTCCAACTGCCTTATTTGCTTTCAAGTCATTCAGAGCTTTATTAAATTCTGTCCTGAAAACAGGATCTCCTAAGTCATCAATGTCGACATCGCCTTCCTTTTCCAATACACTATTGCTCAAGTCGTCCCCATCATACAGTTTCTCAATGTATTCCTTCCATCGGTTAGCTCTATCTTCTGAGCTTAAAAGAGGTATCCCATCGGCAGTTTTAATGTTCGTACCTCTTTTCTTCATTTCTCCAAAATTCTGTATGATCTTTCTATATGCAACATCTACTTTTCCTAAGACCATTTCGTTTTCTATTTCTTCACACTTTTCTTGTAGCCATTTTTCTTTTGCTATTTTGCATTTCCTATTTATTTGATTTCTAAATTACCTGTACTGCTCTCTTCCTGCTTCATCCTGAGCATGTTTGACCCTTCTGCTCTGATCCATCAGCTGCAAAATTTCTTCTGTGATCCAAGGTTTTCGGGCAGCTTGTTCCCTAAAGCCTAATGTTTCTTTGCCAGCTTTCATTATTTCGGTCTTTAATGCATTCCATTCGTCCTCGGTTGAGCTCCTTTCACAGTTACTTCTTAGACCTAAGTCTACCATTTCTGCAAATTTTTCTCTTGTGCTAGATTGTTTCAGTTTATTCACTTCCAGTCTGTTCTGCTTATGTTGCTTCCTTATTCGCTTGAATTTCAGTTAGCACTTCATTACTATCAAATTATGGTCCGAGTCAATGTCTGCTCCTGGGTACGCTTTATAGTCTAGAACTTGATTCCTGAATCTCTGTTTGACCATGATATAATCTAGCTGATATCTGCCTGTATCCCCAGGACGTTTCCAGGTGTATATTCTTCTTGCATGGTTCTTAAACAGTGTGTTCGCCACTACTAGCTTATAGCTTTCACAAAATTCTAGCAACCTGCTTCCTCGCTCATTTCTTTCTCCTAGACCAAAACTTCCAACAGTATTCCCCTCTTTTCCTTCTCCCACTATTGCATTCCAATCACCCATGATTATTAGATTTTCCTCCCCTTTCACATATTGGATTAATTCTTCAATTTCAGCGTATATTTTTTCTATTTATTCGTCATCTTCCTGTGACGTTGGCATATATACTTGTACTAATGTGGTTGGGACGGGCTTAGTTTCTAACCTCATCAAAATAATCCTGTCACTAAACTGTTCATAATAACTCACCCGTCTCCCTACTTTCTTGTTCATTACAAATCCTACACCAGTGACTCCATTGGCAGCTTGTGTGCTAATTATCCTGTGTTCCCCAGACCAGAAATTCTGTGCGTCCTTCCATTTAATCTCACTAATCCCAACAACATCTAACTTAAGTTGTTCCATCTCCCTTTTTAAGTTTTCTAACCTACCTGCCCTATTGAGACTTCTAACATTCCACGCTCCGACTCGTAGAATGTTTCTATCCATTCTGATGACTCCTCTCTGAGCAGTCCCCACCCGGAGATCCGATTGGGGGACTATTTTACCTCCGGAATATTTTACACAGGAAGAAGCCATCATGATATATGTAATTTGAGAGGATTACATGTCCTCGGGATACCCTTTGGGTCTTTAATGCAGTGGTTTCCCGTTCCCTTCTGCATCCCCATGCCGTTGATCATTTCTGATTCATCCGCCTTTAGGGGCCGTTTCCAACCCCAAGGGCAAGATGGTGCCCTGAACCGCTCCCCGCTCTTCCGCCCTCCTTTCGGAGGTCGTTGGCAAGCAGTGGGTGACTCCTTATACCGGGAATCTTTCAGTCGCCAGAGCCTCGTCCGTGCAAACTGGGAGCACCACGTGAAGGAGAGGTTGACATTTGGTTGGAAAAGACTAGTATACACCCCTGAATTATTTTAACACAAAAATCAGATTTGAGAAAACAAATTCCTTCATTTTATATACAGTTTGTCGATTTTTAACTAAGTGCTAATGATACACCACACGAATGCAGTTTGGTTACAGAATGCTTACGGCTTTTACTATACCAAATATTCAATTTTACTCTTCTTTTGTGTAACCTTGACTGCAGAGAATTGTGATATAAATTACGATTCATAGATAAAATCTTGAAAAACACCAATTAACGTAAGGTTTTTTTTTCCGCCCGCTCCAATCGTGGCCACCTAGCATAATTCGTTAATCATAGCGGGTAGAGAGGACCTGCAGTTTAACTGGATTCCGAACCACGGTAGTAGCATTCTGTCGTACTTGACATTACACAGTAACCTCTGCGTGAGGTGAAGAGTTTTTGAAAATTCCAGCCGAAACCGGGATTCGAACCACCGTGGTCTTTAAAAATCCAGTCGGAAACCTTAACCACTCAGCCATCAGACCGCTCCATTCACACAAATATTAACTAAAGTATGCTTAAATAAATAAATAAAAATGTCGCTGTTGTCCTCACGGGAGTTCTCAGGTTCTCAGTCCTAACCTAGAGGTTAAGTTAGCGGCTGTGTAATAGCCTTGTCATCGGCTAACAAGAAGTTTTCATTTGAGCGAGGGGGCAGATCAGGAGTTGTGAGGTATCCTGGATAGCGCCCCATTCACATGGTACGCTAAACTCAGCTGGAGGCAGGCCTCATTCTTGGAGATTGGTTCTAGGTATTGATACTCATAGCCCATGTGGTTTATTGTTTTGTATGATGTATTCGTTGTTGCCGGAAGCCTTTTCTTCAGGATTAAGTTCGTTCCTCCACTTGGTGATGCTGTTACTGTTCCCTGTTATCGACTGGAAGCTATTAGTTGATGTGCATCCGGTGGATGACAGACGACGCCGAGTCTGTTTTATTTTTTGCACTTCTGCTGTTGTTTCCCTTCGCATATGAGGAGGAGCTGTATCGATGAAAAGATTATATATTATTTAGGTGCTGGAATAATTTGACAGACATCTGACAAAATTTACACCTGAATTCACCAGTTAATATCTGAAAGTTTAGTTTCACTTCTGACTACGATGAAATTCTTCTCCCGCTAAGGCACGTGTTTGCATTGCAGTGACTGGATCGGTGCCGTTCGTGATCACAATGCGGAGAGGAAATAGAAGGTATGGTGGAAAACACCATCAAGTTTCTAAGGTGCAGAATGCAGATTCAGATGTTTCCTTTTCTACGTTTTGAAGACAGCGTTATTTATCCAGTGCTGTAATTCATGGTGCAAATGCTTTCTAGTCTGTCAAATAACTTCAGCTGTTGACTGTGTTTGGTAGCCTTACTGTGCGTGTTTACACATTCGCACGAACAGTGTTCTCCTGGCTCTGTCTGGTGTGCAGGCTCATTCTGCGCGACACAATGGCGCCACCCCGTGCTCTGTCATCTGCTAATGGCGACCGTAATTACCGGGCTGATTAGTACCTGCTTCGCTGCCGATAAACAAACATTACGTCCGTGCTAATCCGACGCGCGGCGCGCCATCCGACATTGTTCTCTGCCCCAGTCATAGCCACCGTAACATGGACTCTCTCTGCTCGGAATTCATCTTCAGCGGAAGGGAGCGCCAGTTATCTGCTGATTAAATGTATCGTGCTCACACAGAGTAATTAAAATCCAGCGTGAAGATCCCTGTCCCAGCCAGTTCGAAACTTATGAAGAATATGCCATCGAATCTCTCCATATCTGCATTTGAGTTTTATTTAATTATAGCCGGAGGAACATACGTTCCGGTTCAATGTTAAACAAGGTATTTAAACAAAACTTATTTTGTATCGATTTCTAGTAGAAAATACATCAAATGATCGTATAAAATCATGTTAAAATTTGCATTAACTTCATTGTTCACAATCTAAAGTCCGTGAGACCCTGTAAACCATTGGATAAAGAACTAGAACTTTGAAACAACGCTGTCGCGAGAAACAAACCTTTTTTTTTCGTGCTCAATCTCTCCTCCAGGTAAAAATACCGTTAAATTACTTTTCTGAGGTTGTTTTTAATGTTACTGGGGCAAACGACAACTTTCGCTTTTAACAAACTTAGCGTTAATATTTAGTCTTGGTTAGTTGAACTTTACTTCTTTTTCCGATGTGGACCAAAGGACCACGCGCAGCTGTAAGGATGTCAGCTGTATCCCACACTTGTTTCTTATGAGTCGTAAGTCAATCCACATCTTCGGTCTGTGAGGTGGTTGTCGCGCTACCAGACCACCGATGCCTCTTCATCTAGCAAACGTGTTCACGACGTCACCCGGTACACGATATAGGACTGTTTTACACTTCATGCTTACACCGTATTCAGTGATCAGTTGGCCGCCTGCATAAAGGTTTACCGTACCCTCCTGCTTCTTGATCAGAAATTAAGGATCATATTCTGTAAAAGAAATCGTGAACAAGTCGTTCGGAGCGTCGCGTCCCCACATTCCACCCACTGAGCATTCGTCACCAGCTGTTCGGTCGCATGTTGTTTTTAATAGGCTGCAGCCCCGTGATAAGGCAGCCTCGCCTACCTGCCTCGGCTGTTTGTACAGGCAGGCGGGTCGGCCATCCGTCATCTGCGGCTCTGCCCATGCGTCACCCACGCTACCTGCGAGACCAGAGATATCACACACCTCCCTCCATGAACTGGGACCCCAACAAGGGCCGCCAAGAAGTTGAACGAAATCGACGGTTGGAGACCTACGTGTTTTTTGGAAAACTGCGAGTTTTATTTTGTACGTCAGTCAACCAAACTAATTTTTGTCTGAGGCTTAAACCTATTACACCTAGTGTTGCAAACTGAAAAAAAAACAAAATGTTTTTTTTCAGCTTTGTGAAAAAAAACATGAAAAAAAACTTAGCACTCGTGTTTTTTTTCTAAATTTTGTTTTTTTTCAGAAAACTATATATTTGATAAATTATAGTTTTATTTAAGGAACTTCCATTTTACAAGTGTGTTTTAAGTCTTACTGAATCATATAATGTCTCACATAATGATTCATAAGTGTATATATGTAGGTAACATAATTTTATTCATCCTCTATGTCAGTACCACATTCACTAGTACCAGCACTACCAACACTAGTTCGATCGGTGTCGGAATTTTTTGTCTCTTCTTCTGTCTCCTCTAGGTCCATAACTTCAGAAATAGTTAAATTTTCTTTTACTGGTTGTTCTTGTATTGTACGCAAAAGATTTTGAGATTGAAATTTTAAATTGTGAGCAAAGTACACACTGTGCATAAAGACTGTGCCGATAGTTCTGTATTACGGTCTTTTAAGTTTGAATTAAAATCTGTTATCATACAAAATAGGAGCTTTACTTCTTTTCAATCGTTTGTTTACACGAACGGTTGCAAAGAAACGATTCATAATTAGGGAGGAGGGGTTAGCTGGAAGGCTACGCTGGGCTACGTGGGGGAGAGCGGGGGGGGGGGGGGGGTTCCGAGCCAGGCCACGTAACTTTCCTTTCGTTACATTTTTCACAGTTAAAATGAGGAACTGAACTCACAACAAAATGTGAGTATTTATTTCCCTCAGTTAATTATATCCGTATATAATTTACAATAGTCTGACAAGAGAAAACAGTACAAAATGTCTTCTGGAATCAAAACGGAAGAAAGCTACTTCATGCTACTTGAGCGTGGGGGGGGGGGGGGGGGGGTGTTCACAGGAGGCAGGCCAAAATGGAGCTATGTGGTTTATGCATGCTCCCTTACTGACAATTTAATGAGTCAGTACCACTATACTCTGAGAGTTGACAAGTATACCATTATAAGGAAAGCCCAATAACTTATAAAAAGAGGCAAAAAACCGTGGATAAATTTTATATTCCTAATTTTTTAAAAAGATCTTTAGGTAATTTTGTAGGGTTGGCAGCACTATTTCAAATAGCAAGTATCAATCCAAACAATGGGGAATGGGAATTCCTTCTCGCGCAACCTAGTCTCTTTGGGAAATCCCCGTTCATAAAGAAAATTTCAGTCAATTTTGCCAATATTTTCGTAATTTTTTTTCCTACTGAACCAGAAAAATATAGTAAATTTTAAACTAAGATAAGTACTTAGAATAAACTCTAAAATAGTTATTTTAAACGACAACTGCCTTACAAATTTGAGATTTAGTAGTTGTGAAAAAAACGTGTTCCAGAAAAAAAACATGTTTTTTTTCAAAGTTTTTCAAGCCAGAAAAAAAACCGTTTTTTTACAACACTAATTACACCTAATATCATAGTAAAACAGTAAAAGTTCCGAATCTGCGTACATAATAACGTTCATCTTTCGATAAATGAAATTAAGTTTTCGTAAACATATATTCATTCCAAGTTTTATTTAACACGTCTCATTACACTGCATAGATTCATGTTAAATTTAACTTGTTAGCTGGACCTATGTTAAGGTAATAGCTTGGTATCAGTGACAGTTCTATAACATTTGGTAACAATTGGCGTACAGTTCGTCCAAAAGTGTTTCATGATGATAATTTCAAATAATACCAAATTTGGTTATTGCCAGACAAACATAAAATTTGGAATTGCAAATTGCCATACATCTCAGTTTAAATTCATCATACCAAAGTATCAGAAATAATGTACAAGATACCAATAAAGTCATGATGTACCCGTTCGCGTGCATACATTTAAAAGATATTCGTAAATATCCTATACTCGATGATTCATATTATGTATACAGGTGTTTCCATCTCTTCTCCACCCTCAGCTCCTATCTTTCTCTCTCTATACTGTCTTCATGCGGTCCTTCACTTCTTGCTACTGTGTGCTCTCCTCTAATTGGACAAATACGAATTATGCACTACGTCGTTAACACTGGTCTATATGAAAATCGGCCGTGACACCATTCCTGCAGATTCTTACGTATTTAAAATGACTCCTCAATCCGAATATGGCCCCCCGTTTTTCCCCATCACCCACAGTTTTCGGGGGAGGCCCACCACCTATTTTTATCAGTTTTCGATGATTTGTAGGGATGAAAAGGATTATTTTAGCCTTTACTTTCCTTCTGAGGAGCTAAAGCGGTGAAATGGGCTAAAACTTGAAAATATGTAGAAAGGAGGCAGATTTGTGGGAGGGGGTTTGCCCCTTAAAAAAAACTTAAAAATGATCGATTTTTTTCGGGATTTTCTGCAACTTTTTCATATTCCAGCGTCTCAGTTCCTGCAACGATCTTTGCTAATCCCAATGCTCACAGGAACCTATACTCTAGAGCAAGAAACGGATTTGAAAGACTTCACATGCTGGGCCATCAAATAATGAAGAGTATTCAGAGGATTCAGCTCTTCGACAACCTCATCTCATTACTCAGTCGGAATTGAACGATCTCGTCAGGGATTTGGAGGTACCTAAGATCTCGACTTCAGCAATGGAATCTCTTACAAAAGGGCGTAAACATCTCTTCTTATAAGACCAATCGGGCAACCCTGAAATTACATTTTCGGAAGACGAAGGCTTATTGTTATGCCCTAATTCAAATGCATTAAAGATAGAACTGACTCAACCAAATCGAGACTGTTTATTTATTTACCAAAGACAAGCTTGAAGTTGTCCTGTTGCTAATGGGAATGAATTACCATCAGTCTCAGGTGCATACGCTGTGGATATGAAGGAGACACATCAAAACATTAACAGAATCATTGATAAAATCACTCGTCATGATTATAATTGGAAACTTTGTGCTGACTTTAAAGTTATTGCTTTCCTTGCGGGCCTGCAATCAAGCTTAACACACAAACCAAAAAGAATGCTGCTCCCTATGCGAATGGGGCAGCCGAGCATGAGACAATATTACACCGTGTGGAACTGGCCTCTGCGGGAAAGTTTTACCCCCGGTCAGAAAAATGTCGTTCACGATCCTCTCGCACCGAAGAAAAATATTTACTTGCCGCCTTTTCACATCAAACAGTTTGTGAAAGCAACGGACAAGACAGGTGGTGCATTTCAATTTTTAAAAACTAAATTTCCTCGTATTAGTGAGGCTAAAATCGAGGAAGGAGTTTCCGTGGGTCCCCAGGTTAGACAACTTTTCCAAGAGTCAATGTTTCTTGAACACATGGATAAAAAAGAGATAACTTTTTTGGTAACAAGAAAAGTGATGATTATGTCGGACATCTCTATCCCTACATCTATATCAGTACTCTGCAATTCACAATATTGTGGGTGGCATGTCGAGGAATTGCTGTCAGCGCACAAGGACGTTGGGTGTAAAGTCGCGTTCCCACGATCCCTTGTAACGAAGACGGGACGGGAAGAATACTCAACCACACGCCATGGGAACAGGGCCGCCTCTGCTAGCGGAGATGAGACGCAGCCACCCACTCTGAGTCGGTAAACATCACAGGCGTGTGTAGCGGTGTGCACCCATTCTGTTGCTGTAAAGTGCTCTGTGCCAAACGACGCTAGGCAACGTGGTGCGGAGGTGGCGGCGAGGTAAGCTAGGACTAACCTGCCGCCCGCGA